>LUCM01002812.1:43173-420374 GCA_008360955.1 Fasciolopsis buskii | reverse complement strand
GCCAGATACAAACTTTTTACAAGGCATGATGCACAAGAAATGTTAAGATGATAGAAGTGGAAATGGGATAAGAGTGGTGGGCGAAAGCAATATTGAGTTTTTTCAAGAGGCCTCACTGGAAAGGTTAAATAGAGAATGCTGGCATGAAGCAATAGGGAGACATTTACAAGTTACTGCCCAGCTGAAAAGCAAAAAGTGAAAAACTCAATTTTAAGGCCGAGAAATAGTTTACGTGGGACTGCTTGCAGAATAAGCGTGATCAACGAAGTCATTTCGTGTTTAAAAGTGCACTACTAAATGTTGCTCAACTGCGTCACAACAAACAAATGGACGGAGCCGGAGCGCTCGAGATTCAGTGAATATATAGGATCTTCTCTTTCATGCGCATGCCTCTCGCAAATCGAGAAATATACAGTATATATATATATAACCTAGAACGCAGTGAGTTTCTGGACTGTCAATTCTGGATCAATCATTAGGAAATGGTGTTCGAAATTTGGTTGAGATATATGGTGGCCAGACGGTCCCACGAGTCTTTGTGATATGATTCAATGGAACCTCAGGAAATAGGAAATTTACAATCGGTCTAGTTATCGCATCCCAGTAGTTTGTTGTCTATGGAAATGCGTACCTTGGTCATCCCAGTCATGAAGATGAAACCAAGAATATTGTTGGCTTTTATATTTAACGCGGCACGCTTTGTTAGTTCACACGGTCCAACGCCGGAAGGAAATTGTGGAAAGCACTTGGGGACGAAAAACCAGACAAATCAATTTCAGGCGTCCTGAGCTTGCTGTCTACCAGCTTAGAACATGGAAGACGGACAGCGATGTTATTCGCATCCATTGGTGATAGGGACTCAGTGATGTGCACTGGGGTTGATGAATACAACTGACCGACTGGTTTTGACGCACGATGGCAAACCAGCCGGACAGAGCCTCGTAGTTCGTCAAACGTGGAGTGACTGTCCCGGAAGCTGGAACGGTGCCTCATATATATGGAACAGCCGTCTCTTGCTTATTTATCCGTTTTTTCTAAGTGAAGTGTAATCAGTTATACCAATGGTTCCGTCGGGACGTATTGTTGAGTTGGCTTGTTTCTGTGATAATAATGAAATTATAGCTATACATATATAATATTGAGCGCAGGGAGCGCAAATTATTTTGCAGCAAACAGGCCGTAAACAGTTATGATGAAAATCGTTTGCAAGTTTCAACACTTAACTGTGAACAGTTGGAATGCGTCATCAACTGCGCGGATTTGCTTCTAAGTGATGGGTTTTGTGAGACGGACAAGGAGGAAAGGTCGTTGGCGCAAAGGCTGTTGAGAGACTATCACCTAGTACTGTTGGTTCACAAGCTAAGGTCGGTTCTAGCCTGTCTGCTGGAACAACCGCTTGGCAGCATGTTTGTCCTGTGAAGTAAGGAAGCTTTGCTTCGGTGTTGCTGGGTATAAAAGAGCGAAAGAAAACCCGAGCTAGGTGAAGAACATTTTGACAGCGTCTGAAGTGAATCTGCGAGACTTGGTACGATGCTGCAAGGTCCAACTTTTGACTGCCTGAAAGCCTCAAGATATCGTCGTGAAGAACGAGGTAATGGCCGCACCCTGTCTGGCATATGCTCTTTGTTCACCTGCTGGAGATGTTCACTTGATGGAAACGCAAAAAATGGGGCCTTCTTGTCCCGGAGTTCATATAGGTCATGCGGAGAACCGGAAACACGGAATTTTGGTCAGTTACCCGGAATTCATTACCGGTGCTGGGGCAGTATGCTGGGTATTAATTTTAGCAATTGAGATTCTTTGCCGGGTTAGATGTTGGGAATGAAGTTTGATGCTCTGGGGTTCCTAAATGGTGCTGACATGAGGAAGTTTGAGCATGAGTTACCTGTGCCCCTTAAATTAGCTGAGTTATTAGGCCCTAATGGATGCAAGGAGATAAGACATACCACTGTTTTGCTATTCTCTAAATTGCCCTTAATGCTAAGGAGTGAAAACAACCGCGTGTCTCACGTGGTCCCTTATTTAGCAGATATTGACGTCGTTTTTAGAAAAGGGTCTCCGTCCATGGAGCAGATGCATCACCAGATCCTTGCGGGCCCACAGCAATTAACGAGAGCAAAGTGGTTTGACAGCATGTCAAAAAACTGGCTCGGGCGCGGTACTATAGAATGGGCGCTTGAATGGCGGAAGAGGACAAAGTTGAGTCGCCGGAGTCTAGGTGAGGCTTTTTGGGGTAAACGAGATGTAGATATCGACCTCAAAATGTCTGGGTCTACAACCATGTGGGAAGAACCCGTAGATGGCATCTGCACTGAGGTATATCTTCCTGGCAGGTGATTGGTAAATTATTTTGGTGAGACAGCCTACTTTATCTGGTCCCCCGGGTTTAATTGACCCTGCATTTTTGGATGATTGCACCCTAGAGACCAACTGCGTACGGCAAAGGTCATGCCAATTTTGTGAAGATTTCTGTCTTGAGGGGCATCTTTCGTAGTTTCGACGCACAGTACAGTTTCAGTTCCAGTTCCAGTTAGATTGCATCAGCATACGGAGAGATGCCTGATCGTCTGGGTTCTTGCGACGAGACTGCACTGGATCTGACGATGCCTCAAAAGCAGGAAGATAAAAAAATTTGTTCAGTGCTGGTAGTAATTTTTCACTAGCCATTTGATAACTTCGAAAGAATATCAGTATGAAACCGCCACATTACCGGGTAATTCCGAATTGAGTCATCTTCCGCAGCCTCGTCGGTAGGTATGTTATTCGGGCCATGCTGCAACCGGTCAAGTGTGAATTCCTGAAGTTATTCATAAGAATGCGGTGGAATATTTGTAGACGGTAACATGAACTGTCCATTGTATCTTATGTTTCGGAGGGCAGCGCATCCAAAATACTACTGCCGACTGTCATGCTTTTTCAGATTGAGTTTTAGATAGAGATGCGAGAAATGAGTTTTATCCTTGAAATGTTGCAGTCCAAATTAAAAATGCGTGTCCATTACTGGGCTCCACCCACTGTCCCAGTGAGTATGATATAGCGCAGGCATCCAAAGTGGCATGATTGCCCAATATAGGGGACAAAAATGGTCCAGGCAAAACATGCTCTTCCACAGAAGTAGTTATATTTTTGTGAACCTCATGCAGAAAATCGGAGACAAACAAACGTTATATGTTTAGCCATTGTATCAGCTTGATTGATATAAATTGTTTTCTCAAGTCAGAGGACGACCATGAACGTGAGTCCTGCAAGGCATTGCGAGGTCGACGTTCAGTGGTTGTCCCGCGACGAATGAATAAATCGCTGTTTTTTCGTCTCTGGTCAACATTCTTAAAGTAGAAACCTGATACAAATTGCTGGGAATATTTGCTGCAGTAAAAGTGTTTCAGACAATGTTGTCTTACGATATGTGGTTGAGCAAAGCAACACATTTGTACGCACATGCACTTACAGAAATTACCATTATTTCGCTTGAGGCAGCATGCAGCATGATGTTCTTTTTCATATCCGTTTGATGCATGGTTTCTATCGGCCATCAATACCCTCCCCGTCAGCTGTTTTGGTCCATTTTTCACAAGTTTCTACATCTCACTCAAGGTCATCCCTTTCGCAGACACGTTAAATCCAAATACTGAAGACACCTCCACACCCGGCGCCATTTTCCAGCTGAGCTTTGCACCGGCGATTCGCATCATTGGTGCGTATAAACACTGTTTCTCTTAGAATGCCCATTTTGCTATTTCCCCTCATTTTGTACCCAAATGTTTACTTGCTTGTTCGATGTGACTTGCAGTACCCCTTTAACATTTGATCATGCAACCAAGCATGCCTCTCGAAGTATTCGAGAAATATACTGATATACATATATATATATATATATATATAAATAAATGAGTTGGGTACTATATCTTCTAGGTCACGGGGCTGACCTGCTTCATCCCGGACACCAGTCCTTTATGTTTAATTTCATGGCGATAAATTTCATTTGACCGGTATTGTGCACCAAGTAGATGTAGATGTCCCACGAATAACCATCGAATAATTTGCGAAACTACTTCTCATAGCGTATCCGCGCAGCCAGCACAAACTTCTCAAAGCAATTCCCAAACATACCCCAAGACGTCTACAGAACGATTTCAAATGTGTCGCTTTGAAACAAAAACGGGACCGTTTTGGGTCATTTTTCGGATATTCTCGAAATCGGCCCATGTAGTCCCATGTAACGCCAACTTCAAAGTTCTCAATCGCAATTTGCAACTAATCTATTCTCCTGTGTGGAATCCCTAAGGGGAACTTAAATTCGACGACTTAACACACGCTGTGAAGTCCCGATGTGCACTTTTACTTTCGCGTTGCACCACGCGCATAACTCAAAAGGACGGGAACAAACGGAAATCCCTGGAATATGTGATCATTGTTAATTAGCAAATTTTGGGAATTAAAATCTACAATGAAAGAGGATTTCTTTGGTCTTGGCTTATACTTTGGGTCGGTCGTTGTTGGAAAACTTTTACCGCGATTTTTCCAGTCTGAAAAGCAAAGTAAGGAAGACACCATTACTTTATTATATTGACTGAGGATATTTATGGTTGCAACATAAACTGATAGTAGCAAAAGTTATGCGCAACTGCAGAAATGAATTCGTGTGGTATAAATACGTCAAGTCAACAGATATATACGTCGTCATCGTTTCATTTCAGACGCAAATATATCTCATTTCTTAATGAAGGCTACTTTCATTACAAATAGCAGGTGACTCACCGCTGTCACAGAACATTCAACACCACTGCTGCTTAATTTTCTGAAGCCATATTGAGCGGAGTACCTGCAACGTTGGACGCACCATCTCGTCCTTCCTCGTACTGATTGACTGATAGCTCCTAGGCAACCCATATGGTAAACATCTATAGGTTAGAAGCAACAAATTCTTGCGTTTAGCTACTGCCAACGCACAAGCTTTCCTGCCAGGCAGCCATTTTCCCATGGGCATCTTTCATATTCAGCTGACCCAGGACGGATCCCGCAACTGACTGAAGCATGACATTCCGATCTCCGTCAACCATTGCTGATGCCCTAACTTGACGAAAAATTTGGTCTTAAAAGTTAATAGATTTTTAAATTCAATTTATAACATGGTCCTAATATATGGGGTTCCACACCTTTTCGGTAAGATTAACGGACTCGGAAAAAATGTCCACCAGCAGAAACCAATTGTTTGACTGTGGTCGGGAATCTGTAATCATCTGTCGCAAAAAATAACCATTCAGCCTGCGTTTATTGCAGTTCGTCTTCCACGGAGACCTGCGCTGCTTGAGATTGCTGGATACTAAAAGTGGGAAATAACAATTACTCAAAAACCTCTCTCCCCTGCCTTCAGCTGTCATTTTGGTGGATGATTCCGGTGTTGCTTTGCTGGCGCTGACTGCAGTGTTAATGGTAGCAGTTTTCTGGAAGATGTACTGACAATTTGGCCCTATTGGGCTACTGACAATCGGAAAGCTTCGTCATTGTCATCATCACTCAGCATTAAAGAGTGAGGTAAGCTTCAGTGGTCGGCATATTTTCCACAGAGATACAATTTACCAGAAGATAAGCATCTGCAACGGCCAGCACATGAAAAACAGTCTAACTGTACAGACGCACCCATTTCCAATTATTCTGGTTCGACAGAAAATGACAACACGATCACCACTGTTCACGGTTCACTGTCATATCATTCGATCTCCAGCTAGCTAGTTTATGGGTCTTCCGGACCCCAACCACGAAGACGTGAGACACCGACTTTACCCAAGTTCGCTGTACATTTCCTCATTCCACGTTGCCAAGTCATCTGTTGCCCTCCATATACCTTCTTCCATTCCTTGGGAAGAACCCAAAGTAGGGCACGGTATGCTAGATGAGTGTTCGCTATACACGTGACTACTACTAAGCTTCATACGCTGAGAACTGGGACCTAATACTAGTTTCCTCATACCTACATTACTCACCCGACCACTACTACGTACACATCGGTGGTCGAAAACCTCCAACCGACGAACATCGCCCACACGCATACTCCACGTCTCGCAACCGTACAACAGAACTAAACGCACTGCGGCACAGTACACACGACCTTTCAAATTCAGTGAAATATCAGGCCGACGCCACAAATACTTCAGTCTAGCATAAGCCGCTCGAGCCTTGGGTATACGAGTATTCACCTCCATTCCAGAGCTACCATCGTTCAGCAAGCAGGTGCTAAAATAGGTGAAGCGTCCAATGTCGTGAGTTCCTTTCCGCCCAGCACTGAGTTCGGCACTGGTCTCGTTCAGTCCTGCAGCAGCAATTTGAACTTGGAAGGCGCAAATTCAAAACATGACCGAATGCTGAACCATGCTAGCCGAGATGTGTCACAGTTGTTGCGATGGGACGCGGACCAAATTAATACCGTCCACTTTCCGCTGGGTGTTGATGGCGTCGCGTAATATCATCACGTAAGTTTGTGTTGATAGATGTAGACACACTTTCGATAAAGATTCATTCCTTCACCATTCTTCGTCACGACTCGAGTAGAATCTGTTGGCCCACAGCTAAGTCGCGATGAGTGATTAAAACCTTTAGCCCAGGTACTGGCTGCCCGCGCTGATAAATACATCTGCAAAGCAGCTTCAAGCATGACAGAAATTACAAACATCACAGATTCCGAGCCTTTATAGAGCAAGCATTTGAACAAGGATTAGTTCCTACAAACAAACGATAAATTAACTTCGAACACCCAAGGGACTACCAAACTGGCTGCTCTTTTTCCCCATCGGCAAGCAATACCAAGACACCCGCAAGTTTCCGGTTTGTTCTTTGTGGCCTCAATCGAAGCCCTTCTCCGACAGTCTTTCAGGAAGAGGCCCCGGTAACGGAGCATAGATTTGTTCCTGCAGACAGCTCGATAACCGAATATTGACCGCCCAGGGCGATCGCTATTTGCGCGTTGCTCACGCAAGCTTTGCTCGCTCGCTCCTGTTCAAAATATACTCAAAATATACTTCCACTACTTCCGACCGTCTTCTCGTTGCACCGGTCGAGTGTCAGAGGTGCCAGTGTTGGAAGTCGTACGTAGCCAAGTAGGAGTGACGCACAAATGGTCACAACGTTTAGGGGCAAGCAAACGTGATGCGAGATCTGTGTAAGGCTAGTCGGTTCTACAAATTGGTGAAGCTGGCGTGATTGGCTGATCAAGTGATTCTCTACTGCATTTGTTGACGCCTTGTTTACTTTTTCATGGGGAAGTGTCACCGTTGGTTTTTTGTCGTGTGTCTGTTCGCCTTTGCATGTTAATATTTAGTAGCTGCGTTAGTTTTCGGCATGTTTTGTTTACGTTGCATCTTTCATATTCAAATACTGTTCCATGTCCACGAAGTAATAACCCACGCCAGACCCAAGAGTAGGCGGCGCTAACTCTTCACATATCCTCGTTAATGCCGTCTGATTTTCAATTCTGGTTCAACTTAGTTGAACTGGAGCTGCAGCAGTAGGTGGCAACTAGATACGTCATCCGTTTAAGATGGATGGCTGGCCATCTTCCCCCAGATGTGATCCTTTAGATTAGGATTGTCATTGTACCTTCGCGCAGCTGCCACACACTGAAAATGGCGGTCATATCTCGGATTACTCTTAAGGAAGATCAACGCATCCAACAGCTGCTTCAAAGGATTGAGCTTGGCAATAAAAAGCCCTCAGAACTATTGCGAGAAAAGAGGCGTCCTGGGGGCGCAACGTTCGGCGACGACCAGATTTTGAGAGAGCTGCGGCTTCAACGGCTCCCACCCCGTCTACCTTCCTTGCTTAGTTTTGCCCGTAAGTATTCACTGGAGAAGACATCCAAAATAGCTGAGGGCAGTATGTTGATAGAGATTGACGACGAGATCGGTCCAGCCAGTGTTGCGGCATGCGCAGTGGCCCCTCACCCAAGCGACCCTTCTTGCCAACCGCGGAAGGTTGTTGTAAGTACCATAATTGCCTTGGAAGCTTAGCATAAAGCTGTGAACACGGTTGCACATAACCAGGAAGGAAACAGGGAATCTAAGTTCCTGGTTCGTGGTGGCGGCACACGACGCTAGGCTAGCTACTAACTGTCGCCTCTTTAACGTCAAAAACTTGACGACTAACAGGCTAGTCCTGATGTATAAAGGTGCAGAGATTACCATAATCCCCCGTGACCCGAGTAATTTGAGCGCTGCACAGGCAGAGACGGTGCGGGCTGCGAAAGTTTTCGATATCCAAATGTGCAGACGTCGTTCCCCCAATCTCGATCTAGGCCTGAATCGTAAATTTTGTTGGATTTTCATCGTCGCCGATGTTTCGCATGCTTGCATTGGCGTAAACTTCCGCCAGCTTTTCCACCTACTAGTCGACCCTCGGCCCAGGAGAATAGTGGGCTGTCAAACTTCGCTGATTTTGACTGGATCGTACGCCGTCGTCAACCACATGTTGCCCCAGTACGATAATCCGCTAGTTCAGCAGCAATACAACAAGCTGCTTCGCGACTGCTCGGGCATACTGTGACATGCCAGTGCACTTCCAGCAGTCACTACCATGGAAACCCACAAAATAGAGACCACAAGACCCCCAAAGTTTAGTCAGCCTCGTCGCCTAGCTCCTAACACATTCCGCCCGGCAAGGGCGAAATTCGGCCAAATGTTGGGATTGCGCATCATCCGGCCTTTCACTAGTCCTTAGGTCTCTGTTCCACATAGTATCTAAGCCCGATGGCGACTGGCGACCTCGTGCTGACCACAGGGCGCTCAGCAGGGTCACCGTTTCCGATAAGTACTCAATTCTCGAATACAAGGCATCACTTCGCCGCTTTCCGGTTGCAAGATATTCATCCGCATAGATTTGGTCAGAGCATGCAATCAAATCCCAGTAGAGTAGAAAGAAATACCAAAAACGGCGGCGACCACATCTTTTGGGCTGTTCGAGTTCACGAGGACGCCTTCCGGGCTCAGCAGTGCGGCTAAAACCTTCCAAAGGTTTGTGCACGAGGTTTCACTTGGGTTAGAGATTATTGTGTACCCAGACGATGTTCTAGTGGCTAGCCACTCGGAGGAGCAACACTGCGCTCACTAACGGGCACATTTTAACGGCATCAACAAACAGGGCGTAACGATTACCTCCTCAAAATGTGAGCTTGAAAAACCCCGTGTCACATTCTCAGGATACATCGTTTTGTCCTCGGGTATAGCTACTTTACCAGATAAGGCCACTGCCATTCAGGACTATCCAGAGCCTCATTCGTATCGGCAGTTAAGGCAGTTTTTCGGTCTAGTTAACTTCTACCGGCGTTTCATTCCTAATTGCACAGAAGCAATTACCCCCTTTACAGATCTGTTTCGGGGATTTAAGCGCAAGTTCGCACTCCTCGAGGCTGAGAAACAGGCTTTCGTTTCCATTAGGGATGCTATCACCGAAATAGCGCTACGCGCACACCCTGGCCCGAGAGCACCCGTATCTCTGATAACCGACACCTCAAATACTGCAGTCGGAACTGTAATTCAGCAGTACACCGAAGGTTCTTGGGAGCCTTTAGCATTCTTTTCCAAGCGGCCGCAGCCGGTAGGATCTAGGTACAGCAATTTTGGAAGGGAGTTGCCCGCCGTCGACCTAGCTGCCCGCCACTTAAGATAGGCATTAGAAGGTCGCTCATTCAAGGTGTTCAGGGATCACAAACCGCCGGTATATGCGCTGCAGTCAGCCTATGACTGGTACTCGCCGCGCGAGGTCCGCCACTTAGACTTTGTTTAACAGTTCAATGTAGACATATGACATGTCTCTGGGGCAGATGTCTGCGCCGCTGATGCACCTTCTCGTATATAACAGCTTCGTTTGTCTCCAACGCCGAACATCAACCTGGATGTGATGGCACAGGTCCAAGTGATAGATCCTGGTATTGAAAAATCTCAACGAGACAGCTTAAACTTGGCGGTCCTACCTATCACAGCGTCGCATAGTACCATTCTTTGCGACATATCGCAAGGTCGTTCAAGGCCGGTGATTGCAGCAGCTCACTGTTATGTCACATTTCCGGCGTTATATAACCTCTCCCATTCGGATTTAGCTGCCTCGGTTAGGCTAGTGACCCAGCGTTTCTTGTGGTTCAACCTTAAACGTAACGTGCGCCACTGGTCCCGCTCCTGCTTCCAATGCCACAGAGCGAAATTCCATTGACATACCAACCCCCCGTTGGCTGATTTCCCCGAACTCGAGACACGGTTTTACTACGTTTACGTTGATCTCGTAGGTCCAATCACGCCGTTTCAGGACTACGTCTACATACTCACCTGTGTAGACTGGTTTACTCGTTGGCCAAGGCTATACAAATTCCCTGTCTTACACCAAAAGAGGCAGCGAAGGCTTTCTTGGCTGGTTGGGTAAACATATTTGGTTGCCCCGCCGTAGTGACCACCAAACGTGGTTCATATTTCGACGGGGTATCTTTAAGTGTGATTAAAACACTTGGGTGTGAGTATATCAGAGCAACCGCCTACCACCCGCAAGCTAACGGTCTGGTGGAAGGATTCCACCGGCAGCTAAAACCTCTTCTGCGGGTCGGGACCAACACGCCTTGGATCGCAATAATACCGTTAGCTCTCTTAGGCCTTCGTAGTTATGTTAAGGAAGAATTGCTCACAACACAAAACAAGCTTGCATTTGCTTGCATGATCCGCCTCCCCGCGGAACCCGCGTCTCCATGTAGACCCACGCACTTCAACTACGGTGACCATGCAAGGCTTCTCGCACTGCACATGCGTATGCTTCATGCCAATCCACCGCGAGACCAAAGACCTCCGGGCTACATTCCAGCAGCGTTGAGTTCTTTAGCTCACGGTTTTGCGCCTGATGATGACGTCGATCAACGCTGTACCCGCTGTACGCCAGTCTGCTTTGCGTGGTAAAGTGCGGTCCTAAAGCGTTCATTCTGGACGCTTCTGGCCGACAAAACACGGTGTCTACTAATTGTGTGAAACCTACAACGAACGACGGATTCCTTTCATCCGATGAGTCCCGTGAACCTGGTAGAGTCTAGGTGTTACTAGAGCCGCCCGTGGAGACTGCTGGGGGGTGGAAGCCACAGCACCGCCAATCGCACCAGGAGTACCGGATATGCGCAGCAGCCGTAGAGAACCAGTTTGGTTCTCTGATGTTGTTACTATTTTCATATCAGATGGCTAAATAATCTCCCGTTGTAAGCGCATAGCCGTACTTAACAGGATGGCGTGTTTGTCGCGATGATTTATGTGCCCATGGACGTGTCGCCCCACGTCACACCGACAAAGGCAGCGCCGAACTCTCCTAAGCATACATCACCAAGTCGAACATCCACCGTTCCTTGCAACCGCTGTTCCCACTATTTTGCTTTTGTTTTACCCCCTCTAAGAAGAACCCATGGGACCGAGGCGGCTCCACTGACTCCAGCTCGACAACCATCGGTCCCATGGTTGACATCATCCACACACCAGAGGACGAAGAGAACTCGAAGTTAGACACGTATTCAACCCCACCTGGCGAATATTCTGGACAGAGATGAGACCCGTGTGTGTGGGACGCGGTCAGATTCACCGTTTTTAGTGGCCCACATCGAGCGGGCAGCTCGGCTGCATCGATGTGCGGGCCCAGCTAGGCCGAGGGATCATACCTCTTACATTAAACTTCCAATGGTGTTTTTTAGGTTGTGTTTCCGGTGCACGCCCAGCTCCAAAATGTAACGCCCACGGGACTACCAAACTGGCTGCTCTTTTTCCCCATCGGCAAGCAATACCAAGACACCCGCAAGTTTCCGGTTTGTTCTTTGTGGCCTCAATCGAAGCCCTTCTCCGACAGTCTTTCAGGAAGAGGCCCCGGTAACGGAGCATAGATTTGTTCCTGCGGACAGCTCGATAACCGAATATTGACCGCCCAGGGCGATCGCTATTTGCGCGTTGCTCACGCAAGCTTTGCTCGCTCGCTCCTGTTCAAAATATACTCAAAATATACTTCCACTACTTCCGACCGTCTTCTCGTTGCACCGGTCGAGTGTCAGAGGTGCCAGTGTTGGAAGTCGTACGTAGCCAAGTAGGAGTGACGCACAAATGGTCACAACGTTTAGGGGCAAGCAAACGTGATGCGAGATCTGTGTAAGGCTACTCGGTTCTGCAAACTGCAATGGTTCTACATGGGCGCAAGCAAAATTCCTTACTTCACTTCTTCGTCTCAACATCGATAATTTGCTGTGACCACCTATATAACCACGATCATTAGCTTCTAGTCGACTCATTTTTGCCGCATTATTTATAACGGAGTTCCTAGCGAGCGGATGGTCACACAGAAACAGAAACCATGCATTCTTTACACGAACACAATAAAAAACAGTAACTTGAAATTAAAATGTTAGAGGAAATTAGGTGAAATAATGATGGCCAGGAAACCATCATCGACATGCATTTAACAAGCAAGTTTTTTGATTCACTGTTTGATTAATATTGTTTCTGCATCTAAATATGTTCCGTAGACCAACTAATGTCATTTTCAATGGATGGCATCCTAGTGATCCACAATAATGTATTTCAAAATGCATGTTTTACGACTGCCTTAGCGTAATTAAGGACTCAATGTTAAAAATAACTCGTAAGCATAAACTCAGCCCAGATCTGAAATTAGTTTTCAAACAAATGCGTTGTTTCGAGTAATAACAGCTCACAAGATACCCTCTAACGCAAGTGGCACGTGTTCACACAAACAATAAGGAAACCCAATTAGCCATTCAATATAAAAATGACGAAAACCAAACCAAAAATAACTCAACTTCTGGGAGCTAGCAATCACCGGCAAGTCACGGGTCCGAATGGCCTTCACAAGTAGACCTCATTAAAACTGCGCACTAAGGCTCGCCAGAACGCCGGAGATCTCAAAGATTAGTTCCTTATATATTCTATAATCTTTAGGAATTTTCGAGAACAAAGACCATCAACTGTAGCCTATTCATATAGTTATTTATCCGCGTCTCCTCAAATCATCTGTAGTGCTTAATACATGAAATCAATAATATGCATTGTGTTACAGCCTGTGTAGAAAAAACAAAAACTGGAAATGTCAACTTTACGATTTTATCAGTAAAGTTACCATGAAAACCGTATGATATAAAGCCACTTTCGAAAACAATTTCTAGCGGACCGTGCTGTCTGGGGGGTATTCAATCACGATATCGGAGTCAGATGGAAGATACTTTCGGGTTCGCACTTCAAGGGTCATCCACATCATCCCCACTCTTATCTTGATCAAACTGACTATCATGCCTATACCGCTCTTCGTGTCCTCACTTAAACCCCTTCTCTCCATTCAAATGTTTCCATTCATCTCTCTTTCGGCTCATCGGAAGGTTGTGTTATTTTATCTTCCGTCAATTTCGCGTGCCACAATTCTCTATCCTCCAGTAAGACACAGACGCAGCGCTGCAGTTCAGTCGACTGGGACGGCTTCCGCGAACTCTTAGGTTCCTAACACTGAAATGACTATTTTTTACCTCGGACGTTTCAGCATTCGTTTCCGACTCCACAGACGTCGTTCTCCGAAGCATAAATCTATTTATCGCATATTTTTTCATACCAAGCCAACCGGAACAACCCGCCTCCTACCGACACTTCGGGCAAGCTAGAAGCAAGTGTTTAGCAACTACGCGGGCAAGCATAGGAGGCTCGTTCTCTGCAAACCTGAACGGTTACTCTCCTCCGCCACCTACAGGCGAATGGTTTGGTCACCTGCTTAAATGGTCTTCCGCAATTTCGGCTCTTCTAGTTTTCTTTCTATATTTAGTTTATCTCGTAATGTCATTTGTGAATTACAGGAAGACGTTGAGGCTTTTGCTTTCCGGTCTATCTTTAATTCCATTTTACTTAATCTTTCCAATACTCCGACCTTTTCCATTCCCAGTGTCGAACTATTTAAACTTTTTTTAACGCCGAGAAGATTCTTCAAGCATTACATTCCTTGAATATTTCCGAACCCGCCGGACCGGACGGCATTCCATCGATCCTTCTTATAATGTGTCCACGGGTTGCTCCTACTCCACGTCGCATCTTGTCATTACTTCAAGCCTCCCACTTTTCCAAGCTCTCCGAAACGCCGTGATTTTCTCAATTCCTAAAATCGGTGACCCCACAGATCTTAACAAATATCGTTAGAGCTTCCTGTGCTTATTATTTCGGCGGGCTATATCTGACATTCCCAAGGTTCAACACTTGGGTCCAAATCACTTCTTTTATTTCTTAATGCTCTGCTGTTCATCACCATCGACCCAATTAACTTTTTGGTCGATGACGCCTTGCAAACACCAACACTATTTGTGATCTTTTTGTCGCCAGTGTATCTCTAAACCGCGATCTAGAACACACGTCGTCCTAGGGGTCCAAAAACCAAATTACACTGGACGCTTTCAAAACCCCTCCGCTTTCAGTTTACTTAAAACCCTAATCAACTCCCCACATCTGTCTTTGTACTCATCCATTCTTAGTTCCAGTGAATCTATTCCTCTCCTTGGCTTATCCACTATTCCTTCTTCAGGGAGGTCTTTCTTCAAACCTGGGCCTGCTTTTCGCGCTGTGGGCAGAGTTGGTTTTCTGTTTCATATCAGGCGTTTGTTTTGCCCCTGGGTCACCTTGCTTTGTGCAAATCTAAAACTCTCCCACATTCGAATACTGCCGTCGTGTACTTCTCTTTCCCCAAGTGAACGGGTTCAAACAGGCCAGCCAGGTGATAGACGATCTTTCACTAACATCTACTCATCAATCAGTGATCCATCGTCGAAAGGTTGGTTTGCTATTCCTTTCCTATGTTTATTAACTTGGATTCTGTTATTTGGAATTAACCTCAGCAGTTTCTTCACCTTGTAAACGTTTGTTTCTCTTCGCACATTTAGGTAGCCGGTTATCCCTATCAGGTTTCTGTTGCTCGGTGTCATTCTTCTCCATTTTAGTCCAAAGTATGAAACGCCCTCACAATTTCCGCATTCCCCAAATCACTCTTCAAGAGAAAGATCGGTAAGCTGGATAATTTTCTCATTACTTTATTCTATTGTAGCCTGTCCTTGAACCATGTGATTTTTCTTCACGCCGTATTTCACTTAGGGTTTAATGGAAAAGCATCGATGCAAAATAAACCTGAAAATCCAGAAAGTAACTCCCGCTGTCTTTGTGAATGAGTTTACACCTGGAAAAGATTCCGTCTGTACGTACACAAGTGAGCAGCGTGCCTTTATACAGCAAGTGAACCAAGGTCCCTTGAGGTAAACAATTCCCAAGGCAGTCGTGATATGGTGCTGTGCAAGGTCTGGGGCAGGTAATTGGACATCTGCCTTTAAGTAAGTTCTAATACGAATTAGTACTACCGGTAACGTTTTGCACCAACCGGAGTTCTTGTGAGATTTGTCAGAATGTTTGATTTGGTGATGAAAACGTTCTATTTATCCGTTCGGTGCCGGATGGTAAGCGGTCTCAACGATCCGTTCCCTATCTCATATATTTACAAGTTTAGGGGATAAATCGGACTTAAATCGTTGCCTTCGGCCATTCGTGGTGGTAGACTGACAACCATAAAGAGTTATTTGTCGTTATACGTGTACTCAGGACATCTAGTAGATCAAACGATGCACGTGAGGAGATAAGTGTACCTGCGTGTTGGCTTGAAAGACCCAGAAATATCGATGCAAACTTGATCAAAAAGGGCGGTAGGCGTAGAAAAGGTGCCGATGGGCGAAGCTACCTTCCTGTGCGCTTTAGTCGATGGCAATGTAGACAGTGTTTTGATCATATGCAAAAATGTTTGTTCATGCATGTCCAGACTAATCGTGGGTCCAACAATTGTAGACCGGTCGCCGCACTTGAATGCGATTGCCCATGTAATTTGTCGTACACAAGAGTTCAGTTGTTGGAGGGTATCACTGGCCGATGTAAGCCGGTAGATATGTTGCAGAGCATCAAAAAGTCGTTGGCAGCTAGTTCCACGTAAATATATAAAACCATTGACGGCCGACGTTTTTCTATGCACGACTTATCCCGTGGTTCAGATAGTGAATTTTGAAAACACCTAAGACACTGATAATACTTCTGTGGTCTGTAATAAGCAAAATATCTGTGATTGGTGATAATAAAGCAAAAGCAGATCAGTCGTAACAGTTAGGGAGTCGATCAAAACGTAGAATTAATAGCTGAGAGATGAAAATTGATGTTCCAACCAAATAGGGTGAAATTCGCGATTAGAATAACCAAGATTTGGTGCCCACCGAGAGCCGAACAATAACAGCTGACATCCACTGCAGTGGTCATCGTCAGAGTGGAGTCAGTCAACTATTCACAGCTCGAATCGCCCAACAATAAAATTTATTCTTATCGGATATCACCTAGAAAGCTCAGACCAGTGTACAGCTCAGTTTAATGCAAAACCCAAGAAAGCACAAGTTTGCGCCTGAGGCTCCGTAAGATTTACGATACTATTCGAGAGTAAAAAAATATGTGCACAACGAACACATCTTTGAGAATCAATCTTCGTAAATGTATTGTTGAAATTCAGTCAAAAGTTTTCGCAAAATAAATCCTCGATGACAGGGAATGAATAAATATTACGTGTCTTGGGGTTTAAACAAATGCAATAGTTTCTGCACCCTTTGTCAGAGCTAAAACCTCTCCTGAGAGCTACAGCCAAAAATCAGTGTAAAATATTGAACATCTACGGTTGACCAACGTGGCCGATGATAAGAAAGCAGATTGTAACAAGAAAACCCCTCCCCAATTCGGGTCAAACTGAGACAACAACAAGTATCCGTAAAGTAATCTCGAACAGAGAGCACGAGGCTAAAAAAGGGGCACATGCGTCGACCATAATTTAAACGACATCGATGTAATTATGAGCAAGTTGGGATAAATAGGGGACAGAAATAGACACGACGATTTCCATCAACTTTGAGTTTCTAAGCATACACATCTACTCTGAGAATAAAGGAGAAGGTGTAAAGGGGAAATTAAAAATTTGTGGTGTCTGATGAAGAGCCGATTTCTGTTGCCCTCAAAAATTCGGCGAAGGAGAAAAAAGAGTGGATCAGAGGAACAAAATCTGTTCTGGTTCTCTCCGAGAATGTTGATGAGAATAGCAAGGAACTGTTGAATTTTGGACTGCTTAGTGAGAGCACGAGTACCAATATGCATGCAGTCGTGAATCTTCATAGCTATTAACAGAGAAAACCGGTGAAAATGATCCCGAGACTTGAAGTGCCGGGACATGGAATGTCTCAGTAATTCAGGCGCGATAGTAAGCCGGAAGACAGAAGACTCTTTTGTCACGGGTTTTTTCCCTGTTTCTGATTGAATATCTTTTTGTGCTTCCCTAGGTTCAGTCATCGCTATGAAGAGGACTGATGCGTTTCAAACTTTGCCTTTACTATCTCGATTTTCTTTCCTAATCTCACCCAACATTTCCGCTTCATCTGTCCAGATGCCTGCCACTCTCCCCGCTGGTTTGGACGTCACCTGGGATTTGCTTTTCAAACCTATTCTCAGTAACATCTGAAATCTGTGGCATATCCACTTTATTTGTTCATATTAACAGTAAACTAGGTGGGACTTGTTGGTAAAGCCGACGCAGGCAGTATGGTACCAGGGGTCAAAGATATCACCTTGGATCCCCATAGAGAATACACCCTTGATCTCATGAGTTTTCTTGCGACGTGTTTCTCCTTCGTTGCCTCGACTAGGTGTATTGCAAAATACAGGTTAATTTGTCGCATTTTTCTTTGTCTCTGCAAGCCTTTGGTCTTCAGGATCGGCAAAATAGGAACAAATGTGCGACCATTCATTTTTTGGCAAAATGATAGAACGGAAGATCCTTTTCATTCTAAGGATTTGCAAATAACGTCAAATAAAACACTAGAACTTAAAATGCTCGTAATAGGGTGTTCGTTTTGATAAGTCCTAAAATAAATCAAACGATAAACGGGGTTCAGGTTCAGAAGAGTGGTTGAGCGTTTACGGCGATGCCAAATCGATTATCATTTCATTTCACTTCAGTTCAAACGGCACAGGAGAATAGTAACCACAGCGGCCAAGGAAACGTCCAGATAAGTGTATTGTTGGCGAGTTTCCTTAGTTTCATCAGTGCAAGGGTTTTGAATTTATTTGTTTTCTGAAAGGCACAGTTTTTATAGCGATATCATGCCCAAACGTGCTTATTTTTATCTACCATGTTTATGTATCATAAATAAACTTCAAAACAAATAATTTGCCATGGCAGCAACAGGTGAATTGGACGTTGCAAGAAGTGGAGAATTGGGGAAGAAAAGTAACAATAAACCGCAATGCTTTTGCAGTTGCACCGCTCACGTTTTGTAACTGTTGATTGCCTCTAACTGATCACCAGAAACGGTAGTTCTAGGCACAGAATCATGCAAGTCCTGAAGAAGTACCATGCATTTATAAGGTGCAAAGCCTATGCCGTAATGGGGTATCCCATTCTCCAGAGTCCAACGTGCTCTGCATTGCTTGTGCATTGTCACTCAGCGGGGCGACATCATCAGCAAACTCTGAGTCAAACTCTATTCCCTGGGATTAGTTCAACTTTGGAGCCTAAAATATCAGATAAAGTCTTCTCTAGAGCACGCTCTTCAGCAAAATTAGATGCAAATGGGGATACAGAGCACCCTTGCCGCAGTAGACTGGAAGCTACGAAGAGTGATGAAAGCTGTTACCATGCCCTAACCCAACCGGAATTGCAACGTTCAAACTTTTGAGAACCGAAGCACACTTCACAACTACACTATTTCTCAAAAACCAGCCCCATAGTAAAGGTTTATTAAGGGAGATAAAGGCTGTGCGGATGTCTGAGAACACAAATGACGTTGTACATTTTGCAACTAAAACAGTGATTTCGAAGGATCGAGGTTTTGTCGGCTTATCCAATACCGCTGCGAAACTCGGCCTGTTTCTCACGAGTTTGCCATTCATGCTTATTGCACAACCAGAAAAGTGTGACGCGCGGAATAAACTTTACGCTATCAGGATCAAGTCAATACCCCATGGTAGCGCAATCACTGAGCAAGCCCTTTTTCGATGGAGACTACAATTTACTCTCCTAGGAGGAAGGATCTTTTTATCGGTGTTCAAGACCAGCGATAACAATACTTGAAATTTTCTTATCGTTCTACTCCTTCAATCTTTAAATAGAGCTGGGGAAAGCCCACTGGGATTCGGCCTTTTATGACCTCCAAGGTTCGAATTTTCCTCAGGGTCTCCGCTTCAGTTATGGATCTGCCATACCCGGCCACTGGACACTTACCGGAATAGCTGCAGGAGATGAAGCTGAGGGTTAGCTGCATTGTGCTTGAAAGCGCTCCACTCAGCGTGGAAGACTTCGCTGTATGTTGTTGATAGACGAATCATCAGCTTCACAAGTTATTTAACCAACTCGAACTTTCCTGAAGGTAGTTCAGATAAGGTGAAACAACTTGCGGAAATTTCCCCTACCAACTCCAAGTCCCACCTCTAAAGCTCGTTGAGACCGTCCAATCTAGTAATCCCTGCTCAAGCTTGCATTGAGTTCACGTCTCTCTACGAGCCATGCTTCGTCGTACTCGCTGCCAGCCCGGAAAGCATCAAGAAGGCTTAGCGATTCAGCAAAAATATAGGATGTTGCAACATGACGAGCCGCGCCAGCAGCGTCCAAGGGATTCTTGATATGCGACAAGTGCTCATAGACGTTTTGAGCTAGGAGTAATCCTTGGTTTTCAGGCAACGTACCTCGAAAGACTTATTGACGGACCGGATCAGACTACGCATCGCGATCTAATCAACGCCGCAGTGCGTGTTTGGATCATCTACTTAGGTAAATATGTAGCTTGATGTGAGCTTACTCTCGGTCAGAGTCAGTGAGAGTGCTCCATCACGACGGACACTCTTGCATACAGCCCTGACCTTGGCAACTAATCGCGGTATGTCCGACTTGTCCCAAAACTCGCTTCAAGAGAGCACAGTCCAGGTGGCGCACCGTAAGTGGAACGTGTGAAGCTCGTAACAGTTGATGGTCTGGGTACAAAGTCAGCAGCCCATCCTCGTTTCTAAAACAACAGGAAGCACATCCAAATAAACGAGTCATTCGAGGACAACCAAAATGCTGTGGCACTTAATTCTCCTAAAAATATTACGGTGTCGCCCCGCCTTCCAGTGAGTCTGAGAGCGCGTGGCTTTTCAGACAAAGTGCACGTGTGTGGTTCTGTGCTGCATTCTGTTGGCTCATATGCTGAGGCGAAAAACAAGTTGTTCCTGCCGGAGACAGTGAATGTTTACTTTGCACTAATCTCCAGGTATCACCATACACGGCCGGCTGTCAGTTTGGATCGAGTGAAGCAATGCGGCCTCAGCTCTTTTACTGGTGCCGCAATACCAAAAGTTGCAGCCTCAGGGGCCCCAGAAGATGGAACTTCACGGAAGGACTTGATGGGG
This sequence comes from Fasciolopsis buskii, assembly GCA_008360955.1. Classification (NCBI taxonomy): domain Eukaryota; kingdom Metazoa; phylum Platyhelminthes; class Trematoda; order Plagiorchiida; family Fasciolidae; genus Fasciolopsis; species Fasciolopsis buskii. The sequence goes on along the minus strand of LUCM01002812.1, from coordinate 399,888 downwards.
AATGGTGTCGAATAAGGTAGCCAAAGTACTGAATGAGAGTCCCTTGGACACAACATACATCGATGGCAAGGGTGTCAGGCGCACGGACTTAACAACACTACACGGATTCATGTCTGAACATTAAAAGTGGCTAGTTTGAAAGGATGTTGAGGCATGAGAAAAAAGTCAGCCGATTGAGGCGGGTTGGGTGAGATTCGGGTGCTATCTAGAATAGAACTTGGAAGAACAAGGTCAGGACTCATTCTAGGGTTGCTATCACTAGCAGCTCCCGGAAGAACATAGGGAAGTAGGATGGGAAAGATAACAATATTCACTGCAGAAACGGACAACTGTGCACCGTCTAAGGTGAGTGAGGTGAGACCGAGAAACGTACAACGAGAAATCATTCATTTTTATGATAACATGCTCGGGGCGGCGCTGATTGCTACTGGGCGAGTCTTTGGGTTACGAACAAATGAGCAATTACTACCATGGTGGCTGGCCATGATTAATGTAAGCTGAGGTCCACTGAATAATCGGTTACGGAAAAGCGGCGGCAGTGACGACGGTGTGGTGGCCATTCGTCTGGCAAGATGTCCCCCTAAAATACCACAAGACCACTGGGATCAACGTGACATGGCGAGTGTAGGCCGCCAACTAAACAGCGTCTTTGTTCCTTGTTTTACCCCAATGGTCCAGTAGGGCTTTCCAACGGGGCTTAGAAACCAATCAACTGGCTAGTCCGCAAGAACTCCGCTCCATTCAAGAAAGCACTTGACTGCACAAAGACTAGAAGTGCAGCATCAAATGAAAAGACTGAAGCCGGACCCAAAAACAGAGAAATCCGGTAGCCCATATCCTAAACTCACCAAAGGGAGATACAAAGAAGAAGCCAGGCATGTGACCCCTCATATCTGGAAATATTGTACTTGAACATAGATCTTAAGCCTGTTCCAAAGTTTCCAATGAAGTGTGGCGAACATCGCTCTCGGGCAATCTGTTCCGGAGCTGCGCAACCCGGGTTGTTGAAAAACCAGGCTCTTACTTCTAGCCCACAGTGACCCCCTTTAGCTTCGGATCATGTGCCCAGGTGCTAGACATGGGAGCAGACTGAGAGATCGTTAGTCTCTATGGTTGCTAGGTTCTTAACAGTCTCGAAGGTCTGAAATAAGTCCCCTCAGATTCCTCTAGGGTCGATCGAGTACAGATGCAATCCATGAAGTCCATGTGCATGGCTGTTTCCTTGTTGCCCGGACACCATTCTCAGTGATGGGCGTTGGAATTTCTCTATGCAATCCATATCCTTGCGGTAGCATGGGGCCGAAGATTGTGTTGTGTTCCAGGAGGCTGCTTTCTAACAATATGTACAAGAACAGGAACGGCCCCCTTTCCTTACAACGGTCGTGAAAGGTCGGGCATTACTACCCTGATATTGCTGGTCGCCACTAGACGCCGTCCAAACGGTTCAAAAACGTGCGTGGCAGTGACCCCTAAATCCTTTACTTCTGACATACAACACGATGTTCTATTGCTCACCTGGCTTACATTTATGGTCAGTAACTGACATTTGCGAAAATTTAGTGACAGATCTCGTTAAGACTACCGTCTTAAAAGTGTGTCTAAATCCTGGGATATATCTTTCCCGGCTAACCTGACAACATATGCAAAGGTTGAGCACGGGTTAGTCAGTTCTTCTCCCAAGTCATCTACATGCGAAAGCAACAGAGGGGTTCAACTACGAAGCCGAATGGTAAACTAATCGGAATATATGAATCCAGTTTGCAGTTACCCACCTATTTTAAGGCTACGGTTGCCGGGACACTGCTTCGCCTATTGCCTGGCTGGTCCAGTTAGACCGAAGGTTGGCAACTTGCGGTCTGGAGGGAAATGACCTGCGGGAGATAAGGCTTTACTAAAAGTCCGGCTGACATTCCTCGACTTATTTTCCTCCCTCCTTGCGACGAGTCCTTTCATGAAGAAAGGTCAAGAGGTTCGCTAAGCGCAACTTATTTTGATGAAGCCTTTCTACGCTGAAGTCAACGGCCGGTCGTTTACTTGGAACCCACTGTGCTGCCTATATTGTTCTCGATTATCTTTTTCTTCGAAATTAGTCTGTGGGTAGCAGAGGATCTGTGTGAAGATGCTTAATCAACGACGGTCTTAAAACCAGTTTTGGGGCCCCTACTCTTTCTTCTCCGTATGGAGAGCTTGGTGCAAGTGGTAATAACTTCATGTTTCGTCTTTGCGAAATATGCAAACGTGGCAGGTGATGGTGTTAATGTGAAAGTTGCGTACGGATTTGGAGAAAGTAATGTATTGGGTTATCGAGTGCAGCATGCCAGTGGATGAGAGTAAGAATCACCTGCTCACTCATGCTTCGGACGGACTATCAGTCACAAAAGAACATGGAACAGTCTAGTTCATTGAGACTGAGATCACTAACGAACTCCATGTGTAGGTGATTGCGAACTTAAAGTGGGCGGAACAGTGTAAAAAGGTTGCAGACAATTCGCTGACCGCCCAATTTTTGATTTTATTTTACTATGCGATATTTATTATCTTCCTCCGTTCTTACCTCCATTCCTTATCCATGTTTTATTGAACTTTTTCGTTACAGTCTCACCTCCATGTCTATCATACAAATCCCTTAAATTCCAAATGCCTCAACCTTATCCTGACATTTGCCGCTGTCCTCCAATTAAATTTTCTGTGTGCACCTGAGCGGGCTTCGCAGCTCGTTAGTTTAATTGAGAAATCTCTGTTGATTGGCCTCATGGTGTCCCCGGTCATGCAGATATTTGCGATAATATATGAATTATAGTGTAGTAGAAGGGAACATATAAATAAGACTGACTCACCAAGAGTGCCGAATATCCCAAGCAGGCTCAAACGCTTAATGGACTCCCGGAATACGACTCGGAACGTGTCTTCTTTCGAATGCTGAAGGCGCCGTCTAAAAAGTCCCCCAGTCAATGGAATAGAGAAGACTCGATTCAACAGCCAGATCCGAGCATTGCATTGTATAAACCTTGGTGCCGACGTGACACTGACACGACAATGCGCGCGCAGGCAAACCATGGCAGAACAATACCGAATATTAGAAACAATTCGAAAGCGAGGACTCTCGAAAACTGCAGCACGAGAGGAATCCAAAAGATTCCGTGTGCGATAAAACAGAAGTAACCAAACAAATGTCGAATAATTTTCATCAATCGGCAAAGCAGATCTTAGATAAAATGATGTCCGAGAATAGTCGCTTTTCTCCGGAAGTTCGACGAATTCTCCAAGGGACAGACATTTCTTCGAAACTGGTCTGTGATGATATGTGCAAAGGAAACCTAATCCATGAATATTATAAATGAGCGCAAAGCACTTACAAGGAGAGTATCGCTGGCAGAATCTCTCCTTAGGCACAATCTCATTTGATGATCTACCGGACTCAACCAGGGAACTTCCCCCAAAGAACTTGGGGTTCTGAATGCTATTTAAAGGGGCTACCAACGAAGATAAATTCTAAAAAACTTGAAAACCGACATGCAGTCGGGCAGCCGTTCTCCACTTGACAACATTCGCTGGTATTTGCGAATGATGTTGACTGCGGCCACTTGACCCTTTCGCTGCTAACAAGACACATGCTAGAAGCCATTACAGTGGAATCGTAAACAGGAAAGGTTACAACAGGGCATATCTAAAACAATCGGTTGTTAATTTTGCAGCCCACATAGCATAACAATAAATCTGTGCTTCTTCAAAAGATGGTTTCTACTCTGTAGAAGTGTGTAGTGACAGAACAATTGCAGATCTGCTTTGTGTTATGTAATAAAACCGTTTAAATCTGATTTACTTAAGGGGCCAATCGCAACTTCTTCCTGCCAGCTATCAACATACAATACATACAAATGCGTAGAAAGCAAGGGGGAAGTGAGTAATTCAGTGACACTTCGAAAATATTGCAATCGTATTTGATCTTTGCATACGTCATTTTTGTATGCCGGCCTGTCACAAACAATGTAACCTTCGCTGGGCAAAGCAGAGAACAGCACCATCCCTTTAAAGATTAGATTTCGGCATCCACAAAAGCGAGTCTTGAATTGCCACTGTCGTCCATCGTCGTCCTTGCTGTCAGACACTTCAGCGACGACCGACTCACGAACCTGAAGATAAAACTGTTTTGCCGGATTGCGAGGGTCGTGAATGCTGCATTTCAAAAATCTCATTATAGTCTCATATGGAAAGTAGAAAAGTGTATGCAGTGGAACGTGATGCAGTATATCCACCGGGAGTGGACCAAACTATGTTCAGTTTAAACCAAATTTGTGATACCGTGCAAAGTAGACAGCTTATGGACACAAGACTTGATCAGGGATGCAGCAAAAGTATTACATATTTTCTACAAAAAAATAAATACAAAATTTAAATGCAAACCGACAGAGTGACAAAATATTCATAAGCATCATGGGGAAACAAACAACACAGACAAAAAGTCCCTCTATATAGCACGAACATATGAAACTCCAGTGGCTTCCAATGTTCCAAATAATCAAAACGATAACTTCCGCTAAAGATCACGGGGTATACATGTGAGAGGGCGTATTGGGCCTACCAGGTGTATAAACAGACGAGAAAGTCAAACGGTAGGGATTTCCAGGGAGAACAAGTTGCCGAACCTCGAACATTTTCTCCATCATATCCAAAAGAACTAATTGCATCATAAACTTATTCAAATCAAAGTGCTGTCCCCGATGTTTGTTTGTTCGAAAAGATCAATCACAGCATTTTTTTGACTTCATATCCGGGTACATTACTCGTTTATCACAGTTCAGTCCACTCCAATCAGCGCAAAACCCATTGTTAAGAACCAACATATAGATAGGCAAACTTGTTTCGTCAAACTAGATACAACTATTATTTCTGGATTCAAAGTTTATTGGTGCAAAGGAGATAGTAATTACGCGCATTATTTCCGCTCTTGGGCAGCCAATTGCGGTCCCAGTTAGCCACCGATCACCTGGCCCAAAGCCTAACAGTTTCGTGGTCCAGAGTTAGCTTAGCTATGCCCAATGTGTTTTTACGAAATCACCAACTTTGACACCTTCTCGCGACAAGGTACTGAACCCTGAGTTGGCTTGTTACAAGAAATCGCCCAAATCCCGCGGTTTGCGGATCCCGCAGTATAAAGTGCTAGTGATCACCTGCGAACAGAACTGCTTATAAGGCGTACCACCAATCGCCACAGTTGCAGGCTCGATGGGGGATAAGCGGTTACAATTCATCCCCAGTTCTGTTTTTTTCAGAAACTTGTCTATGTTCAACAAGTGTCTATTGACGGCTCCCTTAATTCCCGTCTTTTCGGCTGATAGACTTGACAAGTGCGTTACATTTTCCCCGATGTATCTTGCGTGATTTGCAGCAGATATATCATCTTGTTCATGATTTGGACAGTACAATAGATGCAATTATACGTGTTCTTTCACGCCGTCTTTTTTATTTCTGCTAAGTAAGTTGTTGCTTAGCTGTCTGTGTCGTAATATTGTATAAAATGTTGTGGGTAGCGATTTAGAGGCCTCCGCCAACGTCAATACTTACATGAAAATGGACAAATGGTTCCAGTTATCATCCACAAAATTTCAAACACAAAGTCGAGAGAAAGCAAAAAATGCATGCCAGTTAAATTTTTCATTTTTACCATCGATTCAGAAACCGGAAGCACTTATGCAGCAATTGCGAGAGGAAGGTTTACAAACTTCAAAGGATAGAGCGAAGTTGACGTTCGAAATATCGCAACAATTTGGCGGTTGAACCGGACAGCGGTTCTGAACCGATGAGTGAATCGAACAATGTACTGAGACAAATATTCCTCTTGTATCAAAATATTTTAAGTTTAGCTTTTGAAAACCAAACATTCTTCGACGCCGAGGATAGTTACTTATTCAAAAACTACCTAACGAAATGGTTATGCCTCCTCTATTCACCGAATGGAATCGGGAATGTCTGTCAACACATTCCGAGGATGGAGAAACCCAACTGTGCCTTGCAAGCCTACAACTGTGTCAATGCGGAATCGTATTTCGACAGTTATGTACTGCCATATCAGTAGACATATTATCAAATTTTCAGGATTGTCTCACTCGATCGTCGACGAACTTGACGAGCGAGAACAGAATCGGAATAAATAAATTGAAATTTTCACTCAGTTATTCACTTCTTTGGAAAAAAAATCAGCTGGCCTACCCGTGTCTCATTTCACGAAAAACTTCGAAATGTGTTCCAGTTCGGCAGAATCTGTATGACAGAAGTGGCTGCGGGGGCCAGGAACATCAACAGCTACTCTGTTTTAAAGCGATCAGCTTCAGGTTCAATTTTCGGTAATCGATTCGCCAGGTGAAGTCAGTCTGGTGATGTTGGAAACTGACACAATATTGCTGACCGTCGCTGGGTGGAACTTAAATGATCGACTGAAGCCAGTTTTTGCAACATCGTTATGAATAATGTTTAATAGCTCCCGACACCTGTACGAATGTCCCTGCGGAAAATATTTTCTGGGAGATACTGGTACTGGCTAAGTAATCACATGATTACTATGAATAAACTTCAGATAGATCATATTTCGGGAGCAAAACTTCCACAGTATTAAAAAGGCAAAGATTTTTTTATGACACTTAAAAATCCCGCCGACAGTTCTTATCCGCACCATAACAATACGGACATTTAACACGTAAGTGCTATGTCCATTTGCAAAAGAATACTACTGATTCCGGTGCTGCTTGGTGCCCAGTTATTTTGAGCACAACACAAATCGTAGGGTGTGATTTTGGTGGCCACTTTGGGGGTTCTCATGGTAAACTGATTATCGAATAAGGCAACGCATTGCGCCGTGTCTCACGCTAGGTTAACTAATTCTCTGGCAAAGAAACAGTTGGTTGCTATTCATTTTTCAGTAAGCCTCCCGTTGAGCACCAGTGTTAACTTGAATACCTGCTTGTTTAAAATGGCAGGGGTCATTTAGTGACAGACCGAGGATAGAAATACGGTTATCATATTTAAACCGAAAGCTCCCACCTTCTTTCACCTAAGTAATAATCTATGAACCTTGTTTGAGTCGTTTTCCGATGCCGTTTTGACTCCATTGACTTCTACTGAGGAAGCTCTACTCATTGCCCTGTCGTGACAGGACAGGAGGAATAAAGTGAATTCCCACCGTTTTCCACTTGCGTGACTGATCCTTGATAGCCGGCCTAAAGGTTATCGGTCAAGCCTGATTGCAAACCAACCACGGGCGGCAAACTTCAACAGCATCTGTGGCGGAAGAGTGCGCTAAACACATATGAGTCAAGGAATCCAAAAGCACTTCTCAGGGAGTTGCGGGACTAACACATCATCCAAATACCTTATGTGTTAGGGCGTTCGGCAAAAAGGCTTGGATAACTGTACCTTAAGCCAATCCTATGCTTCCGTCCGGAGAGCGGGACAGCATAAAGCCCAAAGAGCAGCCATGAATTCGGACGACTAACCGGTGTCGTTGAGGTGGAGAAAGGAAGAGTTAGCATGTGTCTGTTGGAAACTACACAATGTTCCTATTGTCGTCTTTCTGTTTCGTTGGTTTTCTCATTAACTATATCTACTCTGTCCCATGATCCTTAATCAGATTTGTGCTGGATGGATTGCTATGAAAGGAAATTAAGGAGCATGTAAATCGATATACCCGTCCACCAACAAATTAATATATAAATATTGTATGTGTATATTTATACAAAAGGGATGAGTAAAAACTAAACTAAATTTATATGACACAGTTCACAGAAAACAGACAGAGTTCCATGTCATGTGAAGATTCAAGGACTCAGGGAAAAGCATCGGCTAACATTATGTTGATGAACGGCTGCTTTGTTATCATTTCGCTGTGGACTTCAGATAACCTCATCAGGCAATTAACGGGTGATGGCATGCGTCGCTTGAATTTGCTCTGGAGTCTTGTCTTGTCAGATCGCAAACTTCATGAGTTTTCTCGAGGATTGATGAAAAGACACTTTTACCAGGGTTACACTGCCCAAGTGCTAAGAGAAAGTGGTTCAGGGATTCCTAGGTATCTCTTTCGTCATTCCGTAGTCGCTGCCAAGGAGCCCTAAAATTCAGGATGGATTTTGATACTTCAGGACGCAAGTGTTTGACAATAAACATCAGGATTTACGGCGGCCAAACATTGTTCTGAACCTACTGCCTGTTTCGTTGCTCCTTCTTAGTGGCAGGTTTGTTTCAACACTTCACAGAAAGAATGTTTCTGCCAGACGGCGTGACTCAGATGGGTCGAGGCGCCTTTTGCTTCCCAAGTTGGAAATGTAATATTAGACGGAGTATATTCATCTCCCAATTAATCCATACAATGTTTTTCCATCGTTTTGTACATGTTGTGCCCTCCAGAAATGTGTCGATCAGAAGCGTTCTGACAAACAATTTTTACGTCGCCGATGTCCGTTATTTCTTGATTCTGTAGAGCAGCAACACTTCACTTCTACAGATGATCTCCTGGAATGAGGGTACATCTGGAATGGAAAAACCCAAAGAAAAATCGAAGTAGTCATAAATAACGTTGGTTTAATGTGACAAGACTGCTGATGGGGAAATGCGACCAGCATATCCACCTGAGCGTGAAAAGTGGGACCATTTGCAGAAGTCGAAACCACTGGTTAGCTCTCGATGTCACTTCCATACCTGCCATTGAGTCAACTGTACGCGGAAAAAAATTCAAAAATAACGGAAGCCAGGTGGACAAGGATCTTTTATGGAACCAGTAAAAAGGTCAACTCTGTTCATATAAAGTAAACCGTTGGACTATTTATCTGGCTGATTCAGTAAAACGCTACAGGAATTTTCCAATTTGTTACCCTTATGCCGAATGAGGTCCAAATATTAGGAATAAAATGGATGACTCCATTTCACATAGTTTTTACATACTTTCACTGAAATACTGAAGATAACGAAGTAAATCGAACTGGTAAGTTGCACTAAACGGTTGTCAATGCATTTTTGAGGTTTCACCGACCATTCCTGGGTAGGTAAATTGGCCTCATTGGTTTCATAGTCGAACAGAGTTTGCAGGCAAACCGTTGGACCAAACAAGACTGAAGGAAATGTGGATAAGTTACTACTTTACTAACTCGAATAACGTGATTTTTGGTTGGGAACCACGATAAATACCGGATCTACTTGAGGGTGGCTGTTCTGACAGATTTGGAAGAAGGTTCAAAATTTGTATAGTTTGTTGGGTTTGATGTAGAAATACAATACCAGTAATCAAAAATTAACACAAACTTACATCGGAAGCCCTTTCAATGAAAAGAAAACCGGAAGTAATAAGGAATTAGAATTCAAAATCAACTGGTTTACCCCAAACAATAGCTGATTGTTTGGTTGCATGACAGTTGGGACGAGTGTGTACTGAGCACCTGCAACAGGACTTATTGCTGTGAGCTTAATCTGTATTTTAGCAAGTACACTAACCTCTTATCACCATCCATTGAAATGTGCGGCAGAAGTAAATATATCAATGTCGTCTGAGTGCTTAAGTGTATTGTTTGACCAGTGATTATAAAACTGCTCAAAAGATTGACGGGTGGAACGTTGCACTGACGACTTAGAATTAAAAGCTGCCGCTGGCATTTAGTGCATAATGTTGCTAATCGCAAGTCAGCACACAAAAAATCATCGCTTACCTAAGTGTTTCAAGTGGCAGAAACCCGAAATGCTCACCAATACACAACCATAACTCTGAGAATTTTCATGAAGTCGTTCATCATGTGATATCAACGCCGAACTTGCCATTAAGAAACCATAGAAGCACTGTGCAGCTGTTTCATCCTTATTAGGAATCATCACCAGTACATACTCACCGCACCCGAACTGGGACGCTAACCCGGAACGAACGATTTTGAGTCGAACGCCTTGGCCATTATGCGTCCCATTTCGGGCGAACTGGATATGCATTAATGATGATTCTTAATGAAGAAGAAACGGTTTCCACGGTTTATCAATGACGAGTTGGGCGTTGATATCACATGGTGAATTAATTCATGAAAACATCTAGTCTCCTACTACTAACATATACTGAGAATTTTGCTTCTTCGTTCTAGTTAAATTTGGTTTCAAATACAGGCTGCAAGAACAATCTGCATCAGTGGAATAGTCTAAGGTTTTACAGTGACCTCCCATATAAATAGCATCGCACGCGCCCATTAGATATCATGATCTAACTCATCGTATCTCATCTATGGGTTGGGTAGCCACGGTGCATTGTAAATCACTTGAAAATGTCGTTCAATTCCCTACTGCTGAAAACTATCAAGTATTCATACTCTGTATACATATAAACATGTGATGTCTTCACTAAATCAAGCGAGTTTCTGTGTCGGTTCATCCTGGTTGTTCTGGCTTGAGTTAGCGGTGGGCAAGACAGAATCGTCCAGTCGGCTGGCAGATTTCAAAAAAATGACCAGACAATATACGACGGTCAGACCGTAGGCTCTGATCACACGCCCGAAGTTGTTCATTCATACACCTAAATTGGGGCATCAGGTCAGCCAAAACTAGTACTTTCACATTGCAAGGTGACAGTGCCGAAGGTCTTGAGAACTTGGATGAGATGAATGAACCAATAGGGCGTTAGGAGACTTTGACGTTAATAATAATGTGAATGTGGGCTGTTCTTAATAGTTCTCTATCTGGAATACCTCATTTTTAGAACATCAGGTTTTGCCGGAGGACAGCTGTGTGAATCGTACTGTTGATTTGTTGACCGGCCATTCTGCTGACTCACATGGATTATATTGGCCCGCCGTAAGCGAGTTATATTGAAGTTGCAAGACATCTACCACCAGTCGTATTTTAGAAGCATGACATGCACGTTCCAGTCGACTCGTGGCGACAGATAGGACATTTTATTGGCAACCAAAGGGAAAACAAAAGCGAAATCCGTTTCCTCGTAAAGGCAAATTGGCTTGATGCCTTCAGTGAGATTTAAGAATGTTGAACACACTTAAACATATGGTGACTTTTAGCAATAGCCAAAATTAACATGAATTTTTAGGTGACAGTTGGTGGACACTTCACAGCCTTGACCAGTAAACAACAACTAAGCACCACAGATAAAACCTGTTCGTGTTCCACAGGCATCATGCTTTTAAGCATGCCTAATTGCGTTTACGGAAATTCTTTTCAATTAGGAAATCTACTCTCTACAAAGTCTGGAGAGCGACTAGTGTATCGTTCGTTTACCAGAAGCGATGCCATTCATTTGATTGAAATTGAGAAAATAACTGCATCTAATAGCAAACTTCCGTGCTAGGAGAAATAATCCAGCACCCTTCGGCTTATGGGAAACAATGGAAATCTGAAAGTGTGCGACTAGAATTCGAGCCAGATTTGACTAATCGACAAGAGAAAAAATCAATAGGCTGTTTCATAATCGATCATCTGGTGGTCCAACGCGTATGCCGCAAGCCAATAGGAATAAACGTGTCAGGGATTGGACAATCTATTTGTGGGCAGTAGATGAATATGCGACATCTGCCTGATGGAATTTGATGCACAGAGTAGTTATTGTACATTCGTGTCCTGTATGAACTGTTAGGGGCCAAGATGATCAGCTGCGGAACTAGAAGGCCAGGTGCTAATTGGGGCTTGAAATAACCTCCGACTAAAATGAAAGTTTTGATTGGTTGCTGCAAAACGAGTGGTTCTGACTGGGACAAAGCATTGAACACAACAAGGACAAGATTGAATTCGTAAAACTGCGGGGAGGGTATTAGGTGAACATTTTAGATGATTATTTTATCCAAATATGTCGATTCAGACAGGCAAAACATGACAATGAGTAATCGAAGTAGGATAATGCAAACGAGGCATTTCGAAAATGAAACAACCGGGTCGGTAACTTCCAAATTAGTTCACCGACACCAGTCCCGCAGTGATGCCAGTTTAGTCTCACTAATCCGGATCTCTTCAACCAGTACAAAATAGCATGAAAAAGTGACCGATGGTGGATCGTCAGTGAGACAGTAAACAATCAGTGTCTTGGCACACGATCACTCAACTGCAATGGTATCTTAAATGGACAGTTACAAGAATGCTACGGACCATCGACAAGTCATTCATCTCCTTTGGAATCACGTTGCAGTCCATCAGGGAAAGTCAGACCGGGGTGACCTGAAGCCAAATGTGGTGGAGTTTGAACTTCACTTTCTACATAAGGACAACCACTTCCAGTCAGAGATTAAAATCGAAAAAAATCAACTGCTGCGATAGTGCGTAATAGGGTGGATTCATCATCGGTGCATTATTTCTGATGTATGCTGATAGACTACCGGTCACAGAGAAAATTTCGGACGAGACAAACAAAGCAAAATGCTTGAATTAAAACAGGCCCCTTGAAAAATTCTTTGATCTTAGTCCTTGATGTCGAGTAAGCGAACCTCTGCATGCGTAAAATGAGGTCACAGTGAACAATGACCGGACTGAATTTGGAAGATACTCGTGTTATTCTGTGTTTTCTCCCCGGGTAGCTCGAGAGATGAGATTTGATTCATTTCGAATTCCATTTTGGAGGTGCTTCAGAATGCTTTTTATTTTCGATCTTTCACTTCTTTTATTAATGAAATAACGATGTACATTATTTTTCATGTATGGAGCAGCTGCCAAAAGGGACCTGCCAGGTGTGGAAGTCGACTGGCGGGAAAAGCACTCGACCATCATGTCCGAAAGGCACGATCTTATCAGAATGATCAAGGCCATCCAAGAAGCATCTTATACAAACGTTAAGTTTTCCACGCGAGCCCAAATATATTGAGATAAAATCTTTGCCTAGATCGAACAGTCTGAATAGATTTAATTTCTTTAAACGTGTTCAGTTCACCGTTCCATCATTCGCTACTCCAAGTAACAACCGTTTTATTATCCATCAACCGTTGTCAGGATGTCTAGTTCGATTGGATCTGCAACGAAAGTGAATTTGTGGAGGACCATTGTAACCGATCAAATTTGGGTGTTCCTCATATTTGAAAAAAATAAAACATTTGAAGAGTGAAATTGGTTTTGCATTGTCAATTTTGGTCCCCGGTGGTCATGAGAATCTCTGTTGATCCTAGCTCGTGTCGTCCGTTTTCTTAGAGTTCTGGCCATTGAGATGGTGTCTTATTTGTACGTGGAGTGGCAATATGGAATTCTGCCACTAAAAATAATGCACGGACATGGATAACAATATCCACTGGATTGACTCCGATGCAAACTTCACAAACAAAGGCAATGAGAAAATCACAGCAACTAGAATAAACGTTTGGGTTTATTTAAGATGTTGCTTTCCTATGCAAATTAGGAGGAAAACTCATTGGTGGAGTATGTTTGGGGCAGTGGAAGTTGAGGCACTTTTGAACTTCAGCTTCGCGCATCGACACGATCCTGATTGGCTGGTTGGGTACAGAGGTTACAGCGAGACTTACCGGGCTGTATCACGGAGTTTTCACGTAGACTCACTTCAGCTTTAAATCGCAAACACAGTGTCACAATTCGCGTTCAAAATAGCAAACTCAGTGGCTGGAACCATAAACTACTAGTTGGTTTACGTTTTGTTATTTATCTTGTTCCATCGCATCTATCAGGGAAGAATTCGTATGTGACAAGCTTCGATTGCGATCTACCGTTGATCTCATCCGTTACGCCAGTTTTATAAGTCATGAAGTAAGAAACTCGTAAATGATCTTTTCATTCGGTCTTACCAGGTCGACCAGGTTCACGTGAAAGGATTCGTGAGGTTTTTTACTCCATGCACTTAAATCATTGATAAAAAGACTAACTCTCAGTGTCACTATTCACTAGTAACGCTGCAATTCATAAAAATCAGTAACGCAAAAAATTTTCTACAGGCACTTTATTAGTCTGGTGATAATTACGCTGAACTCCCTGGGAATCCTGAACCGAAATCATAAAAATATTTCGAAAACTTTCCGCGAGGCACTGATCGTCAACCTTGGCCTTTAGACTGCAAATGTTTCATCACCAGTCGAGGTGAAATCGTCTTGCACTGATATGACACCGCGCGGGCGATGAAACCATTTGGATCTAAATACCAATACAAGAGATCGGAACCGTACAAAGGCTAACTATCAGAGGGCCACGGCGAAAAAAGAATTTCAAAATCTACTTGTTTCATGAACTGTCAATTTAATGGATTTTTGATAGTGACATGTTTGTCAAAAATGGAAATAAACGACTTTTAATCTTGTCACAGTATGTGGTCTCGGTCGCCCGAATACACTCGGACGTTTTATTGAGCCAAAAATTCGACTAGCTAGCATCTTCTTTAGGATCACGGGCGGCTTATTTTTCACATGAATGTATTTACTAATAACTAAAACAAAATCTAGATAATGCACCGTAGACTGTATTTTTTCGTCCAACGGAAAATGGCAGAGTTCAGCTATGTTAAAAGGAACCGCGGAATCTCTTCCGACAAAGTTCTTCTGACCACAGCGTAGTACACACATTTGAGGACATTATTTAGATTTTCGTTTAAATAGTAACAAATACACGAAGAAAAGTCCTATTTATTCGTTCTTTTAATGCGCGCATCACTTTGAACCGCTGGTTTACTGACGTCCAGGACCTATTCAACACAATACCTCATCGTGCGGAACTGAGGAGGGTCAAATTCTCCCTCCTCAAATGGATTTAAGATGACAAAAAAACGTCGAATCATCTACAACGTTTTCTTCTCTCGGACTAGAAATCTATAAGCACATGAGTTTTGGTCAAAGATAGCCAAAAAATGGGTTGGGTTTGCTGTGTCTACTAGCCGGAAACACGACAGTTGTTGACAGACCGGAGACTCGGTTTCAAACAAGATGCGAACCTTTCCGCTGGTGAATATCACAGGAACAGGCATATCGCACGAAAACAATTGGGATGCGCCCAATACTTTATTTTCGGTGTTTATCACCAAACGTGCACTGGCCGATAGGACTGAAGCAGTTAGTTTTGCGCGGACTTTCGACGCATGCATCTGTAATTGAATCCGATTTTTTGTTAGCGAATGTGAAAAGACATTTGAAGGTCTATGTAACGTAGTCTTGAGCAACAATACGCACGTAGTCCATTTTTCACTTTCGTTTGGATCGCGCAATTTTTGCACTGTTTCATTTGAGCAAAATGTTACTGCCGCATATAAATCGGCCTTCGTATTTAGTGGCCTGGTCTGATAATACAGTCAGTAGCTCAAGTTGAACTGTCTCCAGCAAAGTTCATCAATAAATTACACTTCGGCGAAGGTCGCGGAACTATCTTCAAGGTCTTCAAGCGTAATAATCCCGGGCCCCAACGTTCCCATTATCGATCGTTTCTAAGATCGGTAACAGCTTTGGCCAAAGCTCTTTTCCATAAAATATAGTGGAGATAATGCAAAGCAGATGAAAAATTTGTGATTATTGTTCAATTTTTATCATTCCAGAAGACGTAACATGGTGATGGTGTCTTATTGATTGGTTAAGGAGCGTTTAGGATACGAATTCAAAACTCGGGGGCTATGGTGTTTCAAAAAGTCTGACTCCAACGGATTCGTCAGGGATTCCAGTGGGTCCGTTACGGTTCACAAAGTTGTCAAAATCCCTTAAAAAACTCAATTTTTACTCACCGACCTGTTCGGATAAGGGCGTTGAACACATTGATGATTTCACAGACTACAACTAATTCTGAAAAGGGAAAACAAAGTCACCATAATGCGCGATTTATTTCTAGACTCGTTTCGTTAAGTCATAACTGAAGTCTACTCCAGAATAAAGCGCGTTCACTATTCTATTAATTAAAAGAATAAGGAGTTGTCAACATGCTATTTTCATTGTTGGCCAACAAAGTAAGGCTGGGATAGCAGGCAACTCCTCTGGTATGCGTGAAAAGGATTGGCGACCGCTGATCACTTTCACTTTAACAACGAAATTCACCAGCTGCGGTTTTATATTGACTTCTCCAGGTCAAGATTGCTTGTCGCCCCACGTAGCACGACTTCATCAATAGACAAATCAACTAAGGTGACTTCTTTTGTTTTAATTTATTCTCCCTTTATGTTGGGGTTGGGCTGAACTTGAGATGGAAATAAAGACATGAAGCCAATAAACTTGGTAGGTGCGAGCATGCTTCTCAGCCCCCGTTACATCTTACCATGTGCAACTGCCTTTTACACTCTTGCCCGCACATCTTACATACCGAACCAATAGGGCACTTAGTACTTTGCAAATAGAGCGGTCATCTTGAAGTTAAGATGGGTTAAAGTTGCTCGAAAGCACATTTAACTGGAAACCAGCGACTCTTTAATCTGATGAATTAATACCGTTGCATTGCCCCGTGGTACTAATGCATCAGCTGCTTAGAAGCTCACTACAGTTGAAATTCGAGAAAATTTTGGACTTGTGATCAGCGCTTTTTGACGATGTATAGTGCATGGTGGATCTGTTTGTGAATGGAGTCCCATCCGAGAACAAAGATAACCTGTTATCTCCTCAAAAGTTGCTTGCAGTTTTTATGTGAAGTTTCCATGGTTCAATCAGTTTGACTGAAAACCAGAAACCAGCACTCCTCCGGTTGTGAAGTGAAAACTCAAGTTATGCAGTCAAGGAATCTTGGTTTACCACGGGGAATTTGTTGCAGTTCCAGAATTCATGAATGCATATCCACTCCTGCGTGACTGCCACATATTACACCGGCTAACCGAGTCATCGCCTAACTGGCACGGCTCTTTCGTGGCTTTCAGTCTGACATAGTTAAAATCACTTCGTAGTGTAACGTACATTCCACATGCCGATTGTTTGGGACGACCTACTGTGCCCGACTCAGTCGATTTGATTCTCTGCATTTGCATTATCCACGAGCGAGTGCATGTTGGTTAGCCAGTGGGAGACAGTTAGACAGTGTGATCTAATTCTGGTTGTACGGTCTGAACGCGCTCACACAGTGGCACGACGGGATTGCATCCGTTTCTGCTTATTAAATGTCCGTTGTCGATCACGATATGTCCTTTCTCGTGTGCTGCTAATCAATGAAGAAGGGCCAGCTCAAATTTGGCACGGACAGAGAGAGTTGTATCCCCTAGAATTCTGGTTCAAACTCTCAGACATCAAGCAGTGGCCGGTGATTCTGGTGAAAATCGTAGAACTTTGTTTGAAACAGAGCAAGACAATCAAAATATAGCACCGGGAACTTAAACACGAAAGTTTGTTGTCAAAAAGTGACAGGTCAGTGTGTGCCTCCCGGCACAGTGAAATGGCCTTGAAAACTGCCTAACTTGTCTTCTGGCATTTGCTGGTTAGTGGTTGGGAAGGGTTCCGAAGTGGACGACAATTTTGGTCGTGTACACGTAAATTATATTCTGATTTTGGAATCAGCCAGCTGTACTGATAAACTAAGTTGAAGCGAACATGTTTTGGCTTGTTTGAGGTTCCACTTAGTGTTGACATTTTCATTAACAACTTGCTTGCACGCATACAGTTGGCTTTCTGTGTTCCACAATTTCGTTTGGTAACTGCTGATAAGTGTTCCGCTAGTTGCTCAAGTGTCCATAATTACTATAGCAAGCGACTATCCGTAAATTACCGTTCTGCATTTGAGCACCGTAGATCGGAGTGGCTAAAATTAAACTTTGCATATTCACGAAGAGGATCACGTTTGACTCAGGTTTGTGTCAGAATTACTGAAACTGGCATAAAAACTAAACCACGATCTTGTACGATAGATAGCGTTGATAAATTCGCAGAACATGGAATTAGTTTTAATAATTTGCATTGCTTTCCGACCCCAATGAGAACAATTGTTTATCAAGCTCGTAAAATTTTCGCATATAGAAGCGAGCACACACTCGTGAAGTTATCCCGAGAGGTACCCGTGTCGAATTGGGGAAACTTCTCCTTTTTCGCGAAAGCACAATATACTTTTTACCTGCCAGTCAATCAATTTAAATGTTCGAGAAGGTATTGTCATATTGATAGCGAGGTTGACGCAGTTTCCGTGCGTGGAATAGTTATGGCGGGAGTAATGACGAAGCGATGATGGCTGACTGTCTAGAAATTGAGATCGGCGCTTTGTCTAATGAAATGCGTGACTAATGTACCGCGGAACACGGTCCGATAAGCATTGTTGGCTAGAAGAAAAAGCATCCTTCAGGTATCGCAGCGCAAACATTGACATAAAGAAACAATTTTCATCGTCCATTTGGTGACTAACGCGTTTTTGCATCCGTGTTTGGTTTATGCTTCTGAAGTTTAACATTCCTCATTTAGTACTCATTTTATTCGTCCTTTACACAGAGAAAACTCTTGAACGTGCTTATGTTTTTCTAGTTCTAAAGTGTTTCGTGTTGGCAACTAAATCCTGCGTGAATGATCTATCGGATAAGGAAACTCACCCCAGGAAATGTTTCGATTAAGCATGCTGTGTCCCACGTGAGCTTTGGGACATTGGAAACAGTCTGACCTATGCAAACGATGTCACTCAGATGTCTGTTGCGACCTTGTGAGGTCATGGTGGATTTGCTAACGGATAGGTGTGACGGCTGTCACCGGAGTACGGGACAAATGTTTTCGCTATCAAATGAGAAGGACTTTCTTGTACTAAATCTTCTTAGTCGCGGTTTGTCCAAAGGTAAAACGAGTAACAAGACAAGTGTGTCGGTTGGTTATAATGAGCTAAAAATTTCATCCTGGGAAAAGTAGCTCCTTCTGTTGAGGAAATCAGACAGAACCAGACCGATTTTGCTCACGCCTCAGAGGACCTTGGGCTTGTGTAAGACGTTCAGATGATACTACTGAATATCGTAGAAGATACATGCAAGCCAAATGACTAGCTAAGGTGTAAACTGTTGCATGAGTTCATTGGTAACTATCACGTTCAGATCCGGTAAAATTACTGTGTAATATTCTATCTTCGGACATCGGATCAAACTACGTCAAAATAGTGAGGTTTCCGGTGTCCAGCCGTAAGGAAATTGAATTCTTGAACTTGAAATCAACCGGACCGAACCATCCTGATCTGAATTACACTATACAGGCCGACAAGTGTTTTTTGCTTGTACAGTCCGTGGTCATGTTTGACCCAAACTGCCTGAAAACAATACGTGAGAAGTATATACAAAGGCAGTTGGCACCACCTGAATTGGTTAGCTTCACCAACGGGGAATTAGTTTAACTTAATCAGCTATGCAAGGAAAAATTGTTGAGAAAACCCGGGGATCAGTAAGAATTAACAAGTTTTTCGTTAAACAGTTTTGATTAGAATGAACTTTTTCAGTTGGTCGGTGGGTGCGCAACGAAGATGAATCTTGGTTCCCACTACTGAGTTCCTCGTTCCTTTTTATTCTAGAGTACCGCAGACCCGTCGAATACCAAGAGAAACATAATGAACAAATCCTAATCAACCAATCGTTGTACTATGTCCAGTTTTGAGACTGAAGGGTCGTCCCGATTCTGGTTGAGCGGCTGTAGACGCGAGTGACAAGAAAGCTGTCCGGAACTGTATCACATTACGGGCATGTAGGTTCAGCATTCGAAATGGGTAAAAACAGCTGTACTTTCATACGAAACCTCCGGATTTGAGTGCAAGCTCTCCTGCTTGATGGGATTCGAAAGCCAAGAATGTAAAGCGAGCCAGAAATTGTAAACCCAATGAGTCGCCCAATATTGAAGACTTGAAATTGACGACAAAATACTAATCACCACAAATAGAAATGAGGAAAATTAGGTGCACATTGTTTTACGGAGCAATTCTACCGGTCGAGTTTACAAAAATACAAATACGGATTCACGAATCAATTCGTGAGAATTTTGTATCATTTTCAGCGCTATATATTGGAGATGACACCTTCTTTGTGACATTTATACGTGGTGGTCATGTCCGAACAAACAGCAGCGTATTTCCCCATCAGTCTGTAATTCTTCTTAGCAAAGGTTTCTGGCCTCGAGTTACGTTTCGTCCCAATTGGCGTAATTACCAACCGACAACTAGTTACTCAGCAAGCGTACTCTTTCGGCGCTGAAATATACTTTAGCCATGCGGGTACGAAGGAGCGAAAGGGAAAAAGGCATCGGAACATTCCGAGGTTAATAAATGTGTAAAATATTTTTTGGTCCAAAAACTGACGTAGGAACTATCCGTAACCGAACGGTCATGAGCTACTCACCAATCAACGACTGGTGTTTTTGCAAACGGATCTGAAGGTTAAAAATGCATTTGTATCTTCAGACTGTTTTCAGCCTCTCCGGTGAACCCATCGTCGTCCGCAAACTGATGTTTGATATGACAAGTTCAAAAGAAAAGTCTCCGTTGGATTTACTGAACTCCTCTTCCAGTGGGTTAAAAGGCGACTGCTTGCTGGCAGAAATCCAATTTTGGGGGAGAATCAATTTAATCATGCGAATCTACAAATAAAAGTTACGCAAACATCTTGATGCCCCCTAATAAATAATGTAACACACTCAGAAAACGGCGAATAAACACATTCCTGGAAATCATATGACGCATTCTCCAGATGAGGCTATGAATACTCAAAAGTAGGTTGTAAAACGGACCGAAGTATCCCACGCACTCAAGGACTTCTGTTAAACACGTCAACAGTTTACCTCGTCAACTGCTTCTTGAAGTACACACTGATAGGAGACAATTTCTTGACGTATATCTGACCAGTTTATATCAAGCATTTCCGTCTCATTTGCTTCTGAGGATCCATGGGTTCCGATAAACCTTCCTGTAGCCAAAGAGCCAATTTATTGTGGGGTTCCGAATTTGCAACTATTACAATGTCATACTTTACTAAGTTTAACGTAGTTCTGGAATGTTTTTTGGCGAAAAATAGAGATTCGAAACCGAATGTTGGGATTAGCTTTGTCACTGCACAACAAAAATTGTTTTTGTTGGCCCTCTGTCGACAAGTGGACTACCATCTGCTGACTTTCGGTATCATCCTGAAAGGGAGACTTATTTCTACAAGCAAAATTCCCAAAACTACGGAAGATTTTTCTGCGTTTGCAATACCCAACACTAATTACTGATTGTTTCAATAAGCTAACTTGAAAGGTTAGATTTTACTGACTCCATTAAAAGAAGACTTGATGTAAAGAAGCGGATGTGTTGGAAGTTTGAGTATACACCACACAAATGGCACAACTTAGCCCCAGTTATTGTCATTAGTCACTTCATCCCAGTAGGAGTTGCAATGACCAGGTTTTCACTTTGCGACAAGTTTTAGAAAGCGGGCGCACTTTCCGTGGACCGGAAATTTTTGTCCTCCCTGATATGAATGGGGCTTTCAACTTAATCATTTGTGAAATTCTTTAGCGCTGCCTTTCACTGAAGGGTGCATCAGAGTTCTTCTTCTGTACGATGGTTTGCCTTAGTATATTGCACGTGATATTTAACTTTTTCTGGTTCTTTTTATTCAGAAACGGGTACACTTTGGCGTAAGGTTACTGGATGCTCAAATTAAAACTGAATTTCATTGAATGATAATTCTTCATGGATTGCCATTCGTGCTACGTCTTCAAAGCACAAAAGCTTGAGTCACCCTGACAAAGTTAGGCCTGGAAAACACAAGATTCCCGTTTTTCTGTCATTAGAGCTCACCAGTGATACATATCAAGCACTGCTCCCAAGGTTTGAATCCGGGATTTCCAAACAGAACACATGTGTAGTATCAGTGCACAATCTACAGCCATTCAGAACTACGGGGTTATGACCATTCAGTTTTCCTCCTTAATTTCAGTCAACTACGTCAAAGGACGGGAGCCGATGGCTCAGAGCTAACACATAAAATAGCCAATTAGGTTCAAATCCTGGGTTTGATGGACGATATTCAGTACCGGTGGGCTATAATAAGAGCGAACCCCGAATCTGGTGCTTCCTTAATGTAAATCCGACCGGATGATCGAAGGGTTTTGCGTGAGAGTCGTAGACCAAAGGATATCCCATCAAGCAAAACAACGCCAAAGTTACTCATCACTTGTAGCTGACTGACAGATTTAAATAAGTTATTATGGAAAAATTTACAACACAGCAGTACCAAATCTCAGCTGTTCATCTAAATCTGCAGAAGAAATTTCACTACTAGAGATTCCTCCGTTTTTTGCAAAAACTGCTCGCAACGGCGTGGCTTGGTTTCCTTTTTGAAGAAGTTAAAGGTTCCGGTTGGTGGTTAGGGGATTGTGGCTCTTGGTTGAGCGATTGTCGGTCCGGGTTCGATAATCGTGAGTTCGCAGCTGAACTTGGTCGAGAAGAATTTCTATTCCTCATTCTTTTGTTTTGAGGGTATAAAATCTTGGGGGCAAAACGAGGCTTAGTTGGATAAGCGACTGAAAATGGTAGCACCTTTGACACGTTATTCCAACTGCTAAAATAAAGGAATTCCCAACAAGCGGAGAGTTGAAATCGAATCATTTCTCGCCGTCACTCTTCCGTAATAACCTCTGCTAAGGAAAGATATATCTATTATCTAATTTCACTCAAATTGAATAGTCAAAGAAACTGCAAACGAATGGTTTGTCTACCAGGTGATTATTTGATCTACAACTGGATAGCTCAAATTCCGGAAATAAGGATCCGGACAACCGAATGATATTTTTCTGATAGACGAGGAATTTTAAAATTTCAACTAGTACGAAACCTTCGAAAACCGTTTGCCAACTCGAATGAGAAAAATTTAGTTGAATAGCATCATTTTGAAGAAATACTTGCGAACTTTATTCGAACTTTTGTTCCACAAAGCGTCAAAAAAAGCCACCAAAACTTTGTCTTGATTTTTCGAAGCATATTCTGCCAGGAAAATCCTTCCGGTTCTTCAAAATAATTGGACTCGAGAACAGAAGGCTCCTTTTTGACGATTTACGTTTTCTGCCATGGAAAAATATCAGCTATTATCCCAGAAATCATCGCAGAACACATCTAGTACCGAATGTTCATCGTACCTTAAACCCGTTACTAACACACTTCAGTTCGACCGGAAGCTCTCAACAACGAAGTGAATGCAAAACGTATTTTGATAATCCAACGGTTACTTAAACTCTTCTTGAATCAGGTTAGCTGATCAGGGGAACGCCAGCAAATAAGAAAGTGACCTGGTATAAGAATAATCTACTCAACGATGCTGACTTCCAAGAGCCACGACGTAGATCCTTAAATCATATTTATCGAATAGAAATTGATGAAAAGGTGAGATCAGGGATGCCTTGATTTAAAAGTACTATTCTGAATAAAAGAAATCCAGTGTTTTACAGAAAGGTTTCTGAAATTTGGAGCAAACCTTTTACACATTTCTAACCGACAAATGTGACTTAACACTTGAAGTACCAACATTTTAAAAAGGGTTTAAATCGACGTAGATACACTAGCGGACTCCTGAAGGACTCTCGAAAGCTGCAGTCTTTGGTCCATAAATCCATTCCATGGGTTTTTGTACGTGCACATAGGCACAGGCTGGATATAGTAACAGAATCAGTATTGATCCTAATGAGACTTGGAAAAAGAACCCTTGTGGCTATCAGAGGGTACTCTCATCCAGATGTTTACAACCCGTAATACGCGCACACAAACTGTGGGACAACCTAGTTAACGAACACTGTCGACGTCAATATAACTAACTTGGGCGACAACAACATCAGCTATCAACCGGAGAAGCTGTAGAAACAACACCATTAGGGGTAGAAAAAAACATAAAGAACATGCAAGCTTCACACGAACAGTCATCACCAACAAGGCCCGATCGAAGTTTGCGTCATAAGCACCGTGTTGGGTACATGAATTTTCTGCCCCATTTTTGCGCCGGAGACCGATTTCTCTATTCTTTCCCGAGTCATGAATAAAGTCTCAAGGGCACTAACGCATGCAGACATACACACAAGGACGTATGCTAGTGTGCAGAAGTTTGTGCGTTAGAAGCAAAACGCTCGACTACAGTTAGGTATTCTGACCCGGACGAGCGAATGATTCATAGACGATGCCGGACCTCACCACGGCATCACCACCACAATCCGTCGGGGCCAACAGGGAACTAGTGACAATCGGTTTCCCAATACCCACTGAACCTCGTGCCATTCTGTGTTTGGCACAATCCCGTGGACACGATCGTGGTGCTTTCGACCCTTAAAGGCAGTTAGCCACCAATCGACGTCCGCCCTCTTCGCTGGTCTGAATGTCTGGGCTTGTTTGTAAAGGGCTTCTGAGTGAATAGACCCATGGGTTACGCGAGCAGTGACACACGCGGACAGGCACACACGTTCATTTACGAACACCAGGATCCACGGGTGCATTTGCACGTGGATAACAGTCAAGGCTGCTTTTTACGTGTGCTGTTTGTGTGTGCCTTTCGGGCACAGTCGGATGCATCATCACTATGGTTCCCCAGGTGGATATACGTTGGGTGGACGTGTGTTCGTCGATTTTCGCCCGTGTTGTCTGCGTTGTTTGAACCGGAAGAAATTGATGCACACTACAGTCGTCCCATAACCCGTTATCTTCGAGTTCATCCTAAGGATTTGGACACATCCTTTTCATCTTCTGGTTTTTGTTTCCTGTTTTTTTATTTGGGCATGATTCAGCGGGTTCAACGTTGAGCAGTTCTGCCGGAGACTGAAACATCATCGGGATTGCTGTTGCAGGCTAATTTCCACTTTTATCTTCACTTACTGATTACTGAAAGGATTAAGCTACGTTTCTAAAGCGTTGTCCACTGGTTTGTCTCAAGGTGATCTTGTCACAGGTCATCGGTTCAAGGATTACAGTTGGTACTGGCCCGAGGGTTACCGTTTTAAACCAGTAAGTTTTAATCCATCAGAGATGATTTTCTTTGGATCGATTTCCCAAACGTTTATGTCGTTTTCTGTTGATTCAAATGACTGTTATGACTGCAAAAATAATTAAAAGCATGACTACAAACTCCGTAAACAGATGGCCCGTCAGTCATTGGAGGTGTTGGGGATTTTAGTCGAGAATTCCTGCGTAAATGTGTGCTGATTACAGAATTGCGTTTTTCATTTCACACCTCAAACGATTTCCACCTACGCAAGTTTGCAGAAAGGTTGATGGTGAGCACACCACGACCCGCACTATCATGAAAGCGTATTATCGTAGTGGAAGCCTCAACTGTGCTGTGTTTAATTAAATATTTATAGACCTCCAGAGAGTGATGAACTTGTCCCAAAACTTTGTTGAGTTTGCATTTTACACGAGAATAGACTGGGAACCTCTTCCAATCGCTCGTTTTAGAGGCAAGAAACCGACAAAGGGCCAAATAGAAATCAGAAGTGCTTACACTACTTTTAAGAATTTACAAATTATTTTTCCAATTCCTGTAGCATAACACCACAGATATTTGATTTACCCTTGTCCGGACAAGAGTGTGAAAGCTTGCATCAATTCTGCAAGTGTTATCAAATACGAAATAGTGGTTAAGTGTGTAGCAAAATAAGAAATGTGATGATTTCGAGCAGTAAATAGAAATGACACCCAGGTTGATTTGGTAAAT
Organism: Fasciolopsis buskii; assembly: GCA_008360955.1. Classification (NCBI taxonomy): domain Eukaryota; kingdom Metazoa; phylum Platyhelminthes; class Trematoda; order Plagiorchiida; family Fasciolidae; genus Fasciolopsis; species Fasciolopsis buskii. Next base: position 374,375 of record LUCM01002812.1, on the reverse strand, counting down.
CCTTGGATTTGTTGATAGATGCACAGCGACTGGTAGCCATTAGAAAGCCTAGGTGGAGGACATTTATGTTTTGTCATTTTCTCATGTTTGTCCAAATTGTTCACGTTAAGGTGAATAAAATACGGATATTTCTTAATTTGCCCACATAAGCGATATTAGTAATAGCTGCCAATTGATCAGTTTGGTGTCAGAGATTTTTCCCGAATTCCATAGGGTTTATAAAAAAGCTCTCGTGTACTTCACAAGAGTTTGGCACACTTGTTATCTTAGATTCATTTAATTCGCTGGAAAGGACCCTTAGTTCTAAGGCTTGGATCAATAGAAACGCCGCAGCCTAAACCATCGTGTTAGTTAAGATGAGCTTAAATTCTTAGTGGATTGGTTAAACATGCTATTTACACAGTGACATTTAACGTCCAGAAGGTTTCATGAAGCATGATCCAAAAAACCCAAGTTGATAGACTTTGCACAAATGAATAAAACAGTTACCGAACGACACCAGTGTGTCCAATGAGTGTCCGCGTTTATCAATACGATATTATTATCGATATACGTGTTAATTTGCTCTGAATTAATCTCGACTTGTGTCCCCTGAAGGGCTCGTAATACGTTATGATTGAGATACACGGCTACTGTCCCAAATGAAATGTCTGCTGAATTTCTGACATTACTAAGCGCTAAGTATTAGTTAAAGCTTACCGTCCATTATTTCGGGGACTCGTTACTTCATACACGTATGTGAAGAAATATAATATAGCGGAAAGCGAAATGTCCGAACACCGTTTGGCGTGACCCCACTGCCCATCTGGTAGACGCATGATGTACTAGTACGTGAACTGTCCATGCAGGGGTTCGGATCCGGTCATGATAAAAGGATTTCTGCATTTGATTTAATCGTGCATTTATGAAAATGTACCATCGAAACTTCGTAACAAAAGGGGCCGAAATGGAGGACATGCCCGATTTGAAAGATTCATCGGGACGGAAACAGATAACTGGAAACTTGTTTTTTTGACAGATCAAATTTTAAGCAAATAGCTAGGAAAATTTTCATTTGTGTTATCATGCAATTGCTAATTATAGTTCGTTATTCACACACTGATTAATTACAAGGATAATTAGGTTGTTACCACGAAGACTCATTAACCCCCAAATTTTTTTCCAAGGCGGGAAGTACTGAATCCCACTCAGTCAAACCGAAAAGGTCGAGATCCGAATCATGAGCCACAGTATGTCCCTGTGGACTTCTGTCTTTCTGCAGGGATTAATTTGTGGCTGGTGTGTGGCAAAGACAAGCCGTCCTCACGCACTTACTAGATAACTCTAATCAACAATAAACATAAACACAAGACAAAAGAATGCTGTCCAATTCCCAAGTTCTTCTCCACAAGCGAAATTTTAGCTTTTTGCTGGATAGCGTAAACTCTCTGAATTGCTTTCACTTTCTTCTGCTTCACAAGATTGCAACTTGTGTCCCATGGTTTTCGTTCAAAAACCATTACCATTCCACCTAGTAAATTAACCACTTTGAACGAATTCACGCTCCTGTACTGACCCAGTCAGTGACCGCGAGCAATCTAGTGTTGACAAGTGATCGAGTGCCAACATGCCAACCGCTTTTATGATTTATGGAGTTAGAGCAATGTCGAGTCTAATCCCATACATATTTTTAAAAATCGTATCGTACAATAGACTTCTGCGAATTGAACGAGGCACTTCAATCAACAAAAAGACAACAAAAATGGATTAATATATGTGGTAATCAACGAAAGTTGTTAACATATAGGCAAATAACTGATGGTCATTAGACAAATCATATCCAGTTGTCGACAGCCCTCTCCGTTAATTTTTTTTCGTCATAAATAAGGGACGGTGGATAAGCGTTAATACGCGGCAATCATTCTATGCTTCCAACGAGTGGGTATATGTGAACGAAAAGAAAACAGATGGCTATTCAAGTGATGACTAGCATTTGCAAGAATTTCCACGGACAGTTTTTTACAATTATTCGTATGCAAGTCAACTGCTTTTTGTCCATGAAATAAATAGATGAAATCACCCGATAGCAGAGAGGTCTTGGTAAAGTAGGCGGAAGTCCTTTTGGAATAAGCCCGAAATATAACTTGCGAGCAATGGAGTAAGATAGGGCGAACACACTGTTGGACAAAGTATGTGATCACAATTTGCCTTTCACCAAACTGTCTCATACAGCGGATTTGAAAAAAAAAAGACCACGTGTTCTTTCGGTAGGCAAGAACCATCGTGAACAGGTGCAAATTGCATTACCTAAATAGTTTACGGATTCGGATCTGGAAGCGGGGGCGATTTCCATTAACTGATGTTCATTGGGAAAAGATGAACAAGAAACGGCGAAATATCATTCGAAATATTCAGAAGCATTATGATGAAGATTACATTGAGAAGAAAAGATGTAAATCCTGCGGAAATTTGCCGAGAGATATTCGAAATCCGATTGACTTTAAATTGAATGGCAGTGTAAGAAATCATATGCGTACTTAAGAAGTCGAGTTGGTGGATTCGTGAACAAATCACCGAGGTTAATGGTGGAAAAATAAGGTGAACGAACAACTTGTTAAATGGGACCGAAGTTGCTAAGTAAGACACTGATCAAACGATAACCATGTTTAGCTTGGTAAGTTCCAATGGTAACATAGTTTTCCGGCCACGAGAGTATACAAACAAGCTATTCGAAAGAGATAGAGGGAACGGATAACGGGATCGAATCGAAAGCTGAGGAGCAATTTAAAAAGATACAGTTGAAACTGTTTAAAGTTTTAGAAGAAAATGCCAAACTGAAGTGGCTTTATCCAGATTACACCTTTCTAGCTCATACGTAAACTGGTTTAGGTAATTATGAATTTTGAAGAATGAACACAAGCTATTGGAGACAGCGTCTTCAATTAACTTATGAGCGAAAAGATGGTGGCAAAAGTTTGCAACCCCTTTGATAAAATGTTTGACGCTTTTTGTTCGAGGATGGAAAGCGACGTTACAAATTTCCATTGAGTTGGGATTACACCGACAACGAGGGACTTGTTGACAAAAGCAGTTATAACTCCTAGAAAGAACCAGAAATTTGAGCAGAATGGACGGCAGGTCATCTGGATCAGTTCCGGAAATGGAAAAATCCTGAAAATTTCTTTTGAAAGTAAAGGTTCAACTTTTGAGATACAAGTGCTGTATAAAGTGTTACAGTGCCAGAAGACTGGTGACTGAAGTTAAAATTAACAATACCGGCATCTGTGCTGCAAATCGCAGACTAAATGCGTCGTTATGCTATTGCTATGGATGGAATTTTCAGTGGGATGACATAGGTCAAAAATGGCATTCAACGTCTTTTTGACTAAGTCTGGCTTAGGGAGGAAGTTTTCAAAGGACTTTGAAAAATGAAGCAGCTGAGGGAGGCCATGATCTATTTCGTTTTAACAAATGAATGGGTTGTAGAAAGGAGGTAACCACTGGAAGAAACGATTGCTTGCAATGGCAATCGAAAAGAGTCAGAAAATTTGCTTGTTGCTCTATCTGTAGGGAAAGGGCATAGACCGAAAGCGAGGAAAGGGTAAATGGGAGCTTGACTGAAATCGTTAGCCATAAATAATCAAACAACAATGGTAAAAGAGTGAACGCAAAAACACCACAGAAAGGCTGAAATCAAGTAAAAAGCTCCTACATACATATTATCATTTTTCGTGCAACGTTAAGGGAACAACAGGTGTTGATAGTTAATTGTCACCAGCTAAAATCGCTACTGGAAAAAAAGAGGACAGTGCTGAATCACTAGCTACTGGCTGAGGCTGCAAAACTTTTGCCCGTCCCCCTCGTGTATAAAAGCTTTCAAGGATGACGCCGTGGTCCTCCGTACTTTGACTGGGCCAGGATTCTTCAACAGTGATCACACACGTGTTTGAGTGATATCAATAAATCAACACATTTGTTAAGCATGGAATTTTAACAAATAAAAAAGATGTTTGTATCAATCAAAGCAAGGAAGGTCATCTCGCAATTTTGGCGCCTTCCAGCCAATGCGGTCGCATTTCTTGGACAGGATGGACTTTGACGAAGTTGCGCGATAATGACGTGAGGATGATAGAAAAGAATCAGTCTGGATTACAGTTTCTTCGGAGCTCTAGGCAATATGAAAAACGTTTGTGTAGCATTGTCGGATGTCGAAGAAATGCAGCTCAGCAAATCCAGGAACGCTCCAGTGTTCCTAGGTTCCAATAACCAATATCCAGTTCACACATAAGGATTCCGAAATGTATGAATATGATTTTATTGGGTGTTTGACCCATAACTGTGGTAGGAGGGTTAGTATTCCGCAGCCACTAGGGCACATTACAAGAGCAGCGGAAACTGGAGAACATGATTGTGAGAATTCAAATGGCCTAGAACTATGGAAGATATCAAGTGGTCAAATATGACAACTCCTGTACGACTCCTAGCTGCTATTTGCCATCAAAATGCCCGATCATCCCGAATTCGGACCTCTGATAAATCCTGATGAAATGTGTTTATACTACACGACCTCCACTAGCTATTAGAATCCTTATTATGCGAGTGTTCTTACACGGTTTGCATAAGATTTCCTGCCTGATCAGTTAATGCAGTTCTGGAATTACACTCACCTATTGTATGCCCTGTTTACTAGGCAGGCGTCAAAGGTGACTGCATTATATATCCGCAAGACTGGACGAGTGATTTTAGTTTGTCTACTTGAATCACATTTTTTCGGGGCATTTGCACCGTCTATTCAAGTGGATATGACTACGAGTTTATGCGTGATTGGGATTCCGGATAGCTGTTCCATTTCAGTTAATGGTTGCCCAGCGTCTGCTGCGGCAAAATCCAGTTTGAGCTAACTGGCCCACAATTAAGTACTGAACAGATGAGATAACTCGTGCTTAGAGAACTGAATTGTTTACTTGTGGTGGAAACAAGAGTTAAAAGGTTGCTCCTAATCCAAGAATGCTTAACTCTCTTTGGTAACTTTATAACGATTAATAGTGACTAATTCAATAGTGCTGGTGGCACTGACGACACCTGATATGCAGAAATAATTGTGTCCGTGGTCGTCAAAAGCACAACACTACTTACAGACTGCTTAGTCGAAAAATCAGAACAATGAGTTGGCCGATATATTCTCCTGCTTAAGGACCGAATAACAAGTTAATCGCAATAAATAATGCGATCAGCTTCGCACACTTCGTAGGCCATTATTGCAAATGAAATCGATAACATATCATCTACATAGACCTATCAAATGATTTCGCAAATTCGTTAGAGCTGATTAAGAAAAACACTATTCTGAGTACCATAAATAACAAAGAGGATCTCTGGGGGCGAGAAAGCTGATAGGAATAGAACCAGTTATGCATTTAGTTTTAACTTCACCAATTGAGCTTTCAATATGTTGAGAATATGGCGGAAGAAAGAACCGAGACAGAGTCACACACAAATACCTTGCGTAGTGCTCAATGGCCGAGCACAGTCGACTCTGTTTCACAAGACCTATTCCCTGCCATCTGGAAGATCAAGGCAGGTATTTCATGGGTTAAAAACTACAATCCCGCGTACACATTTCTGTGCTACAGGTTCAAAACCAGATAGCTTGGTTTGAGAGTTTTTCCATATTATTTGGTCAGTTACTTGGGGCTTATTAAGAATAAAATGACGAATTCTTCCGCCATAATCAACTAGCTTCGCACTTCACGATCATGACTATTGTGATGTTCATAATATTACTCCAGCTGCCAGCCAAAAGGATCCATACCGATCCCCGATAACCGATGTCTGGTTAAGGGAACCGAGGCGAAATGACGTTCACATTCTTAATTCATATGCATCTTTGTCGGTATACAAGACTTGCGCAAATGCAGGTGCTTTATGCTTAACCATCCCACTTGTTGCCAATGAGTAGGAAGATAGGCAGTTCTGCTCACTGATCTCCGTATCCGGGCCATAAAACCCATCAAAGTGGACAGCAAAACTGACTGAACGTTAATGATCGTGAAAATCGGTAATGGCGATTTACTGTCTTTTGGATTCGTGGCAAATTTTACTTGGAGATACAAACTGGGGTGCACTAAACCAGAAAACTTAAGATGATGTCAACACAGACAGAAAATAAATTTTTAGCTTACACGAGAATCACCGGATAAAAGTGAGCTTGTTTAACTCTTAGTTGATTGCTTTCATAGTATTCGAAAGAAAAACACCTGAATGACCATCTCCGGGGTGTACGCGTCCATAACACTTTTATAGGCCGAGGAGTGTGGTTGGCCTCGTGAACTGATCTCGCGGGGGCCACTGAACAGTTGTTCTGAGTAAATCAAAATGTCAACTAACTGCAATCGAGCTTGTGATGGTGAAGTAAATAGAGTTGAGTTAACAGATTTCAAGTGTGAACGGTCTCATTACCATGTGGCTATCGTAGTTCAGGATAGGAAGCTGCCATGACCTCGTATCAGTACGGTGATTCAATAGACAGTCCGACATTTTAGAAAGTGGTTTGAGAGAAAAACAGTCGAAACGTTGATGTTCATGAGACTTTCCAACACTGGAGGACGTCTGCCTTTGAGAAACAGATACCTTCTCGGAATTAGCTGACGCGGGAGATTTAAGGAGTTTGTAAGTAATTGCAGGCACCTATGTTTTGACAGAGATTTCCCCCTTACGCGGAATTTGCGAAAACTGTAAAACTTGACACATTGCCGTACACTAGTCATTGTTTTTAGTGGTACGTAGCGCATGTGTTCTATGGAAAATCTAAACAAACAATTTTGAGTGGCATTCTCGCATGTTCTATCCTACCTGCCACTGTTCTTGAATACCCATGACTTCACTCGTCATCCCATGAATAGTGTGACTTTGGTTTTGTTTGGATAGTATTGCCAATGTCTCCGCTGCTGAATCCAGATAATGTATACTTCCTGGGAATCAGTGGCCGTAGCAAATAATACTGATTAAATTAAAAATCCTACCAACTTTTCAGTAATAAGACTGAGGTCTCTGTCTGCAATTGATCAGTTACATCAGCAGTAAAGTTATGCTTGCGCTGAGTGGGTAGGTCGTGATATGTGCCTCGAACATTCGGTTCTGAATTCTCTTACTTGCTGTCCGACGAAGCCGTTAATCCAGGACCGATAGAGATGATTCGAACCACATAAGAGGACCCTTTCATTTCGTGCTCGAATTCAATTATAACAATAAAACTGGTTCCCGGTTGTTGTCAGAACCATTGCGAATTATAGGTCGACCTTAGTGGAAAAATCACTGACCTTGGCCAGGTTTCAACCTTCACGCGGTCGCAGTCCGCAAGTAAGCACATAGAAAAACTTTCTGTTTTCCTAATGAAATTATTTTCTCTTGATGACACAGAGTAACGGGCTATCCTATGCTGATACGACATTGTAATTCGGCTCATTTTGTGAACTGTTTTTGAGGCTCAGCTTTAGTATTTTCCATAGAATGTTAGTCGTATTTTGATGAGCATCATTTTAATAGATGGAGATCAAGATTTGTCGAAAGATGGTTCAATAGGTATTGAGGTGGTGGATCATGATTTACAAAATTCGGAATAGGTGGAATGGGATAAATAAGCTCGGACCGCTCATGGTACTCGCCAGAAACTTATCACTTGTTCAGTGATAAGTTATTTTGAACCGCTGGAACTTATTATTAACCCGGACGTTCAGTTTGATAATCTCTCCCCAACCGGGATGATCGCAGTTACGCTCGAACTGCCCATAAACGTGCCCACTCAAAAGCAAACCCGTGGGTTTGAACTGTGCCCGACCGACCGTTCGGCTAAAAATCCTAGTTGCTTTTGTGAAATCGTGTTCAGAAGAATCTAAAATGATCGGAATGTTGATGGTTGTTGTATAAAAGAATCGAATTTGAACGAAATTACAATATCAAGAGCTTCCTGGGCTTTTGTTTCGGAGAAAAATATACAGAGAACAAGGAGAAGGTGACATGACACGGAAGGGATAAGAAACTGAGTCCATTTAGTTCGGCTGCAACTTTAGTACAAACTGCTCGCTATTCGGCTACATTATGAACTGTTCACCGCAGGTTAGTTGTACACGGCTTTCATTCAGAAGGTTCAAAAGTAAAACCACTCCTGTCTGCCCGATCTGGATGTACATGATCACCCTTTCGAGTGACCTCAGCAATGCACTAGTGCAGCTGAGGAGCGAGTATCACGGAGCGGGCGATTTCAACAAAGAAGGAATAAATCGGAGCAGAACAAGAAATGCTCGAACACCTGACGGCGAATAGGGATAAGAAATTTTCGCTGAAATATTTGATGATTGACCTCAAAACAGAGATTACTTGATATCTGTTAACCTCATTTAAACAGAGGACAAGCTTTGATAAGAGTAATAACCGTATGCACTGAAGATTTCATCTAGACTGGTCAACCAAACATCAGATTGGGCGATCAGAATCGTGCATGAGACAACCTTAGATGCGGCCAACAAAAATTCAAGACCTCGCAAAATGGCTCATAAAGTTTGAACTTGCCTTTAATTGAAGACATTTTTGACGAACACGGTAAACCGTTCGCATATGCACAGGAACAAATTCGTAAAACTCCGCTTGTCCATCTGATTTTCGATCTTTTGCCCTTCTTAGATTACACAAATTTGGCTAGTTGCACTGCAAAAACCCCAAAACGAAAGTATGCGGCTGACAAACTGGGGGCGTAACTGGGGAGGGGACGTCCTCAAGTTGGTATCATCAGGAACCGACTTCAGGCTATAGCGACGTCTTTTTTCTCTGTCTGTCTGTGTACTCATTTCTCCTTGTACAAATCTGATTTTTGAAGCTAAAATTCAGCGGAAAAGTCCTGGATCTATTTTTGTCTGAATGACAGTACTTTTTCAAATAATTTGAGTGGTTTTCGATGCCAATTGGATTGACTGCTCCGGGGTGATGGACAAACTGTAAATGTCAAAGTCAATTTTCTTGTGCAGAAATAGTGTTCATTTGCCACCCATGACGGTCTACCCCAATTCACTCCAGTATGCTTATCTTATTTTAGACAACTTGAAAACAAAATCCTACTTTGGAATCTGCATATCCGTGATTTCCTTAAATGCCCTGTTTGCCCAAATGATGAGAACTGCATTTCAGTCAAAACAAAAATATTGCGAAAGTGAGTTAAATAAGTCGTATTACTGAGCCTAAGGGTGATAATATTGACTCGGTATATCCATTTCTTTCTTCTAAGGTCAAAACAAAGTTAACGACTCGGCATTTATTTTGTCACTCAGTGATTGTTGATCATAGAAAACCATTGTGAACAATCTGCTTTGGAATGAAAATCTGAGGCTGGTATCTGCTCGATTTTGGAGTTCGCATGTAAGCTAGAGGGGACGAGCAATAGCTATCGCGAGGTACACTCGATTGAACCACACCGGGACAAGATATCGCGGACGTCTGACTATGTTTTCTCGGTTGTATTATCCGTCGGTTAGCTGGATCCGTTAATATTTCCACACTGGATTTGTCGTAAGACTTGCATCTGGCAAAGACAAATATTTGCCGATTGTGGTTGTCTTACACTCTACCCCATATTGAACAATTTCTTATCTTTTCCACAAACGGCAAATTCAATTCGTGAATAATATATCGGACCTCACTTGGTAGCGGTACACCAAAAAGCAGAATTTCGCTGCGACTCGATTCAGTTCGACCGTTTTTCAAAATATACCTAAATTAGGCCACACAAAATCTTGAACTTACGGCCATTATGCCTCAATTTTCAGCACAAGCGCCATTCACACTAAAACTTGGTTGTGTGGAATGGATGTCAAAATTCTTGTTGGCTACGAGCGCAAAAATTTTGGTGCGCTGAAGTTCAATTTTTGCCGCCACTCAACAAAATTTTTCCACAGTTACAAGAACTTCTGGGCTATCAGGGGTACCCAGAATGGCTTAACCAGCAAAAACCTTCCTCTATGATTGAAATCTAGCTAGATTCATGACCACTGGGACTCGCATGTCACAGGCTCGGGTAGTAGAACGGTTTAGAATAGTCGCCTGCGTTCTAATTGATCTATAATTGAGGATGCTGTCAGTTCCACAATCACGGTACCCAGCGATATTTGTCAGTTTGTCGCACATGGACTGTACTTCCTAATTATTATGTAAAAGTTGTTGGGGTTAAATATATCAATTCTTCGTTTATGAATTAATTATACGCGCCTGACTCTGTATCAGGCCGTCTGTTAAATAAGGGTTTTCAAATATTTCTTTTATTTTTTAAAGGGCTGAGGGACTACTGCCCTAAACAGTACCACTGTGAAATAAAGAAAGAAAAACAACAGACTTCAGCGCCCATTATTTTCGGTGTACCGCTGCCCGATAGCCTTGCCTTTTCACAACTTAGACCTGCTACCTACTTTTTATCCCCAAGTGTGTTTCATCACTTACACCGTCTACGTCGTTATAATTATCTCTGTTCATAACTCTCAGAAATATCATCAGGCAAAAGGAAAATCTTTCATGCGATCAAACATTTCGCAACTTTTAGTTTGAATAATGAATGCGGTACCTATTTACACTGGGACTTTCGCTTTAAACCGTTCTGCGGTTCTATCCCACAGTGTAAACTTTACACCCAAACTGATCTCAAAACCAGTCAGTTGGAATGGTTAAGTGTAAATATCGAAAGCAGTCCTCAGTCATCACAAGTTATTCACACCGTTGCCTCTCTCCCTTTAAGAGATCTTTTCTTAAAAATGAAAAAATTTGCGTCAGGTTTGGTTTGTTCAACAGTGATCCGTTTTCACAATTATGCTTGCCGCCATCCAGCAATTTTTCAAATTCTATTGATCGCTGACATCAGTCTGTCTAGGGACCAATGAAATAGTCTACCAGGTTCTCCAGCCTCCCGGTGTCTGGTCACCTTGGAAGCATCTGTAATAGGCCTGGAGAGGCATCGGTGATATTTGTAGCCAATATTCTGTCCGACGTCTTGACTTGACTGCATACAGCTCCCACTACTGAGGATAAGTTTAACGATTTAGCCCGTATAAGATATCGGCCATCAAACGTTTTACTGTTACCTCGTCTTAATCGAATTCAGACAGAAAGAAAGCAAATCTACTTTGAAGAAATCAGTTTGCTTGGTTATGATCCAACATATTCAAACTGGCGCCAGGGTTAAAGCCACCATCTCACCTTCGATGGCAATTGGACTACAACTGGCCGAACGTGAAATATAGTTAACCATACCCACAGATAAGCATCACGAAATGCAAAAGCTACGCGGACCTAAGGAATGTGCCACGTCTATTTCCGAATATCCCGAATATTGGGCCAAAAAATGTCACGGACTTAAAATAGCACAAACTAATCAATAACCGACAAACACAGGTTGGTAAAATATCTTTTACCTTAGCCTGTTATGATTATCACAACAATTTCGTTAATAGTCCATGGAAACAGTGACAAACAGTGCTTTCTATGCACTGAGTAACAATTAGTACTAGGGTTATAGGTTTTTTGAGAATGGTTTTGGATACCGAACGCATGATCTTCACACGATTTGTTTTGGATGGATGAAATCATTTGTTTTCATTCGACGAAAACTGAGGCGGCGGACACGGACAGAATCAGCAATTTGCAACTTGCCTGGCAGATGAATTGATCACAAACTTATCTATTCAAGTAAACGATTTTAGTTGGCAGCCCCAACCTACCCAGCTCACACCCTCGAGTTTTGGATAAATCAGTGACCGGTAAATCTTTTATTGATTGTCGCTTAGTCCATGGAGATGTCCGCGTGAAATCAGATGATTTTCGGCAAAATAAATTGTGATTTTACAGGCGGCTACTCTGCCATTCTTATAGGTTTCACATTTGAGATGAAACGAAAGAAATGGAAAAAAGAAGCAACCAGTAACTATAAATTAATTATGGAACTCGATCTGCTGAATCATTATTTACTAGGTCCTCCCGATTATGAAAAGTGTTATTGCAAGAACTGGTAAAAACAGTCCAGTTTTGTCAGTGCCAAACGGTCATTATACAATACCCAAAATGTCGCCTTTCCTTCTGAAAAGGTGCACGTATGTCGTTAGGCCTGAATGGTAGTAAGCTAAAGCACAATCTATAACGCTTTCTCACAAAGTCCCATTTACCGGTGTTTGATGATGACTGTGTAAGCAAATTATGCGCAACAATGAAACAAGGGATTCTTTCTTAGCGCAATGAGAATATGGCGAAGAGGTTAAACTGGAAATATCGGAACTAATAAGGCGGTACTCATTGCTTGACGGTATTTGATGAACCGTCAGGGTTCGCTGTTTTTACTGTCACTTTCAACCTAACGGGCGTCCGTTTTGGCTGCCTAACCCTAACACCGGTTGGAATAGGCAATAAAGGATCAACAATACTTGACATGACATTCAGGGATAGGCACGGTAGTTGAACTCCCGAATAGTAACGCATGGGGATAGGGCCAAACGTGGATATTGTAACAGAGTGTGGGCTGCAAATTCTGTGGTCGAAACAAACCACTGGGTGCGTATTAGGAGGTGAAAAAGATTATTGAATGCATGTTAGATTCGCGTTTGTCGTGCTTCAAACGAGGAATTCTTTACAAGTAGTGGCCTGACTTCGGTGCTGCTGAATATTTGGTAGTCCTGTGAAAAACTGTCGAAACAAAAGGAGATAGAAGAATACTGTTAGGCTTGGGGAAACCCATGAAACAACATAAACTAGTTCTCCTAGTCTGATCGTGATCGAGGTGTGAAATACATCTATATGTCTTTGTTGTCGTCGGAAATAGGTAACTTAGCGCCAATTAAATAAATGTGTGGTAACTGGTATAACAACTCTGAGGTATAGACAGTTGTTAGTCTCGGACTTGAAAATTATGAAAATTTTGGGAGATGGAATGACATCACACATGGAACTGACTCTCATGTCTGTCTAAAGGGAACGGAACATGGTCTGTTCTTCCAGGTAATTGATGACTGGTTCCAGACATATTAAGATATATGCTAACAGGTACTTCTGTTGCAAACCTCAACCTGTTAACGGTTTTTTTCGAGAAGAGGAATTAACGTCATCAGCATGTCAGAAGGTGATTGTTGGTACTGTTCTCGGAACAGATGTACCGTTTATCATCATCGATCGTAAATCCAAGTTTTCGAAGAAATTGCTGTTTAATGGGTGGCGATAGTCTACTCCATTCCGAAAGAAAACAATAAAAATTTCAATTGAGTGGTGACCTTGTTCGAATTCAAAATGGTGAAACGTCTGAGGTTGTGCATCGAACTGGGTGTTTATGGTCGTGCGGTAGAAAATGAAATTGTAGCTTAGTTTAATTGGTGAACTGATACCTATGAATCTTGGCTAGACTGGTTACTGCGCCGTGGTAAATCAGGTGTCTGAAATGGTCTACTCAAATCCTAACATGAAGTCAGTCCGCTTTGCTGGGACGTGGCTGGTCCTCCAGGTAAATTAGGTATCAATGTATCCGTCCTGCAGCTGCAAACTAAATCAGTTCCCATACCTTCAGCCTGTGGATTTTTGATCATATATGTGTAACGGTGTGTGATTCAGTCCTTCTGTTTTCAGTTGCCGCGGATGCATTTTTTGGTAAAAAAATATTCACTCTAGTTGAAATGTGCGGTTTGTAAAGATTCCGGAAAATGTTGTCATACAAAGCCTAAGGATTATTTACTGACAAATTATGTTCTCAGAATGTTCACTGAAAAAGTTTTGCACGGTACAGACTAGAAAGTTGGACTGAAAATAGCCACGTTGCCAGAAGCAAAGCCCTTTGTGATAAATTGATGACAGTTTCCAGGCAAGATTTAGTTTTACCCACTAGTTCCATATTTACCCTTTTCTTACTGGTAATGAAAACATTCTATTTTTGTAATTTAAATAAAAGCTTCTTGATGTAGGAAGTTAATAATCGATTCGTCAATTTAAGATAATTAGGCAATAAAGTCGAATGAATTCTCATATACTTCTTAACAATCGGTAACCCGGATACGCTGTGGAAGCAGAACTGAAATTTAATCCGATTCGTGTTCGTACATTAACCTTGTTCATTTTTCAAAACCCAAGTTCGGAATTCCTAATTTTTCTTCGACTCGCTTAGGGGATATCGAGCAAAATTATTTGCCGCCTGCGTGAGAATCAGATGACCAAAATACCTAGTCAAGTGACGAGGTCTGGATACCCGAATCCCGTTTGACGCCCAGTAGCGGAATGATTGTGTCTGTTCCCGTCCATTTGTGTCGTGCTTGTATTGACTTGTGAAACATCATCGAGAACACGTATTCGCTTCGTGCATTTTTGTATTTCATAGGCAGTGGTAATTCTTCATTAGTTCGGTGTGACGTATTGCATCTTATTTGTTTATACCCTCGCTATCTGGGGTAGTCAAAACTGTTTTATTTTTCGAAAGTACTTGCGCTACACAACGCTTCTTCAGTATGGTTTATATCAGTTAGATGCAAATTATTTTCGCGCGGTCCAAATGAAAGTCAATAGAAGGGATTTATGGTGTTAGATGCACGACCTGAATACACAAGAGCGTGTTGTGCTAATTGTTTTGATGTCTAAGGTTTACTTTGGCACAAAAAAACAACACAACAGATTCTTGTGTATTCAGATTATGCATGCAACAACCTAAATCCCTTCCCCATCCATATTTTTTATCTGACTAATCCAATTCTTCCTAAAGTGAATATTTCGAAAAATATATTGTGATGTAGTGGCATGAATACGGATCACAGAGAAAACGAGCTTGTTCGCCAAATTGTGTTTCCTCAATGTGCTCAGTGGGAATTTTCAAGGAAAGTCAACAGTTCTATTCAGTGTTCCGATTTTATTCGCCGAGTCGGTTGAGAATACATTTTGAATGTTTGCTTAGTTCACTGAACCTAATGAGTCATCGCCGGTGAAGTATAACTTGTTTCAGAGCTGTACTGAGATGTCTCGTATACTGTTTGGTGCCAAGAAATAAATAACTGGATTTTTATGAACTAACTTAGCACACGTGAAAACTAAACCCATGAACTTCGGAGACTAAGTTATAACTGTGTGGACAAAGACCAGTGTAATTAGGCCCACAGGAGTCCTCGGTATCTGGGGCCACAATATAGCATCCAAAATTAGTGCATGGTCATTTTATTCCTGATTGCAAAACACACTAAGAAAATGAGTCTGGTGGTTTACCACCTGGAATTCCATCACTTGACAGTAGACAAACATTAAGCGTAGGGACAGGTAGAATTAAGTTAACAAAAAATCCTTTAGACGAATCGATGACTTATGATTGGTTCATTGTGAAAAACGATCAGGATTTTCGTGTCCAGTTTCGACGATAGTGAAATTTTTCGCTAATGGAACAGTAAGCCTAATATGTGTTGGTTTTCTGTCCTTTAAAACAGTTCGGGGGGAAATCATGCCAAGGTCTACGTCTCAATTCTGTCATACCTCAGGTGAAGAATCGTCAACAAACTTAATGCTGCGCAGGAAAAGCGGTCTGTTATTCGTTCGGTCAATACCCAGAGGTGGTTTAACCAGAAGGATATTACGTAACATTCGGCAACCGGTATCCGATGGTGTCACTAACTCCACTTACCAACGAATCAATGAAAATCTGCCGTGCAGTAGGCGATTATCTAAAAATATGAAATACTTTTATAGTTGGGTGAATTTTCACTACTTTGCTCACAGGACAGAAATTGGTGAAAAATATTGGTATGGAGTTTCTTACAATAAGTGAGTTCATAAACGAACTTTGTTAGTGCCAATACAGGCTTGCACGCTTCAGGTATGGGTACAAATTTGCATGTTTTAATTTCGAAGGTTGATTAAAACGCCATAAATTAACAGTTACCTCCATGTGATCAAGATTCTACATAATCTAAGTCAAACATCAATCCTACCCTCTTTTTCCGGCAAAGAAGATTAGCTCCGATAGACTACTTATAATTTCTGCACACTGTGCTTTCCAATTTCTCCAATTCTAGGCTACTAAGAGTGCAGTGGTGTGACAAAGTGAATCAACTAAAATAATGCCAACTTGCTGTAAAGTAGTCCAGCAGCCGTCTGCCTTTGCATTTGTAACTTTTGCAAGCAAACTTCCATCTGTGGATTTTACTTATCCTCGATTATTCCCTCAAAGGAATTGTTACTACTGTACGAAATGACGTCCGTGTGTTACTTAAGGAAGATTTGTGCTTCAGTGTAAAGGTGTTTCTCCCACCTTGTAATGTCTGTAACGAAGCTAGCGTACGGCAATTTAGTCACTGGCTCTCCTTCATATATGAGACATTTTTTCCGCAAGGTTTAAACACGAAAAAACCTTGCTCCATTTTTTTGTCTGCATTCAAAACACCGAAGCTAAAGCCTATTTCTCCCATACTTTCTTTCTTCCCCTAAGACCGATGGTTCCTAAAACCGACGAGCCCGTATTTCCTCAAGCTTAACGGTGACATCGAGTTAAATGGTGATGGGCACAGATTACGACCAGAGCATTGTCGATAGACGGAGTAAAAGGTCGACGGGCTTCTGGTCGCGGTTTTTGGATTCTCAAGGCCATTCCTAAATGTGATTCTTCTACTACTCAGACACGAGTGTTACCGCGGCCGCAGATGATAATAAAAGACGACGAAGTACTTGTTGCGCTTTCATCTCATCTGACTGAAACCAGATGCTGGCCAATACCTGGTCAAATCACAACCGTGTTCCAGCACCAGACATGCTTGTAGGTTCCACCCTGATAGATAATGCCTCTTCGCCTCAATCTTTCGCGTAAGAATCCCAGGTCATTAGGTCAAACCTGCACTTGGAAAACGCGAGACTCGGTCTTCGTTGGCGTTAGAGCTCATTGAAGGCACTTATCCACCGTTCCACTTACGGTTTAACTCAATGTCTTTCAACCGGAAGGCCTGTGGCTCCACCCTGCTGTCTCTGGGGCCGTTCGAAGTACCGAGTTAAGCCTGTTCATATCCCATGATCAGCATGTGACAAGCGCATTTCGGAGGACAATCATCGAGCAGATTGCCAGCATTTCAGCACAGCTCTTGTTTGGGAAATGGTGGGTAAAGCTTTATTTCTAAGCCCTGCCTGGTGTGCGCAAATTAAGCAACAAACTTTCAGTGGGCTGCATCTGCTACGAATACTTTATTCGCGTCACTTATTGATCACCATTTTCGAGTGGCTCATTCAGTGGTACACACGCGGCTCTAAGGCACAGATGGCATTCCATTCATACGTGGGTTCGAATCTTGCCTAGGTCTACAATTTTCAACACTCGGATCTCTTCAGCAATACTTTGGCACCATTTTCCTTTACTCAAACCCAAATCAACAGCATGGTATAAAATGACAGTTGGTAAGTTTTTTCCCCCTTGCAAATTGTTTTGTTTCCGGGTCAGTCTAATTACCGTTGGTTTGCCTGATTAACAAATCCCCACAAGTTAGTGACTCGAATTTATTCGGGAGATCGACAGAACTCAGAAGATATGTCCGTATAAGAAGGAACACAGTTCGCAAAGTTTTGCGGTCGTTACAGCTGACGTTTTGAAGAATGACTTTTCGAGAAGTGGCCCATTAGTTTCACACCCGGACTGTCATTGACCAATCAGCCTAAGGGAGATCAGACTTTCGCATCAGCTAGGAAAATGTTGCACATTTGTCTTTTATAGATATTAATTTTATCTTTGTACCTATGCACGAGCATTTACTAAACGGAGTTCTGGTGTTAACATCGCTCCTGAATGATGTCCGCACAATTGATGGTTCAGGGGCATACAGTTTCCGCCAGTCACGATGATTGTGAAATATCCCACTTACCGGACGAAGTTAGATTAAACCAGTTAGAGTTTTCATTTGCTTTCAGTGAACATTTTTCCGTCATTTGGGCAAACTTCATAACTGATTTCACAGCGTTCTTCTAACTACACTGCACAGAGAATTCATTTGGTGTCTATCTTGGACTGTTAAGTACCATAATAGGAATAAAAACAATTGCCTGCAATAGAGATCAAGGTTAGTAATTTTGTGCTAGTCTTACACCTAGGTAACTACTGGAAATGCGCCAGCTTAGCTTAGTTCAGTTTCTAGAACAAACACATTACCAGAGGTGCATTTCACGCTGGTCCTTCCGCGAGTCGCATCTGACCGATGGTAGACGGAGCACGAGCAGTATAAATATAGTGGGATTGTATTCAACCGGGTGTATGTTCACAGAGTGCCACATGTACACACAGTTCTCCAGCGCAATAGACTTTTCCATCTGCCCTCAGGTAACATGTAATCTCGGGACTGCTAGAACATCCGGATTTGCCTGGGCGACATTTGACGATGGGGTTCGTTTGCATGTTGAGCATAAGGCGAAACCCGTTGAGAGTAATGCAGACATGAAAACATCATGATAACGTTTAACGAAATTACAGCCAGTGAATATCACAACTGCTGCTAGCTTGGTTAGTTCTCAACAGCTTATCAAACACCAGAATCAAATGACAGTCATTTTCCATCGTTTGATTTTACAAATCACAGACATTTGATCACTAAATGGTCAATCTCTGGATGACGAACGACTTCTTTGCAGCACATGAACAATACAAACAATGATACCGCTGAAAGCTAACCCCTTTACTGGAATGCCGAAGACCTCCGATTCCTAGCTCTTTGTCGTGGGGCTGAGTACCAGTTTAGATTCGAAGGGTTTGCATTGCTGGTATTTTCTAACTGGGATGAAATAGCTCCCTAAGAGTGAGTGGGGAATCGGCACTGCTTCGTCAACCATTTGAGAAGCGAAGTTTGTGAAACAAAGTTTCGGTGAGTGATTGGGAGTACACCCAAATTTCCGTATGATGTCAACTGGTGTGTGTTGATAGTAACTAAACATTCACTTACATATCCTATGTGGCAACAATGATAACGTTAGACACACAATTGAAAGAGACTGTTAGTGCACATTTTCAGTTTACGCAATACAGTCATTTGCATCTCGTTCAAATTCTCTTCAGTTGGGGCGTCCGATCTACTGCTAAACAGTCGATGAGACCAATTCTAATTGACTTGATCTAAGTTGGTTGTCATGCCTAAGTGGAAAAAAATCAATCGAGAGACAACGGTTAGTTTCATAACCCAATTTCAGCTTTGGTTGCCTTACTATGTAAGTAGTATTTCATGACGAATTTGTGCATCTGCTGTCAATCGGTTGCTGTTCGCCCGTAAGCATAAGAATCGCTATATTCCCTACTTGATTGCAATTAAGGACGGACGATTCTACAATTTTTGTTATTAGCTTCTGGTCCATTTCAACTTGTGGCGATGAATATCTGTGTGACACCCATATGTCCTAGGAACTAGTGAAGAAAAAGAGCGCCTATCGACCATTTGAAGACTGTGTGGACTAAATTGTTACAGCCAATTTATTAGTTCCCTCAGTTGGTTGTTAACTAAAATTGATTAAAGTTTAGACTGAAATCAATCGTTAATTTCGATTTTCGTGAAATTATTCTCGCAACTTTAGTTTTGAACGTGGGAAAACGGCACATCGGGGGAATATCGAGTAGCAACAGAAACCTAGTTGTTATACGGAGCAAACGAACAATTATCGACCCAATATATGCCGGAAGATAATTGCAACGGGAAGTGTGACTAGGTTGTTTGGTGGTGATGTTGGTGATTCGGGAGAGCGAGCTAGGGGGTGATGGGGAGGAGGAGACAGATGATCCTTTTTCACGAACGGCTTTACAAGTATTGCAAACCGTGGTGTCATCAATTGAAATGTATTCGCAAATGCCTTGGTGAATAGCATGGAGTTATTTAACAGCAACAAAATTAAAGCAATTAACATAACTCTTTTACCAAAACGAGAAGGAATATCTAAAAAGAAGTACATTCTCGATTCACTTGGATTTCTTAGAGATAGAAAAACGCGTTGACAAGTTTAATAAATTACAATGAGAACAAATTGACCTGGTAATGTTAGTGTTGTAAACAACAATCCGGAGTTTTGTTGGTAGCTGATCACACCACATTGCAACACAGTTTGCAAGAATTACCGCAGTGTTTAGAGAAATAAAAGCTTGAGATAGCACTGTAGATAGCAGTACGCGCAATCAAAGGGCAATTTGAAATTCAGGTTGTACTTTGCCGACGATTTCTTATAAATTTAATACTTGTGCAAAGCCACAACGTATCCAGCTGCATAGTTGACATTTGACAAGGGGCATGAACCACTTTCATAAATGGTGTAACGTCGTCTGATCTACATGACAAGGCATCACGTGACCACCGTTATAATATATCACGTCCCCCGGCGACAAGGAAGTTGTCAGGGTAACCTTTACGGGTTTCACGCAACAAAACCTTTCGAAGTACACATCTGCATCATTTTGCTCTCACAGATTGAAGGTAGCGGTAAGAGAAGCTTGCAAAACAACGATTTTCGAGTTGCTTGCAGAGAAAGTGTCCAAACAGTTTCATTTTGGACATGCTTTTTAACAAAGAACCGGGCTACAATTTTGAAAACCTAAGAAAATCACATTCATACGAGCACGGTTTGGCATCACCCGCTCTGCAAGCTTCCGTTCAGACCCAAGAATGGCCTTATAGATCACTTTTCCTTCACGTGAAAATGTCTGCTGCCCTGATCATAAGTCAGGAAAGTGAATTGGTCTGCTGTTACTTGGAAACAATGACTGGAAAGAAATTCACCCTGCACACACACACACACACACGCCAATGACTTGAGATTACAGCCACGCTTTTGCCCCGAGAAATATTAACGTGGGCAGAGGTTTGAAGGCACCGTCAAAACAAGATGCCTACGACCTAGGAACGTGTCAGAATAAACCTCTCAAATGGAAGATAACGATATTCGTTTCAACCGTTTGGAAACAGGCTATCATGGCACGAGATATGTGGGTGTTTTCCCAGGGAAAAGGGCAAACAAACCTTATTCGGGTATTTACAGCAACAACAAACGTCTTCATTGTTGGTATTTCTACCGATAACATGCTAATCTCGCCCAGCCATCACAATTTTGCGAATCGCTGTTTGATTCCTTTTACTAACCCATGCGATTCCTGACCAATCATTTTACAGAAACACACAATACTAAGTAGGAAAAACATTCATTCTGTACCTTAACAAGGGAACTATTAGGTTATTCTTTTGCTTTAACGTGTCTTTAATATCAGGGTCCCTCACTTTGATATGGTTAAAGCGAAAACAATAGTCATATATCGACATAAAATAGTTTCCTTACTGATTCAAGATGTTTTATATGAAGGTTGGGAAATGAAACAGAAGAAAAGCTGAAATTGGTAATTCTCAGATAAATTTCAGCAGAGAGGGCGGCCATTTCTAAAACAAAATAGCAGTCAATCAGGTACCATACGCTCTGTTGTTGACCGCTATGAATTTCACTCACTCACATGTTGGACAATCCGAATTCGATGTATCGTGGTAGGAACAGCTAGATAAAGAACATTTCAAAAACCCTAACGAAAATCCCAAGGCATTTGGCTGAATTCGAGTAGAAGAAAATAGGTTCACGTTGGCTACTTTTGTTTTTTGGAAGTCATCTTATGGGTTAAAAGTCGCACAATTGCCGGTAAGTGGAAACGTTCGATCAGGTTGTCTATTTGGAGTGAAGTTCTGCACACACACACACACACACAGCGGGCGAGGATCGATTTTCAAATCGTGCGGTCAAATCGAGGCACATCGCCAATACATGTATCAAGCTAAACAAGTCGGTCAGATGGAAATGTGGGGGCTAATATTACGAAATTGGGATATTTGGATATTAGCCAAAGTAAAGTATGTTCAGCTGGATACAGAAACTAGTGGAACAAGTAGCAGTTAATAACTTATTTTCGCTCCAGGAACTGAGTATGACGATCATTTTTTCTCGTGCATTTCGACCGTTCTGAGTATTTTTCGGCTCGCCGAAATTTACCTGATTTATGATCCATTCACCGTTGGCCAAGAAATCCTCAGTGTCCAACTTCATGTTTCTCTAGCGCGAGGAGTTCGAATTTTGGCCCAAAGACTAGGAAAAAGAAATTTGAAAAGTTCAACGCCCGCAGAGAACACCTTTGAAAACAGTTTTGGAATCTCGTTTCTAAGGCTCTCACAGATTTGAAATTGCAAACCTATCGAGGTCTAAACTAGATTCTTTTGATTCTATATCCTGGAGTCATTCAAGCATTCACTCTGCTGCACAGACAAAACGCTTGTCAACCGTCTGCTTATGGAGCAAAATTTCATTTCTATGCCGTAGTTTTAGTAGAGAGCTAACATTACCTAGCACTAGACAGACTCTCTAAGTTGTTCCGATTCTATATTCGCTTCTATACCATTTTTTTGCTCAGACACAATAGGAAATCTCATTTCCAACTTTGATAATGATGTTTTTCATGGTAATCCAAAATCCAATATTCAAATGAATTGTTTTACCGAAAAAAGGTTCTTTTTCATTGGTTATAGCCGTAATTTAGAACAATCAAGTTCCGCTCCGGAACCCAATGGGAATGAGCTGGGAGCTTGACGTTTGGTGTAAAAATCGATTGACCACCGAGGCCAGCTGAGGAATATGTTTAGACATAGGCAAATTGTCGTGATTCGAGTGAAAAATTAGCCTAGGTAAAGCCGGTAGGATTACGGCAGATTCACATAGTTATGCCGACATTGCTCACTGACCGATAAAGTTAACATACGTTGTTGTGTTAGGTGTGCCGTTTAGTAGACAGTTCACATCGATCTTCGCCACAGTTCATGTTATGAGATGTTATGAGATGACCACTTTTAGGCTGCAGTTAACACCTCTGGGAAAAAGGCTAGCTATCCTAATGCGGTACTAGCCAAAAAGGCGAAATGATAAACAGGCAAAGTAAGCTTAGAACATCGGAAATAAAAAAACAAATGCTATATTCTACGTGTCACATGATTCTTGGGTAAAATGACCGAGTTTCCTAGGTCAGGTGGTGAACTAGCTGACTGACTGCGAATAGGAAGCATTTTGCAGGCGTATATATATATTTATATATGCATATAAATAGGCATAATCTTTGTCTTCGATTCGGCAGTTCTAGTAGACAATTCCTTATAGAGTCGATTAGGTATTCAGACCGTGCTTTATTCACCTGGGTCCAGACGGACTTGCCAAACAGCCCTGTTTTTCAGACTCGACGTGCCCTTATTGTCACATGACTAGTCGGACCAAAACAAATCAGTTTTACGCTTTTGGCACCAGTTCGTAGCCTTACCTTACAACCTTGGATGGTAGGAAATGATTTTTCAATGAGAAAGTCTTTAAAATCGGAGCATGGGGTTGTCGGTTGTCAGCATGATTTTTGCCGACCTTTTGAGTACCTGGGATAACCTTCCTTATGCAAGTCCGAACTCAGGAAGGACCCGATACATTTGATTTTGTTCTGTTATTTGCTATCCGCTGCATTGTTTCGACTGGCTTTAGGAAAAAACACCCGAAACACTATTCTCAAGCTGTGCTGTCTACTAATCATCACAAATAGGGGGGCATTATATGTTTTCTAATGAAAAGTGTAAATCACTTGGTTTACAGTGACGCTTGCCCTCCTATAAAAATTGATGTGGGGCAACTAAATTGTCAGGATTCGGTAAAGTACCTTGGCGTCATATCAAATTCGATTCTCAAAAGATCGCAGCATGTGAACCATAGTTTGCAAAGATCAGACCTCTCGTTATATGTTTAACGGGTCAAATTTCACTCCGCATCCGCACATCCTATCAAGCACCTTGTTCTTTTCCTTCGTTCTAGCTCGCTGTTCTGTCATTCTACTCTGGTTCTTTTCGAAGATTTTAAATGAATTTCTGGATCCCACAAGCTCGTATCCTCTTGTAACAGCACACCCGGATGTCTGTTGACTAGATTCATCATCTCCTGCCAGATGAAAGCTAAAAAGAACCTCGTCACAAGAATAATCACTTACTCCATTCACCCTATTTACCAAAGTTTAGCGAAGGGGATTTCTTCTTGCGTCATCTGTTTCATTTATAAACATATTCACGAACATACCTGTTCCGTATCCACCCAGATTCGTAAACCACTCCGAACATGCAATAGCATAGCTAAAAGAAAGTTGTAGTTAATTTTTTGCAATTGGAATTTGTGTTGGCTATTTGAAAGCTGAATATCCGCACTTGAGAGTTCACCAATCATTGGCCTGACTTGACCGGTAAACTCCACCCTTAATGAAACAGACGTCATCAACTAAACTTACCTGAAACATTTCACATATCCCTATAGTTGTCGTATAACTCACAATCTTCATCCACGGCATGGTACAGATGTGGTGTGAGCGGTACTCAGTTTGTCCAGCCAACCGTTAGTGGTCATGGTCGAATGGTTACATTTTTGAACGCCAGGCTTGGACGTCCTCTGTTGGGTGGTCTTTTAGTGACTCAGGCTCTTTTGACCAAAGCAAAATGTGCCTCTCTCCAACCCCAGTGTACTTTTCCAAAGGCATTTTGGCCACATCAGAACTAGAAATTCATGAAGCTTTCCAATTTCATCTATAGCCACTGAATATCTGCTGAACAACAGCGATGTGTTTCAGTGGCCGTTACATCTGATTTGATTCCATCGGAGCTGTAAATTACTGTCTCCTCGAGAACTTGTCGCTTCCGTTACTTAATCACAAAATATCCGTTCTCTACTGAAAAATAGTAGCCTCTGTCCCAGGTGAGGGTGACAATGAGCAGGATGCAATGTCGAACGACACTCAACCAAGTCCTGTTAAGTTTGGTGTCACCTCTACATTGTAGTCGCATAGTTACCAATTTTTGGTTCTTGAACCATATTTTCTCTAGACAAATTAAAGAGGAAATGGATTTACGGTTTTCTTGATCCCGAAGCTGCATTGCAAAATGCTCATTGGCATACTGGATCAGGTGACTGTGCTAGTCCATGTGCAGTAATTAAATATTGTCTATTCATTTTCTTAATATAATCTTTCTACGCAACTTTGAGTTTAAGATGTGGCGAAAACTAAACCACTTTTATTGCAGACTGTGGCAGTAAGGGATGAGCAGTCACTTAGGCCAGCCGCGAAAGCCTAGGCGGTCACTAGAGGAAAGCCGAAAAAAACCGCTAAATTTCACAGCCTCCAACACTGCCATCCCATGAATCGCCTTGGCTACAAGCCGCAAAGGTAGTATGTTGTTCACCAGTAGGTTGTCCCTCTTCCCTTGAATTTATGGTCCTTGATCATTGTTGGTTTATATGTCTACGTGGTGTGAGAAGGTGAGCCAAACGGTCTGAAACTCGAGCAAAACGAAAAGCCTCTCACTTCAACGTAAATATACGCAAAAGCTGACTTTACCTGCTTGCAGCTCAGGGCTCAACAAACTTCAATTCAATCAGGGTTGTATCATCATGTGCAAGCTCAACGATGTCCAGCTGAATCTGAGACATCTGAATGATTTAAGATTTGGTCGAGCCTCAAACATTATGGCCTCGGATTTCACTCGGCCAGGTGGCTTAGGTGAGGTGAGTCAAGCTCTTCCAAAATTCAGATGATTATGGGTTTAACACCTTACTTCGTCCGTTTCCACCTCGCTTTGACCGAGAACCTCAATTCGTGGACACCTGAGCAGTCAAGATAGCCACATTTCAGCCCAGCTCACCTGTCTGACCAAATAGATACCGAGGTCATCATGTTTTAAGCCCGAGCAGGTCTCAAGTCACTCAAGTTTTTAGGGTTCAACTAACCATGGTCAAGCTTGCACATGATGATGACATAACCCTAGCTGAGCTAGGGATTATCGAGTCCGAGTACTAAAAGTCAGCATCTGTGCCTGTTTACTTTGGGGCGAGAGATTAAGAATTTTCTTTTGCTCCAGTTTCAGATCGTTTCAGTTAACTTGGCGCATCCTATTTGTAACTTTGTGGCTCGCAAAATGTTGGCGGCAGTTTATCCGACATCAGGGGTTCAGACTGAAGGTCTCGCATCTGAGTCTCCACCTGACCCATCAACTTCCGTACTCAGCAGCACTCAGTAGGCTGGGGCCTCACTCCCGTTGATTTAGCTTGTGCTTTTATAAAGACTAGAACTAAAAACAGACATAGAAGGGGTCTATTTCTTTCCGATCAACGCAATATAAACCGTTGGGTGAGAAATGGTCTCTTGAAAATTTGGGATCTGATCTACAGTAAAAATCTATGGAAGCCGATTCCACCTATCAGTGACAGATTGTAACCACATCCGCCTGGATTGATCTGCTCTTGAATACTAACCCATAAAACCGTAGATTCCTCGGAAAATTCCATCCTCCAAACTCGATTCAGCTGAAGCTCAGAGACATGAACTACTAAAGGTCGGCTCCGGTAGCAATAGTTCTCCATAACGTTTGACAAGTTCCTTGTCTTGAATAAAATCAAGCTTTAGCTTCTTAGGTTGCTCATTAGAAATGCTGTCTGGCATGAAAATATGTTGATTTAAATAGTTACGTTCATCGAATGTAGTGGTCTGTTATCTTCTGGTTTTGTGTTTTTGAATGCAGCACTGTCTGTCTGGCTGCCTACTACCTGGTCCTCAATCGAAACTTCACATCTACGGTTGGGATAGTCAAAGAAAATGAATGGTCAAGCGGCTACTCGTTCGTTTACCCAACCAGCAAACATTGCTCCGGCCTATTCGTTGTTACGTGATGTAAACGGTCATCCGGGAAAGTCAGATCTCTCCATCGGAAGGTACACAGCAGTGTCGAAAAGTGTCACTAAAACAAATGGTACAGCAAAAGGGATTTATCCACCAGCAACCGCCCGAAGCACGGTCACCAGCCCGTCCGCATCCGTCGGAGCAACTGCTGAGGCAAGTCGTCGTTCACAATCACAACAGAATTTGGGCCGTTCAAATGGGACAGCGTACAGTTCGGTCCAGGTGAGCATGATTCTTCGAGTTAGAAACTCGAAACAGTGTCGGCTGTTTCTGTTAAGATTTACTCATTTTGAATTTGTTTGCTCATAGTGATTTCTAAAGTTAGTTGAGACTGAAGTCAAGTGTAATTTCAGGATGCTTAAGCCGCTATATCAGGGTATTATTTTTTGCTTATGACTACCCCTTACGGCATTCTGCAGAGGGCAACCGAGGGTTTCACAAGTTTATTATAGTATTTACTAACGGAAGCAAACTTTTGGGTATCTTTGGACTTAGTGCCTTGTGTGTGTGTGTGTGTCACAATTAGCGTAACTATACTCACGTGGAGACCCCTAAGTAAGAAGGAGATTTAGCACTGGTATTATTTGAACGTGGGGTCCTCTGTCGGGAAACCGAAAATTTTGGCCACTAGGCAATAATTTCCTAGCAGAATGAGAAAAACATTTTGATTTTACGG
This sequence comes from Fasciolopsis buskii, assembly GCA_008360955.1. Classification (NCBI taxonomy): domain Eukaryota; kingdom Metazoa; phylum Platyhelminthes; class Trematoda; order Plagiorchiida; family Fasciolidae; genus Fasciolopsis; species Fasciolopsis buskii. Next base: position 346,968 of record LUCM01002812.1, on the reverse strand, counting down.
GTATGCGCTTTCCAGTAGCTCTCAAAACGCTTCTGATAAACAGATGTCAGCCTTCCATTCACGCTTCCCATTGAATGACATACTTCCAATGCAAAAGCCTATTGCATTGTAACGGCGTAGTCTAGATAATTGGTAAGTTGTCGATGTTTTGGTCACCATAGTGGACATCTCTCAAAGATGTTTCACATTCCCAAATGAAAAAAGGCCGAAAATTCCTGCTATCAGCAGTGAAATAGCTTATAATGAATAAGTATGCTATGATGAAGGAAAATATAAATAAATACCTATTGCTTCAGATGTTATCTGTTTTGATACACGTATCAGAAACTCAAAACTATGAGCTCTTCATTTTCCCTCCAGCTTCCTGTTTGCATATATCTCACTTTGGAGGTGAGTTTATTTTTTTGATGGGTGTGCCTAGGTTGTATTGACGGCAAGCTTAAAGTTTTCTTGTTCGGCGATGGCGTTGTATTAAGGGGCATGTAATTATCTAAATGAATTCAAATCATAAACATTTCAACTAGCATAACATCGGAACCTGTTCGGCTAAGAACTGGGAACTCAGAAGCGCCGTAGAAAACCGCATAGGTAAGCATTCATTGCCAGCCTGATGGATTCGACTTTTGGAAGGATAAGTAAATTACCAAAGACTTAAGATGGACAAATGGGGTACCGATTCGAGTAAGATATATCTTGTTTTTTCTGCACAATATGTTTGTTTACCAAAGAAACCGTTTACTGGTAAGTCCAGGGGCAATGTCTGACTACCGCACCCGGGATTAATGGAACAGAATGGTTTGTGTTTGAAAAACAAACTTATTTTTCATCACTGGCTGGGAACAGGTTCAAATTTCTATCTACAAGCTGACCACAAAGGCATTATAATGAAAACCACCGAGTTTTCTTATGAGCGTGGTCTTCTGGGCAGGCTGTCTACGGGCTGTTAGAATTTACCACATGATAAATTATCTATCGGTAACTAATTTGCTTGGTCATAGACCGATGGCACAAGCTAGTCATCTCTCATGCGTAGATGAGGTGAGAGATGATAGCGCGGGATGAGTGATTTCGTGAACCCTGCAATTTCCAACTTCCGACACCGATCGATTGCAAATTTACTGACTTCAACTTATTTCAGCCAGGTTCCCGATGACACGAGCACAGTTTACTTCCTTAGATAATACATCGTTTTTCTAAACTGTGACACTGATTATTAGAGTTGGCATTTATCATGGCCAAAAATGGGTGTACTAAAAGTGCTTCCAGTTTTCGAGCGATTTCTGCTGGTTTTCAGAGACTTGTTTGGACCAAGCTGAGACCAAATGCTTTTGCTGATAGAAGAAAAGGATAATCTACAAAATTTGGTACGAGTCCGAAGGGAAAAATATGAAAAACCGGTTGACGGAAAATATGCCAAGTATTTAGGGCCATGGATTCTCTTGCTCATTAAACCCTAGATCGTAGGCGATCGTCATCAACCGAAATAGTGTCGTCGTTAAGTAGACTTACGATGAAACCGTTTGCTTTCAAAGTGCTCGGATGAAGCTCAACAATGCACACATTCATCGAATTAGTGAGTGCACCTACCGAAGTTTGTCAGTTCTCCTGCTTGATTAGCCACACTTTAATTAGTGGTCTTTAGGTGTATTCATTGATGCTATATACCTCTCCTTATGTTAAGATGAGTGGCCTTCAACCAGAAGACAACACCACCGTTCACCGATTGTTGATCTGGTGCTAAGGCAACTAGGCAAACGAAAAACACGCGGAGTTGGTTGAACTTATGAAGTCCCAAGATGCACTGTCGCCAGTGAATTCTATTGAGGTTCTTTTCACTAATATTGGCACTTAGATCGTAGAAGTTCCGTCACGCTTTGAGGTGACATCGATAATGTGCCTGTGACCTAACCCCGGCGGGTGATGGAATGTCTGCTGTTCAAACGATCAGTTGGACGATCAGAATCTGGTGAAAACCAACGACCTGATCTACGGTTAACACAGGTTTCCGAATCATATGCACGTTATTATTACTCAAAGAAAATTTGTTATGTGAAACCAACGATTCAGTTCAGCAAATAGGATCACTATGTTGTCATGACTGAAGCAGACGTTATTTATGCTTCTAAAACGATTTTCACGGCATTTATTTTTCGGCAGCTATCATCATCTGGATGATTAAGGGCGAACATGCCAACGTATTTTTAGTGAACTCTGGTTCGATTTGGAGTATTTGACTGCCCGCCACTCAGTACCGGTTTCAGACACAATGTCCTATTACAGTCTTCGAGACCTTGCTAGTGGGAAGGTTTTTCCATTTAGACATTACCGAGGTTTGGGCCTTCGTCGTTTATTTGTTAGAGCAATTGGCAAACGGAGCAGAAGAACAAAAGGTCTAGACTTGGAACAATGTCTTCCAGAGGGACGATTGCGGATCACTAAGAACCAGAGAAATCTCATTATTCTCAAAATAACATCCGTCTTAAGCTGAGAAACACGCTGACCGTTTTGAAACTGCTGTCTCTGAAGAAGTCTGGATTTGGATTTGGACAAAGCAAAGCTTCAATTTTCGTCCAAATTAAGTTCCCTTTCGTTTGACATGGGTCCGCCTTTTGAAAATGACAAAATTTAAACATATGAGTGTGTGGAAATGTTTTTAGCGTTTTAGAAAGTCTATTCAGCAAGGTACAGATGAGACGGATTGGCTAATTCCTGGGGCGTGTGACGGTTCACGATCGGCGGTATTCTCGGATCACGGCCAAGGTAGCTGGACCGACTTTGCAAAGCTTTTCTCTGAAAACAGTGATGGGTTTAAAAGCTCCATTGTTATTGTTTCTGTGGTTGAAAACTATTGTTGACAGAGAGGGATTTCGACGAGCTCTTCTGATACCTGGATGATCACTTATAGCCGTCGTCACTCACCCGGCGTTCTTGGTCTGCGCTGTGCGCAAAAATCGCATTAATCAAAGTTCTGTTTCCACTCTCATATCAGGCCGAATTGCACTTTGTGGTTCTTTGTCATATGACAGTGAGATTTTCCGGCGAAAGCTGGCTTACTCAGATCATTATTTGGTTAGGCAATTTCATGGTGTTCCAAGTCAAGAAGTAGGAGGAAAATGTCGCGTTTCGGACCACTATAAACGTCCAAAATGAACTAGAGTTACTAATCGATTGGTTTCAAAATACCGTTAATAATGCTTGCTAAATACCTTCTGTAAAGACACCAAGTGTTTACATTATTTCGGGGTTAGCCGATGATTTGATCTAGTTAACGGAAACCAATGGGAGATACTTTCCGATTTGATCGTTCTTTCAAACCGTGTTTCAGTTTTCTTTTCTTTTGTGCACCTTGAACGGGTTTGGAAGAAACAGTCTTACAGGTGCCCGTTGCCTAAAAGAATAAAATCTCAGTAACCGGCTGGTACAGTTGATGGAACAAATAAAGTAAAAATGGCTGCCCTACCTTATTCCAACTCCATATGTGAGTACCAAAGTCAGTGTACACTTGAGGGTATGCCGTCATTCGGAAGAAGTGTCCATAAATCCCGAGAACTGTAATGTGGCTTCTTTGCTTCCAAAAGAATTAGACCGTCCAATGCACCGCCAACGATTGTGAACAGAGCCTGAAATTCTTGGTGCGTGTAAGTGAACAAATGTGGGTTGCAATTCAATCCCACCATATTTGCTTGATCTCTAGATTATTCGCCCGCACTGACTAGATGATACTTAGGACTCCGCTATCATAGGCAATGAACAATGGCCAACCGTAAACGGAAGCCAAAGTGAGATGCTTATAATGAAGGATGTCTATACATTCAGCAGAAAACTTTACTCATTTACACAGAAACATTAACCCCGAAAATCTTAAAGCAGTTAGATTCATTTCATTTCCTGCGTTACTTCGATCTGGTCATCTTCCACTAAGTAGATCTCACCGTTCTCGATTACATGGTGCTGATTGCCAAGGGCAGCATTCCGTGGTATAAAGAACTATAAGATTTTGATTATCATTGGCTTAGGTTGTGAATGTTCCACCAGGTGAATCACCCTCTGCTTGAGGTTTGAAAATTTGCTTGGTCCTTGTACACCAGGAGTGCTCCTGATTTAGTAATCAAATTGGCGTGTATTGTTGCTCAAGAGGAAGGCAATTTATAGCATACAGATCTATATATACAACATCCCATTGAAACAATCGTGATACCAGGGCAATACTAAAAAAACTCACAGAATAAAAAGGAGGGTAGCCAGTTACAATAAAGGAGGAGAATGTTTGCTTATTTTCAGGCTGTGCGCTTTGACTGACTCGTAGTTCTTGTTTTTCTTTGTCTTTGGTTCATGGGAAGTGAATAAGCAGATGACACAGGATTCTTTTCTTTGGCTTTGATTTTGGACCGAGTCCCGCCTCATCTCTCAGATGCTTAAACTGTGGGACCCGGGAACAATAATCATAATCGATAGCGAGGCTGAATAAAGGATGAAAAGTATTTCGACTGTTTTATGTTCCCCTGTAGTTGTTACTTAAAGGGTTTTGTGGACCAGTTTTATGCGAACAAAACTCACTCGAATTGTTCCTTCCGTCCAGCTGCATAAAAATTTTCCCTATGGTTTATCTTCTTCCTCCGTTTGATGTGAATTAAAGCAATGGGCTTCAATAACATTCTGATAACATTTTCTGCAGTTTAACCGTGGGTAAAGTGAAAGATATAGGATACATTGGAAAAACTTTTTTCAATTATACTGGAGTTCTCGAATCCATCAAGGCACTCTGTTTACAGTGGGTGTTTGGACTGTTCACGCGCCAATAGGAGTTGACAACGATTAGAAAGAAAGCACAGAAGCTAAGCGTGCAGGAAATCAAAACTACTTGTACACTAATTTGTTTTAATCGATTTGGTGTCGAGTTGCTTCCTGCGATAATTCAAAATGTGCAGTAAAACGGAAAGAAACGTTCCCATGTATCTGAACGGAAACTATCAAGAGACTGGCCGAATTTTGGAAAAAAATGATCTGAGAAAACGGGCTTGGGGGACAAACATCTAAACTTGAAATCAGCACGCCTTGATTGCTAGTCGAATGAAAGCCATGACACTTAGTTTGAAAAAAATTGTGGCAGGAAACGATGATACAACTAGCTAAGGCTCGGAATTCGTTAGGTTGCACCAGCCATACATAAGTTTTCCTTCTCTTTCTTATCCCTGGTGCCAAATATCAGTCCAACGAATGGGTTCGCATCCTGTCCAGCAGGTCGTGGTGGTACAGAGCAGTGAGCCTCTTGAATGTAGATAAAAGCGAAGAGATTAGATGGAGCAAAATGTGTTCGCTCTAATGACTATCTGCAGCTGAGTTCCAAATTTCATAGGCCAAAGTGGAACTACCAGTTTGCGTTACTTAAAGTATAACTGAAGTGGAGTTTCACTGTAAATGAGACAATTCACTGTAGTACTTGTAAAACTTTTCGCAAAAGTCTTTTGTGTGATGATCTTAAGGGTTAAAGAATCCCTGCGATCGCGTTATCTCCCGTTTTTACTAGGCCGGCCGGCGTTTCACTAATGAAGAAACCGGAAGATTTTATGCCAACTAACAGTAAGATTACACGAAAAAGGCGTGAGATGACGACTGAAGTTTTTTCGTCCCAGTAATTCCGTTTCGCAGTCGAACATCTCTGTCCTGCGAAGAAAACATGAAGAAAATTAGACTGGATGAACGTGTGAATCAAAAGAGGCAAAGCGCACTACACGAAAGCTAACTAGACCAAACAAACACACTCTCACAAGTCAGACGAAATGTGCAATTGGTCTTTATCTTTGTTTGTCTTCACAGTGGTTGTACAGATGTCTGTTCTCATCTTTCAGGTTTGTGTCGAAAAATTCACACGAGAAGTGACTCATACAGACCAGTAGACAGCAACAGCTGATTCCCATGCTGTTGATTTGTTTTCACACTTGGTGAATTTTGCCGGTGCAGAAAGTATTTTAGCTGAGGACAGAGATAGGCACTGACAAATGGAAATCCCAGTCCGTCTCTAAAAAGATGAGGACAGTGTTGATTAAACTATAGTCTTTGGAGGAGCTGAAATTTTGATACGCTAAACTAAAAATAATAACGACATAGGTCGATTAAGTGGAGCTGTTCTTCCTGAATGATTCCAGAAATATACTTAGGAATAGAAATATTCATCACATGTTGTGCGACGCCATTTTGCAGTAGTAACCCGATTAGCATTTCTTTAAGAAACACGAAACGACATCCCTGAGAGTCTCTCAAACGCCTGGATATTGACAAGTCCTGGAATTTGTTCGTGCAAAACATCACCAAGTGAATATTTAGTGGAACTAATATCTCGTCCGTTCACCATTAGTGGTAAGAACAAGATGACATCGGACTTCTAGTCCAACTTACTGAATAAGCAGACAGACGACTCTTAATCATACCTGTGAACAAAGGGCTCAATCGCCGAAGCATTTAATTAACATCATGAACCATCTGGTTATGACTAAAGCAGGTTTCAAAAGTTGGGCAAAACAGGGCAGAGTGAACGCAGCTAACCTGAGCTCCATGTGAAATTTTATTTAATCTAATGCAACTCGACCTCATGACACAGCATGACAAAAACACACAAACGGAACCACAGGCAAATTCACTTGTGGATCTATTTGACATCACTTCCTAAGTCGCCCCCTTTTGTTGAATGATAATCTACCCATCTATATGGGGACCAGGGGGACGGTAGTGAAAAGGCATGATGTGTGCAATGTTATTTATTGCAGTTAGCTTTTTCTGCAACTTCCTGGAAAACTGGTGAAGTTGGATGATGAAATCTGGTATAGTGGAACCAGTGATCACAGACGAATTGAAGTGTTCACTTGACCTCACCTAGCTGCACCTCCGTAGCGCCTCCTGCCACCCGTGTTTGAAATATGCCATGCATGGATTAGGAAGATCAATGCAAAGCACCTTGGCGTTGGCCGGTAGCTGAAGTTTCCTTGGTCTCTTAGCCCTTGAAGAAAATTTCGTTCTTCAGTACTGGGATGCGGCATAGGGATATACGAAAATGATGACAATGCAGCTTGAAACATTTCGCTGCCAGTGACGTCAGGTTCATCCTTGGCGATAAGTTTCTCACGTTTCTGGAAACCAGAATGAGAAAGGCGAGATAATCGGTCGTCAACGGTGATATCAATTTTGCGAATGGATTCGTTTAAGCGAGCGTAATTAGATTTTGATTTCAAAAAAAGAACGTACTTGAGGGTTATCTTCAGTTTGTGCACCTTGAATTTGACGCCTAAGTCGTCCTCGCGCTCGTACTAGGGATTTCACATCAAATGAGGTTGAAGCGCCTGCCACCTGGAACCTAATCCGTTAGCATGAGGTAAATCATCAACACCAAATTCTAGCGTTTATGAGTCGAACATAGTACACCTGGATTTGCATTAAGTTGGTGATTACCGTAATTTCTTTGTCGTACAACAAAATGCACCAGCCTAGATCTCACATGTTCGCCTTCACGGACAGGCAAACCCTACGCAAAAATCTCAACTGTCTTCGGGCAAACCATTAGCTTGGATTGAAGCTGACAAACCATGCAGACGAGGATTGCTCCCCGCCTGCCATGGACATTTGACAACTAGTTAGTAGAGATGCGATTTATATGTGAATTTTAGAAAACCTTTGGTGGTGATTTACACCGCCAATGAAAACCGTGAAAAATTGAGTATCAGGACCAAATAACATAATGAGTGTATCGAAAAATCGATGGGCTAAGTAATGGTTTTAATTGTGAATGATATAATGGTAATAACACCGCGTTGTTGGTAGATTGTGTAACTTGCCTTGATAAAGACTACCCGCGGTAGTCGAAAAGTTGGCACATTACATCTGCCAACTACGCTGTGATAAATTAACTTTCAAAATGTGTTCCAGTTGATCCAAAATAAACTATCAAGGAATGAGTATTGGATACACAGTACCACTACAGAGCAAGGACAGAGCAGTTCCATCGTACAAGTTGGGTTACGAGCAATAGCAGACTGTAGTATTCTCAACCTAGTTTGAAATCCGAAATGAGGTTCGACGCTTCCATGCGTGATAGTTTGATCTCTTACGGCCAATTCACAAACGAAATAGAAGCACGAATCAATACCATCAAAATAGCGTTTATTCAGCTGCATAGCTCACTTCGGTTGTGCAACGAGATCAATCCAAGGACCGCAGTAAGCCACATTTTGATCTACGGTTGTAAAGCCTGGTCACAATACGTCAAAGGTACCGAAAGGCGTCGAGTGTTAGACCACAGATTTCTGCGACTGTTTTCCAGAAAGACATGGTGTCTGATGATATGGAGTGGCACAATAACAGAACGTTGCAAGAGCATTGAAACTTGCATGCATTTCATCAACAAAGACATTGACAATGTTTTGCATACATTCTGAGACCCCTAAATACAGTGACCTCGAAAAAATGACCGTCACATCTGTCATCCTTGGTTTGGCGTTATCGCCTTACAGGACAGCTGAAAAAAGTCCAGCCGTTAATAAATAAGATTCGTGTCTGCTTACGGCCCTTGTCTTCCAAAGCAGAGCTGAATCTCATCTTGGATAGTTGCTCTTGAATAGGCGCAACCCAAGAACCCGTAAAGCGTGTCCACTTGCGGGTAGGAGTAGACGCCGCAAAACGTGATAAAGTGCTTTCAAAACCAAAACAAAGATGCTCTACGAAATCGTATTTCCCAAGGTTGTTGCTGCTGCCCGAAAACCGCTTTAGCTGTAGACTTCAAAATGAATTGGAATTTCCACCCACCCTTTGACGAAAGGGAGCGGAGGAAATTAACAAGTACAGTTGTCTAAGCTTTCAGAGGAGCAAGTTAACAAAATATGACCGAAACCACGGTCAGTCTGCAGTCATTTTTGCCTATGGGTGAGTAGAAGAATATTAATATAGAAGCAATATAAACGCCGTTGCATATTAGCATTCGTTTTGTTCCGCTCCTTCTTTTATTTCGATTTCCATCTGTAGAACTGATGAGGCACCGTCGGCATTCGTGTGTGTTGAGTAATCATAATAAGTTTACTGTAAAACTTCGAGTGCTCACAGGCGTTGAAACTTACCTATTGCAAGTAATTAACAGCTAGTTTCCCGTACAAATTATAAGTTGGTAATTCTTCGGCAAACTTATATGCTATTTTTACTTCAAATGGCTAAAATGCAAACAAAGTTGATTGCAAAATCCCCTGACTATGAATGAAATTACTTTAATCATTTTTTCCTGAATTTTGAAGCGCCATTTCCGTGTTGTCCTCCTTCACTTGAGCTGATAGTCTTCGTAACGCAGCAGGACGTTCCATTAATCCGCATTCTGATAACTGGCTTTTTCCAGTAGACCTGGTTAAGACAAACCGACCTCCTCCCTTCCCCGAGTGCCTCTTACTTTTTTTCTTTTTTCCATTTGACTGTGAATTCCTTAAACTGGGTCATCTGTGTCCCGACCCAACTACAGGGCTGAATCATCCCGGCCTAAAAGACTTGGTGTAGAAAATCAGGTCTGTCGCAATTAGCACGGATGTAGCAAAAAATCGAATGGCCTAGCCGGGGGTTTCACTTGGACAGCAAAGCAAACACAGGAACTGACGGTGACAATGTGACCAAATTCGGCTGTCGTGTGCAAAACTGCGGCAAAAAGCAAAGAAAGTGACAAAAAAATACCTGATATCCAATTAAATGATATCCAGTATTTCACACAGGAATTAAAGAATAGAATCGCAGGTTTCTTACACCATCTGGATAAATTTCAACTGACGATAGAACCTAGTTATGATGTAATTATTTGGTTAAGTGAGAGATGCGAAAGTAAAACTTTTATTTTGTACGTGGATCGTTGGAGAAAGGAGGCAGTAAATGCGCCTAAATGACGCAGACTTTGCTGCTAACACTAGGTTGTTCCCATTTCTCCTAATTGCCATTGTCAATTTCATCACCAACCGAATCAACCATCCGCAATGACGACGACAACAACAACAACAGCAATAACAAAAACAACAGCGAACAACAAACAACAGGATCCGATGGATAGATGATAAAACTTTCTGTTAGGGGGAAAATGCGAACTTGTGCCGATATGCGATCCATGCCATGCACGTTTCACCGGCTTTGAACTCGCGAACGGTTTATTACTTTCACATTGCCTGTCTCTACTTGTAACGGGAAATCGACCAGTAAAACCGGTGCCATTAGTCCCAATGACCCGGTCAACTGGGTAGCTATCCAGCGGCCCCTCGCATCCGATCGTATTTTTGGCATGGGGCCAAATTCTGTGTCAGAGTTCTGTAAAAACCGAATGCAGCGATATCGAGTGAAGTTGCACTACACGAGACTGAATGACCTTTTGTGTTCACGCAACGGACTCATATTTGCTTGTCAGTAGAATAGTACAAACAATATCAGATAATGATCGTCAAGAGGAAGTGACCACAAAAATGGTGCTTAAATCTTAACTCCAAATTAGGAATTGAGGAAATAATTTCGAGAAATGATCCACGAGTAATTGGTATCCAGGTGGCCGTTGTTCGTCAGCTGTGAAAAGACTGAAATCGACTGACAGATTTGTATTCACAAGGAGAAGGTGACACGGGAAATGCGGGTACGGATAATTTTCAAAGATGCAGCAGTATAGACGAAATTAATCATTTGCGAATGGTAATTCTAGGCAGCTGAAATACCGGTTTGCTATTACCTCAACCAATAATGAAGGGGTCATGATACTTACGCATTAATAAATGACGTTACATGGTGCATCATATTTTCGATTCACTCCCAGGTTCACTTCGAAACCATGCTGTGAAATAACTGTACAAAATCACATACCATTATAGTTTTTCGGACATACCTTTGTGTGCAGTCGAACTTTCGACAAAGGGCAGAGAGTTCACCGCTGGATTTAAACCACACATCCCAGAATTCCCCCATTTCATGGTCTGTTGTTAGTACAAATCTTGGCTAGATTTTAATTCTATAGGTAGCGAAAAATGATTTCCCAAATATCTTCAACAAATCGAATAATTTTTCTACCCTGATTTCTTTCTGATATCGATCGCACACGTTGGAGTTATTGCCAAAAACGTAGAAACTTGGATTCAATTTACGGTAGAATAACGTGGCTTATTTGTCCGTCATTGAGCACTGGTTATTTCAACATTATAATCCATAGCTGTTCCTTTTGTTACAATTTCGCTTTGAAAATGAAATGGGCTTTAGAGCTCGAAAGATATTTTATTTCCCAGTAAAATACACTGTCTTCTACTAAGCAGAACCGTCCGGATTTGTTCTGTGGATGTTATTGTGTGATGTGCACAGTTTGGGTGCCTTTGAAACCACACTGTTTCAAAGAGAACTTTAGATATTTTTAAAGGTTTGTTGACCAGTCTTTCCTGTAATTTCCTACGCTGCTTCGGGGTTCGTGGCAAAATCACCGGAACAACAAAATGTCCCATTGCAATCATCTAAAAATTCCCCATATTGATTCAGACACATTGCAAATTAGGTCTATTTTTTATCCATTCCCTTATCTTTAATATCTTTTGGCCTTGTATTGGACAGTAAAAGTTGGCGAAGCAGAATGAAGGTACTCTCCAGGCTGGACATTTGATCTCGATAGATGTTTGGCTGTCTTCCTTTTTGGCATTCACGACCACAATGTGTTGGATTTTCCTTCTTTTTTACTTATGCGTAAAACAAATGGACATTACTACGTTGCTAATGCCTGGTCCCGAATGGAGCGAACTGGTTTGCATTTTTTCTGTGCATTGAATCATTATAGCTTTTGTCAAGACAAAAATTTGATCATTCTGCCCTTCCGGGGCATGTTGCCAGATTCTAGTACGGGGTTTGAAAGCACATCTATAAAATTGTCATAAAATCAACGGAAACTGTTGTGGGATAGTTCAGTGTTGTACACCGTGGAGTAAGCGGAAAATGACGACCAAAGAATGGTTAGACATGAAGTGGGAACCGGTTTCATTGTTTACAATTCAGCTCATCTCGACTTGACGTCAGAGGAGACGCGACAAGAATCCGTTCAGCAGAAATAGTGCTTTTTTAACAAAAAGTAGAACCACAACATCAGCAAAAAATGAATTCATGCAGACAGAAAGAAATCTTATCGATTAATCTTATTAGTGCCAATTGGCACCAATTATTAGCGGTCTAGAAGAAGTGATAGCCAAGCATTATCTTAACTGGCCTGGTTACATAACAAGGGACGGATCAATTAGTTTTCCCGAAAAGATGATGCCTGCTTAGTTCTAGCCCGTTTGAATTTTGCCATTATTTTCGTCTTTTGCTTTCTTTGGTATTACATTCACTAGATATGAACAATTTAATTGTTCGTCCTGGTATAATCAACCTGTCATTTTCGCTTGTCTTTCCTCACAGTGCACGAAACCAGCGGCATTACTAGGCTCGAGTACCATAGTTAAGTGACAGTGCTAAGCTCTTTAATCTTTGAAATTACTGTATCAAGCCGTTGTGTTTAACGCCCAAATTCCAATTTCTTGACAAACAAACGAGAATCCGAAGTAATTAAGAACACTGAATGTTTTGAAGAAGGTAGTATGGGAATGCACGCTTAAGTACGAGCGCCGTGACATCGACATTATCAATAAGTCCCCTAAACGGGGGTACAGTTTTTGTAGATTCGAAAGGATTTATCATTCATAGTTCCTCCAGTGTACATGGATGAATCGTAAGGCTCGAGAAAGTCATATGGATAAAGCCGCATTGTGAAAACCAGCTCCGGGACCACGTAGCCAAAAAAAAAGGAACAGCATGCACTAATATATCAGTAATGTCCAAAGAAGATCAAAATACATATTGCTTTCTAGTCATTTGCCAGAAAGATGACCATAAGCAGACCGTCTCAAGTTATTGCCATATCTGCCGTCTGTAACACTGAATGCATTGAACCGCTACACCCATCTTGAAGTTCATTTTCTTGCGGCAATATGAAAACAATCCTCTTCAGACAAAATACTTGTAGATTCCTTAGAATTACCAAAACAAATTTGGCAATCAACAAGATAACTATGTTGGCTCATTTTCAGAGTAAAATCCACCGGCTAGTGTGAACTCTTACGGTTTAATATTTGTTGGCCATAAGCATCACTTTTGTGGACCGTCCTTCGAGGGATGCTGTTCACACTGGAGACCAGATGAGAAGAATGCAGACGGCGCAGCTGTTGCCAATTTGGGCCAGGAATCTGCTTCACGGATTTCGGGATATTTTGTCCGTCTAAATAGACAAAACAAAATATTTTGCAGAACAGCAGCACTGAATGGATACACCCTTACAAAAGTGGACGGAAAATAATTTGCCCTTAGTCCCTGTTTTTGTCGGACATCTTTTGGTCTTCCGAACTTGGTATGACAATGCAGACAAGTAGGGCAAAAATGTCACGCTGTATCCATAACCGAAATTAACTGTTTCGAAATTGGTCTTTACAATCTCCGGCATGACCGACACAACACGTCATTTACAGATGTCCCGAAAAAAGCCAGTCTCTGAGTGAGATTTGGTTCGCGTTACCGGAAGAGTGCTACATTCCAGACGAAAACAAAAATCTTTATTTCTTTGGAAGACTATAGTTATTTCCGTGGCACTTTCAGGCTAACCTCACGGGATTTGATTGGGCTGATGCAAATCAAAGATACACGAAATAAGAACGGGAAAATAATCCCGTAGCTGTATATTTGCACAAAACGTTTCATATTCGAGACTTCATACGGCCACGACTAACTAGGAATGTGTCGAATTATTTGTGTTTAGCAAGTTTTATGTTTGGTTTTAGTCAATCAATGTTAACTGTTGGAACAACGATTAAAATGTCTCCACAAATCGAAGTCAACTAAGGAATAAGTTTATTTCGAAGTTGTCATCCGACTAATCAGTTTGAATTTTGGTCAGATCTGTTATCAACAGAGTAGAGTATCCGTGATATCTGGATCGGTGGGCAAGATATCCCCAGAAGCATTTGGTCGGTTTCCCGATTAGTGATGCTCTTCGGGTATGCCTATCCTATAATTTCCTGTCCAAATATTCTTCCACTGGTGCATTTCAAACTAATATTTATCGCTAAGAAGTAATTTTTATTGTTAGAAGCGTGCGTGGATGGTTGACTTTGATCAAACGACAAAGAATTACCAACAGATCACTTTTTTGGTTCTTTTACGAACCCACCAACGAAGAGCTTCCAAGTGCGCTCGCGACGATTCTAACGAGCTTCTGGTGACAAAAATGTCCAAAGCATTTTTGTTTTGGAAATGTGAAATGAAAATCGGTGGTCTCTGGCACAGCTGAATTTATCAAGAACTTCAGCTGACGATGTCTTCACCATGCATCACATTGTTTTTCAGCCAGCTAACCGGGCCAGTGAAATGTAATCAGTTAGAAATGGGACAATTCTGACAAACTGAATGATAAATTTTGAAGTAAAGTTCTTGCCTGTTTGAAACATCAGCCGACAGCAAAATTTTCCTTCAGTGAAATTTAAAGTAGTTTACGACAGGTGATCATCAGTGTGGATGCATCGGTTCAAGATAAGCGATCCTTTTATTGCAAAACATTCTGCCAGAAACACCTGTGTAGCACTCCTATCCAACCGACTTATTCGTGTTGAATGGTCAGATAAATTGCATATCAACTGACGGGTGCATTTGTCATGCATAGTTTTATTCTCGTTGAGGTTTTGGTTAGTAAGGCAAATTAGGGGAAAATGAGATTTGGAAGCGAAACGATAAATTTCATTTATCGTGAACGTTAAAGTCCCACTTTTTGCAATGCCACTTTGTGGATCTCACGAACTAACTAGAAAACAAAAACCTCGAACTTCTTTGCCGAGATTGAATACTGGAAAATTAAAAAGAATTGATAACTAATTAGCATCAGTTGTGCTAACTTTGAAAGCCAATAATCTAATTCACATTTAAAAATCATCATAAATTTTGCATTCAAATCAAAAATTCGTCATGGATTCATCCTTGCCGAAAATTTACAGGAAAATGAAATATTTTCTGGAAGTCACTAATGGTTATCAATCAGGCAATATTCACGATAGCTTCGCGGTAAATTCCAAATCACACCGCAAAATATAAGGGTGACTACGAGCACTAAGAGTGGCAGGCCAATTACTCTCCTGTTACACGTTCTGCTTTCAGCTCGTTATCGTAATAATTAGGCTTTATGTCGGTCTGTCCGTCATTTTGGGCAACTAGAGTACTTTTAGGTGAAGAAAACGTGATGAGTTTGCAGTTAAAATTAATGTGCAACGCAGGAGACCGTAATTTGCGAACAAGTGGATATGAAATGTCATCAGTCCCTGAAGACGTTCAACTGTATTCATCTAAATCAAGTATCCACTGCGACATGTAAAGCACACTGATATATTTTCGAACTATTTTGAAATCGCTTAGGTCATCTGTCGTTTGACCAAATATCCTCAGGAGTAGCTTTCGTTTGCAAAGCTCGGAACAAATCACCATCCCTGTTTTAGCTACTCTTCATTAGTCAGTAGAATCAAACTTACCGACGAAGGAGTTGACGGTGTTGCTAAACAGGTTGCAATTCATTCATTCATGCCAAATATTAACTGGTGAAATCACCATGAAAAGCAAACACTTTTCAATGCCGGTTGGCTAAATTTCACTGAGATGTCGGCTTTTGTGTATTGACTCAAACTGAGGCCGAGAGAATAGCTTGTATAACTGGGGATAGCGAAATCAATGGGGCGTCGCGTGCTCTCATTAATCCTCGTCTCCAATAGAATGGAAAAAAATATTTAACTGAGCACAAGTATTTGGGACATACTGCAGGAAGTCCTGTTTTAAGCGTGGATAGTGAAGATTTGTAGGTTCTTGTTGGGTAACAGATTTATCATTGAGTACTTCTTGCATTTTGAGATATAGGCTTAGAAACTTTCCCCGTGGTATCAGTACATCGAAGATGATTTCTAGTAATTTTTGCCATGAGGCATAAAATGCCGAAATGTAAAATGCAATCCATGCCAAAGTTTATGGCAAGTAACCGTTCATCTCGGCCAATTATATCGCTAAACATTCTTTGAGGCTGCTCTGTTGCCGATGCTGAGGAACTACTTTGAGTGGATTTGTGGTTGAATTCTTGGGGTACACTAGGTCCAGATATGTGTTTGAGCAAGAAGTATTTTAACTGACTAGGTAAACTGTGCCAATTTATCATGGAGAACAAATAACTCAGCCGATAAACTTGTGCATTAGTAAGATACAATCAATGTCGTCCAATGTTGCTAGTGACAATATCTAACGACAGATTGTCAAATAATGAATTTTTTCAACTTTTCACTATTTCATTCATTTGGTAAGCCTTTAAAATGTTAGCTTTTATCCTGCTTTCAAGCTTATTCAAAAACAGATAGAAGTCACCTGAACATCTGAAAATGACCGATTAGCCACTGAATTACCAGAATATTGGTTTTACATATCGATCACTGTCGACTCAATCGATCCTAGTCGCAACGTTTGATCGTGTAATGCATGAGCATAGAAAAAGTATTTGCTCACCGTAGTAAAAAATTACCATTGTTGACAGATTTTGGTTAATCCACTGGGGTTTCTTTTCCACTCAGTCATGTGATGACCTACTAGATTGCTGTTTTGGTTAATCAAATATGAATCCCGAAAAGTAGTGGAATAATGTTAATGAACATTGTCATTCGGGGTGTAGTAGTCTACTTAGTGGGCCTAAATAAAGTATACGGAACTACGTACAACTGAACGTCTCCATATCACGTAGCGAAATAAAGACCAGGCCTTTGTACAAAACAGTTTGTCGAATGACCGCGTGAAAGCCGAGCGGATGCCTAGATAACGATATGTCTGAGGCTGATTGGTCGGCATTGGCAGAATTCATATAGAAAAATGTGTTCATCAAAATGGACTTTTTCATCGAGTGTTAGTGCGCTGAATTTTCGATCGCCAAAGCCAACCTTTTTCAAGACAGAGTTCGATCCGTTGATCCAAATGAAGAACACGGTTATTTAACAAGACAAGGCGCAATAGCCTTTCAATATACTGCCTGCATCTCTAAGATCACGGTCTAGAATGCGTAAATCTTTGTCTGTTTGTATGGGTCTGCATATGTACAGGTGCGATCATTAGTCACTTTAAATGTGGTTTATTATATGCTTGCATCACTGCTTACAGTTATAATGAAATTCCGGGGACGTGTGTGTATGTATGCGATGATCCAGATGTGCGCGAACACCTGCTCACGAATATGTGTAGGTCACATACGTCAGCATGACTGTCTACGACAATCTCCCGTGTGAACGCGACATCTCCCTTTGAGCATTGTCGTGTATGTGTGAGTGTGAGCCGGTCAGAGAGGCCAGTATGAAGTCACTACCTGGTGAGATTGAGTTACGACTAATTCGGCAAATGTTTGCTAGTAAAGTTAGAAAATTCAATTCGGGGGCGGTATTTGTTGATTTCAGGCATCCACGGCTTGTTAAATCAATCTTGCTAGTCTGTAATGTCAGATGCAATCTATCAATAAGCTTCAATTTATTACGGCGGATTTTAACTGTCTCGCAAAAAATGAAGTCAGAGCGGTTTAATTAGTAAACGGCTGCTCGGGTCAAATAGCCTGCGACCTCTGGCAAGTAGGAATAAGTCCGATGACTGACAGAAATGCTCAATGCAAATTCGAGGAAAATAGCAGACAGAGTTTAGCCTGAACGTGGGACTGGAAACAAGAGATGAACAAAACTGGCGCTAACTTATGAAAGTAATCCTATTGTGAGTGCCGTCGTGACAAACAGTCAAAACTACAGATTGACCTGATTTTAATTACCACAAGATTGTCCCCGTATCATCTAATCAATGAACAATTCTTTCTCAAGAAACCGTTCATGAACAGTGCTAAGTCGCAATAATTTGCTTTGAACTCCCGACGTGTGTGTTATAGTATACGTATTGGCTACCGAAACCAGCGTAATTCAGTCCAAGTTTAATGGCATTAAAAATTAATCCACTGAACGCGAAGTGTGATAATCATGTGGCCTTGAGACGTACCCCTGCCTTGCTGGGCAACAGTTTGTTTATAAGCTGGTGCACCATAAAATCTTAGATACACAAAAGAGGTGTACTCTGAGGAAAGTTAGGTATGACCTGTGGAAGGAATAAGTGAGTATTTGAAAGTCGTCTTTATAATCAAAAGTGAAATCGTCAAGGAAATTTGGTTTTGGATTTTCGCACCAAAACCCGCTGAAACTCGGTTACTAGATCGACTGACCCGTCGACACCTTAGCCTAGATTCAGATGCGTCAGATAAGTTCAAAAACACTGTATTCAAAGCACTTTAGAATATGCGGCATTTTTGACCAGACGTCAGACACCGCAAAGTCGGAAGGTTGTCACATGCACGTTGTGACCGATCCTCACCGTTCTTGTTGATATCTGTCGAACTGGGTCACTTGGTGCCTTGTACATGAATCAACATTCATTGCCTCTGGTGTATTTGGCCCCAGGTTTTTCTACGTGTCTGTCCGTTCATCTGCCCGTGTGAACTTGCTTTCCGGTTTTCTTATTACCTCCTTTTACTTGGTCCCATGTCCCCACGGGTGTCACTCCAAACCTGTTTGGCTAACTTCCACTTCATTCCCTTTTTCAAGACGAACGATTTTTCTAACTGCTTTCCCCCTTGAACTAGAAACATTGTACTAGCACAGTGCATTTGTGCACCCTGTGATCTCTAAAAATCTCCGTACTACACCGTAACAGCCCACTATATGGATCAACGCGCAACAAGCAGACACAGGCTTCTAAGAGGTGAATGGCCCCATAAAGTGGTGTACGGTGCGCCCGACGTGGTTGGTGCAGCCTTGGACGGTTGAGTGCATTCCTCCACGGTCGTTCATGCGCGTCCGTGTGCGCTTTGGTAATGTGATTGTGCTATGTTCTGTGTGTGCAGCCGCACTGATAAACTTACGAAGTTCACCGAACCCCGTTTATCTCCTGTATTCCCTAGACTGCATGATGTGCGAGGATGCATAAAATGAAGAGGGTGTAAAATTCGAACGGACCATACCTGCACTGACCCTCTACTTTTTCCTCTTGTCAAGTGGCCCAGATGACTCTGGC
The DNA here is from genome assembly GCA_008360955.1 of Fasciolopsis buskii. Taxonomy (NCBI): domain Eukaryota; kingdom Metazoa; phylum Platyhelminthes; class Trematoda; order Plagiorchiida; family Fasciolidae; genus Fasciolopsis; species Fasciolopsis buskii. The sequence continues at coordinate 327,810 of LUCM01002812.1, read as the reverse complement.
CCCACTATCGCGGATGCTGTTACTTCTCCTTTGGGATTGACTAGGACTTTTGATATTTCAGGTGGTTGCGACGGCATCCCAACTAAGCAATCCACGCTTCCAACCACGTGAATAGTCCTAAATAAAGTCAATTCTAGAGAGGCTAAAGGGCTGGCGACCTTACCCCTTTATGCCTGCCCATTCAGCGGACAGTGCAACAACAAATGCCCACGCACACACAAGCACGCATTAAGAATAACGAGGGTAACACTACAACACAACCATAGCCGTTGACGCCACCACAAAGACCACCACCAACACAAAGAACAACAGATTATTGGAGTTGAACGGCCGTAGCAAATGGATGTGCTCGCACTCATTCGATCACACGAACAGTGATTTGCCGGTCGACGCACGGTGCAAGGTCATTCGTTCACTCACTAACTTAGTCAGTCACCCGTTATTATTTTCTGTTTATTTTCGAATACACACACGCACACTGAAACGTGATTTTTGTTGTAATTCGTACACATTGGAATATATCACCGAATTCCTGGTCGCTGTTGGTGTAAATAACTCAGCGAACTACCGTACTTTGTAAAATCCCTATTTCCCAATGAACCCTTGTAGGCGGATAATCCGAAATGTCTTGTGAATGGGGGGTCAAACGGCATCGCCTACACGCCGGCAACGTCAGTCACCAATCAAACCAACGGCATAACCGTACCCGCACAACGCGGCGCTTTCAAACTTGCCGAGCCCCAACATACCAAATCGCACTCCGTCACCTCTACGGTCTTTCTGCGTGAATCAAATTTGAACTCGGCCAATCGTTCTGCCGGCGGAAGTTTGTCGTGTGGTCAACCTAGTCCCTCTTCTACTACCGAGGAGTCTGTGCTCAGCGCTTTGTCACCCACGAGCAGTAATAATACCGTGCGAATTACCACTCCCGGGCGTCCACAGCATCAGTCCTACTGGCTGCATCAGTCGGAAATAGCACTTCCGACAGACCGAGAATTAGGCGGCAGTGCTAACGGACTGAATGGTAGCGGATATACTCCAAGATCGGAAATTCGCGTCGCTAGTGTGAGTAATTTGGACGCGGCCTCAAAGAGTCAAACGATTGGAACATTTCATACGCTCAACCAAAACGGTTCAAGATATTTTTCTGGATCCAGTATGATTTATGCTGGGCATCACAGTCGGAACGACAGTGAGGAGTACTTGAGCAATTATGCATCTGGTGAGCCTTAAATATTTTTGGTCAATACCAATTTCGACGATTTTGTTAAAATGTCGGGAGAAGTGAAACACCCGGAACTTGAACCAAATTCTATTTGATTCAGGATGGTGAAGTGATTAAAAATTGGTCTGCCTCGAATAAAATCTCCCTCTAAGAAGTAAAAAGTGAGGACCGCATAACAAATCAGGAATATTACACTGAGTTTGCAACTGAAGCACCGATCATATAAACACGGTCGCGTGATTTGATCTTGAATTCCTCTCGCACTGTGTTCAGTCTTCGGACAGATAAAAACGATTAGTTAGGAAGTCATAAGTCATTGCTATAAACGTGTGTTACCGAAAGTGCTGTTGTTATTCACATGTTTTTCCCGCATCAGCGTATAGATGACGTGCGGTTGAAAATAGAACTTTTTCATCGCAATATAATTTGACTGATCAGCAACTGAAGTCACCACGGGAGTAATTTTATCGGTAGCTTGCAAAGGGGAAACGACATGGAAACAGAAAAGGACCGATTGTAAGCACGAAATATTTTTTCTGTATGAATTATTGATCAGATGTCATTGCTGGTAATAAATCGAGCCAGTTTAGGAGAATCATAGGTGATGTACCACATGCCATATTTTAACAAAGAGTTGCAGACAGGTTTTCGTAGAATCTTGTCCCCCGAACGTTATGTTCCATGATTATTCGACCGAAGATTTCACTACTGTGATGCTGCCATGTTCACCTGTCAAACTGAAGATGCTTTCAGATCTAAACAAACGAGATAATAAATTCTGGATCGGAAGTGTTCCGGTCCCCACCCAGTGCCCGGCTACAGCCCAATTAGATCTTCTGGGGCTCTTGCTTACCGGTAGAATCTACGACACATCGTCTACTGCACTTGACCATCCAAAGTCCTTGTTGTGCTCTTTGTTGCAAACAGGCATTGCAGTTCGCGAAAATAGTACTTCAGAAATCCTCACAAAATACTCGTCATTCTTCCAAATAAGGAACATCTGAAGCTTAATCATTTGTCCCTTTGCACCTGTACTAATGGCAATTTTGTTTTCTCCTAATTTGATCACTTGTTTCCTGATCAGGCAAAGTACTTCACATCCGCATAAGACGACGTTAAGCCAGGTACGGATTCTTCTTTAGCCCTCCACAAGAGGACGTGCCCGAATGTGTATTGGCTTAAGTGGTTTAAGGTTATTGGCAACAGTCAGCACATGTGACCTAAGGAGAATACTGCTATGGAAGGTATAAACTCAGTGGCGACAAATAACTAAGCATCAAGGAGAAAAACTCTCGGGATATCATACGCAAAAGGATAGGTAGTCCATTCAGGTCCTTACTAACAAACCGAAACGCGCCGACCGCGGGGGCTGAAAGACCCTACACCAGCTAACGGCAGGCAGAAAACCGCGGCAAGCTGACAGACAGCTGGATGAAAACTATAATATCCAGATACAGACTGAGTAGTTTCATTAAATGAAATCACTGACCTCATGATATGGTTTTCTAGATATCAAAAAATTAGCTCGGTTGAGTGCTGCACTGGTGGAATTAGGAATGAGTACAACAGATGCGTTTACTCGAAATGATATTACATTATGTGATATAGGATTTTTCAGTGTTTCGACTTAAATCGAAAAGCCTCACCAAGCAACGAGTAGATGGTTATGATTTAGCCGGAATTTAGACTTATTTTCAAATCAACCTCAACTTAATCGCTCCTCCATTTTTGCGGGAGGTTTGATTACTTGGCTAGATTATTCTTAAGTGTCCTAAAGAGACATTCTGTTGCTTTGAGCCTTAAAGAGACCAAAAATGCTGGTAAAATAAACCCTTAGGATACGTGTACTGATAATAAATGTTAGTCGATGGGCGAAGGACACTGGTTTTCAATCTTTCAAGGCATTTTTGTCAACAGTGAGTTGCCAACTGAATCGAGGATACACTGATTCTAGAAGCTCAGCAGTCAAGCTGTTTCCATAAGTAATCCGTTTAAATAAAATCAGAAACAATATACAGTTTAGAAGCTAGGATCAACGTTCATTTGCCACCGCAAAGAAGCAATCCAAGGTTAATGAAATCTGGATTTATTTTGTCAAACTGTCATTAGCATTACATCGACTTCCAACGAACTCTGATTACGACCGCATAGTGTGGCCAGATCGGCCGATCAAACCAGCTTTTGACTATGGTCAAAAATGACCATTATCGGCGAAGTTACCTGTGATTAAGATGAGCGCACCAGTAACACGGTTAGATCAAAGTGTGAAAGTAATCATGCGTAGTCACGGGGACCAGTGAGCCACGCGGGGAGCAAAACCCAATCACAAGAGACAGGCGATTAATACTAGAAGTCGTAAGTCTTAGGACTAAAACGAAACCACAAAAAACGAAGGATGGGGTGAATGGACCTCAGGTTTCTATCTGCACACCGATTTTGTTGATTAAAGCTTTCATGGCCAAAATGGAATCTGCAGTAAAATTATATATCTTAGATCAGTTTACTGTGGGTATCTACTCGAAACTAGTCTATCTGGGATAATCTGAGGATTGTTATCAAGTGGACAGATCAGCTAGCTTAGTGCCGAGTAAATCGGTATCGTGGAGCACGCGATTCGTGATGCCCCACGGTGGCTAGGTGAATAAGGTCATGGCGTTTGAGAATGAAGTTCGCAAGATCGAACCGTCTCATCAGTCGCTTCCATGCATGACGCCCAATTCAGAGCCTCAGCTCCACTCCAGATATATCATTCCTTTGTTGCACGAAAGAAAAGTTTATTATCCTCGACAATTTACAATTATCCGAACGGTGTAGGAAAACGCCGTAGAACCGACATTTTCAGGTGTATCTTCAATCATTCACTACAACGTATGTGAAGTTTATGAATGCTAGTCAGAATACAAGAAGACGACCATCGATGTGAAACAGATCCTGGAGTCAATCTTCGTAATGTGCCCTTTCATATACTGATGACCAAGCTTTTTATGGATTTCATGCAAATGAACATCTTATTCTGTTGGATTTTTGAATATCTTAGGATGCATTCTGTTTAAAACTTTGGTTCATTAACGTTTTTGTAAAGCAGATAGATCATTTGAGGTTTCGCAGTTCGTTTCTTTCGATGCCCCATGAAAGTCATCGGGAGTGCTTCCAAATTTCCTTTTGTGAAGAATCTGTCTTCATCGGATGAAACCCAGAAGGTTGCAGGTTGGCACACTCTTCTAAATTAATCTGAAACGATATCAAAATGTACATAAACCAAGGAGTTACTCACATAGAAGTTGGGGATGTGTAAGATGCTCTTCTTCGGGAATTATAATATGCCTACAACTTTGCTTTCCTAGGATGTTTGAGGCTGTATTAAGACCAAAAGATTCACGGTTTGTTTTAAGGGATTGCAGTTGTCGCACCACTAAAAACTCAACTATACCCGTTCGAAATGGTTTTCTAGCTCATTGTAAGAGCTCTGAAACGGAGGCACATGTGAAATCTTAATAAACTGATGACATAAATTTGGTGAAACGATTACACACATTGACAACGCCCAAGAGGTATCCGAATAGACATTTAAACACGTCAGCCTACTTTACTTTTGCAAACAATCCAGTTCTCGTCAGTTATGAGTGGCTTTAAATGACTAGTTATTAAACATATCACATTTGTTTTATATGTTTTATATTAAACTTCCGTTGACCTATCAAATGCCTAATTTTCTTTTGGGGATCAACCGAATGCTGATTAGTGCTATTTCAACCTTTGGATTCATATCCCGGGAGCTTGACGCAATGTTCACCGCAGTTTCTTCTTCTGCGCCGCGATCACTTCTTCTGGTCTATTTGAATTTTTATTTTAAACCTGTTGATTGCATCGATCATCTGCGTGAAATGCTCCTACAAGTATACTGTGATTAGCACACTAAAAACGTGGGTGTTGTTAGCGCGAATGGTGATGCTTTTTTGGTCGAGGGCATTCTATCTGGAATGGATGTTTTGGACAGTTTGGAGTAAAGCTCGTCGATAGAGGGCTGATATCTGGGACGGGGATGGGCAGATCGAATGATTTATCTGCATCAAATTAAGCTAGAAGAAGACCATTTACTGATTGGACTAGCCGGTTTTATTAATCTCTCGGTGGATTGAACATACTTCTTTTCTGGTGTCACCGGATTTTTCAGGATAAACCTGTGTATCAGTTAAATAAGAACGATGGTTGGGTGGTTTGATGACCGCCTCATTGTGTTATTCGATTTTTTTGAATTGGTATGGCCTACGGCAGATTCTAATTCACCCTGTAGCCCTCGTCCATCGCAGTATGCCGGGGCTTGGCACTCTAGTATTCTATTGATGAACTTCAATGTGGGGTGTGAAGAACCATGTGAAAACAAGATAAAGATGAATGGAGTATGCGTAATACTCAATTGTTTTCATCGGTTTTGTTGAGCCCTCTTCAGTCAGTTGTTTCGCAGAAGCTGCTGGTGTTTGAGATTGGCGTTTAGGTAACAAATGTTCTATCACCAGCCGAGCTGAGATTCACAATGCGTGTGCACACTTGGCACTGATATTCCGCATTCTTGGTTTACGGGGCCAGCAGATTACAAGACGAATTCAGAACACGAAGTCCACGAGTCAGTAATGATAAAATAAAAACGGGCAGATAAGTGCATAAAATAATAAAATATTAAGTGAGCTTTTGCAAGTCTTGCTTATTGTTTACCAATTATAAGTGATGCATATCCAAAGCCAACCGAATGACTTGGTCAGCGGGGATTTTAAGCAGAGGCCGTGGAACCAGTTTACCACATAGCTGGGTGTTGCGTTCCAAATCAAAGAAAGTTCACGTCAAAATACGGTTGTCATTGCCACTGAACTTCTTGAACTGCAAAACTGGACTTTTTTAATTACTTTCAACTCGACTGACCTTTGATCCTAATGGACTGATTTTTGAATTACGAAGTTTGGCTTACTGTATGCTGTTGTTTCTGTCCAGATAACTGGGAATATGCGGCCAACCAGTTTCGAATATGCCTGAATGTATAGAATGCAGCAGTAAGACTATGGTTTATATAGTCTGAGTCTGGTAGTTTCATTTTCAACTTCCTTAGTTAGTCACATGATCCGTAAGTCATCCGACTGTGTACGAGATCCGATGCAATGTGTGTTCATTGGTCGAATTATTCGAGAAGTATTATCACTCCAAAACTTAAGCAGGATTCGGAAAATATCATGAAAACCCACGGATACTTAAGCGGCAAGAACCAGATAATAAAGGAGTTTTACGAATCTTAATTCCAAGTGACCAATTTGTTAGGGACGGGACCGAGTACAGGAGGAGGTTCTTAACTGTTGTCAATATATATATATATATGTATATGTATATAAATTGGCTATCTGTTCATATTCACCATTATATGGAACATAAAATTGCGGTTTTTTTCTTACATTTGCTATGTTCAATCAGCTACGGCAGATATAGGCTTCTGATTGATGACTGTTTTCCTTATTTACCTGAGTGAGTTCAAGATAACTTCAATGAAGTCGTTTTGGAATTGTCAGAGCCGGAGTCCCTGACTAGGTGCACATCATTTCAGTATGTTCCAGAAATGACCAACTTTAAGTGAAGTCTGGTAAAAAGAGCAGCCTTTGAATTGTTTAGCTGAGTTCGACTCAATAGTAAATTTCGGAATTTTCTGTCACCCCATTATTGTTGATCCATTCGTGAACATGTGAACAACTTGAGAGGAATCAGATTTCAGTAAGCTCAGATGTGGAAGCTTCTTAACAATGGTAGGTATCAAACCACCGACGGAAGTTATTGAAAATATCAGAGGTGAATTTGCTACAGTGGATTCCGTTCCGTGGCACATCATCGGCGGAGAACTAACATGACCTTGGTGCGAAGTGTTCGGATATCGGATATCATGGCCTCGTAACCCAACTGCTACGACGCCTGAGGTTCGAAAACGCGTTTAGCATCTGCAAGCTACTCTATTTCGTGTTTAGGTCCACAACCTTCCTTGTTTGAATCAGTTAAACCAACAACTAGTTACACTTGAACTAGAAATCAGTGTGTAGTTTTAGCTGAACAAGTGTGGTGAAGTATGAATCACTGGATTACAGCCTCGAGGACCATTGGTATCTTTCAGGTTACAAATATGATATTCTGGTGATAATTGGTTAACTTTCAGCAACATAATGCTTTAGCAAGGCGCACTGCGCATACATTCATTCTTTGAGAGGCTCGCCACTAGGTCGAGAGGTGTGCATTTTCACATGGAACATTCTGCGCGTGTTATCAGTGAATTACCCCAAGCCACCAGTACTATCAACTCTCATAATCTGTTTCTGTTGGTGAAATCGTCAGGGAAGAAAAATTGCTTTTTTCGATCAGTTCCCAACCATTTTCATTGATTCTCTCGGCAAAATACTGAGCAAGACCAGATGATAGCTGATCTGATGTGATAGTTGAGAACCTCATCTATTTACACAAACAAAACTAGAAATTGGTTTGATTCATAAGCCAGGTTTGCTACGTGACTTAACGGAAGTCCATTTGGACAAGTTTTGATCAGAAGCATCCAGATGGACCAAAAGAGAATAGAAATTGGGCCGAAGCAGTAGAAATAATATGTTTCACTGACAGTAGCGTCTACCACGTTCATCTGAGTCCACAAAAAACAGTGATTTGGCCCTGCAAGTTGTAAAGATAAGCAAATGAAAACTTTTGATTCTCCGAAAACTATTCTCATGTCCGCACAGTGGGTCACATGGAATGGATGTGCTACTTTGCCAGCTCGACTTGGCTACATCTTTCTAGACGCATTAGATGCCCAATTATGGTATGCATGCATCACAAGTGAGGACTCTACCACTTGAGGCGGGAATTCGCCTTTCATGCTTTTAACTTGATCCAGCTCTCCTAAATTTCGGCTAATGTAAAATGCCCATCCCGAAGTCATGCTTAAGCCACTGAGAACATGGTTTTGCAGTTCCGTAAAATGCATGGGCGCCAAAAATAAAGAACCCTCAAATTAGTAGGATGCTCGCCTTTGACCAAAGTTCGTAGACAACATCCAACCCAACCAGATTGGTTTGTCGTCTCTCTTGCTAGAACATGGACAACTCAAATCCAGACACTGCCGGATAAATAAACCAATGATTTGAGTGTTTGTTCATTACGCACTGGAACTGGCTATTTCATTTCATTGCTTTCTAGTTGCAGTTTGTTTCAATGCACTCATCATTATTAAATCAAAAATCAACCATTTTTACTCCTAGAGGAAATGGGGAAGAAATCCTGAGCCACGATTTCCATGACCAGCTTTCTTCCCGTGAGACGAGTTCCTGATAAACAAAGTCTCGCTACACATCGGTAGCTTTCCAGTCCAGTTAGGTAGCTTTCCCCGTCATGAAACACTGGCTGATACTGCGTACAGAAGCTGCACGCGACTCCGCCGGTTCATTGTTGGAGTACAAAATAGTTCCAACCTTTCAATACACAAGCCGGTGGAACTGTATGGATGAAGAAGGGGCTATGCGAATGGAGTGGATGTGATTGTGGCTACAAATGTTATGTGATGTATAAGTTTATCTTAGACTGGGCTACAACGCGTGTCCCTTCCAGAGAGAACTTTGAATTAGAGCACAAGCGAATAACGAATTAGTAGACTCGAGGAAGTAAAACTGGAAAAAGGTTTTTTCTATTAGTAGTAGCATTCACCCGAAAATGCTTCGCTGCTCGTCAGAAGTACAAACTCTGTGCGGTATGTGAAAAGTATCTTCTCTCAAGGGCAGAAAATCCTTTGGGATGGGGAATTTTGATGAATCTAGAGTACTTCATGGTTGTCAAAACACCAGTTATATGTACATTTTAGCTTCCCTTAAAAGGGCTTAGGCCATACTGGCGCCCAATCGTCCTCGCGTTGAACATATGAAGTAGACGGAAATGGTTCGCTGACGCGTACCAGCGAACTGTAGCTGTTGGTACGGATTAGACATTAAATCATTTATTTCATTTTTGTGTTTGGAACCAGCTGGAATTTCGAGCACAGATCTATTCAAATAGGTAAATTCACATAGAGAAAGTACTTTGTTTAAAAACAGTGAAATATTTCTAGTGGTCAGATCGCATGAAACACTTCACTTTAATAATTCAACCCCTTTTCAATGTTTAACCTCTGCGCTATGCTAAATTGTCAAAGGAGCAGAAAATTGTACGCTAAACGGAACTATTCATCAAGCGCTATTAATATCACACTCACCATCAATAAACTATGGTTGTGTTTAAAGACCGTCTCACTTGGGACCAATGAACAGAACTAATCTACTACTGGGAGTCCAGCATTCCGCATGTGGTCGTGCAAAACAATAAAGCATAGGTGTAATATCGTGTTGTGAAGTTCAGCAAACTGCTGAGAGCCTGCTGGGCCAACCCCTGATATCTAACACGTTCGACTCACAATCGTTCGTCCCATGATCACTTACATTTTGAGGTGCGGTAGATATGCGCTGGTATTAGTTGCTTACAAAGATAGAACAGATACGCAATGCTTCCTTAGCGTAAATAATGGTAAGTTTAGCTCTGACACCACAAGACAAATAATTCGGTGCATCATAAGGCGTTCAACGTCTGGCCATTTCACCACCCTATGGACTTCAATTTCCTTGTTAGTAGTGTTGCGGTTTAACGGACCGTTTATAGCCACTTAATACTCTGATAAGTGTAGAGCTCAACCCGCCACTGTTTGTTCTCGGGATCGCACCCCATTTCTGATACGATGACTCATTCAGCGGTGATTGTAAACGCTGAGCAGTCCTTCCACAGTTTCTCATAGTGACTAGAGTTAGCTGACACGTCCTTTTTGTGAGAAAACTGAGAAGTGAATGTTATTCAATCTGGAAAGCCGAAGTTCTGCGGTAACGCGTATTTATTGTTAAGTAAACAGTGAAGGAAGATGTCGCATTGCACATGTATTATCAATTACAGAAAAAGGAATTAAAAGTAGGAAAAGGAATTAGTTGAAGAAAGCTGCCATTTGCAAACATCTATGCGTGATATGAAAAGACGGGTTTCAGAACCAATTTTGAAAATGGTGTACTTCATCTCTCATTTGAGCTTGTTGGACTTAGTTTTCGCTCTTTACTTCACGGGCGTCAAACATGTTCGTTTTTGGGCACCATTAAAATAGGATTTACATGCAACTGAAGGTTTGTTCACTCCTTTTGCATTTAGTGATCATGATCACAGTAGATCACTTGGCAGAACATCTGTATCACAGACGAAGAATTGGAGATTCGGTTTACGCCTTGAAAACTTGAGGCAAATTAATGCTATTACACTTACTTTTAATTGAGACACTTGGTTGCCAGTGTGTGTTTACGAAATGTATCAATACGCGGCATCAAGTTGATGTGCATAATGGGTTTCCCAAGCTCCGGAATTTCAGAACCATGAGCGCTCGACAACAAGCTGAAGAAATGATGTATTTGTATTCATTTTAATGGACAACTTTTAGGTCACTAGTATGTAAAGTGGCGCTTAGTTCACATGACGTTCAAATGAAGAAGTCGCAAGTTTTCGCTGGTCACGTGAGGAAACAGTTGAATGAAGATACACACACCGATCCAGTGCTAAGTCACGTGATTACCACAGATAGGTTTTAACATTAGTTGTGAAATAGTGCAACTGATAATTAGGTGAGTTTGCCAGAAAACCAACGAGGCCACCGATTCTCGAGGTTCGCTTAATATTTCCCTGTTCTCACACTGCCAATATCCCACGGGTAACTTAAATCTACAGTACTACCTTACGGGTGTATTAAGGGACCATTCTGGAAGCCATTTTTGTCTCTTTACTAGATGTCACTTTATCTTCTCACCATTCAAATTATTTTGTTTTTGCATTCACTACAAACATACTCCGTTCTTCCTTCACGAACTTTAGTATTCTAACACTTAACGAATTAGAGCGATTAGTTAACGTTCAGGAAACTGGGCCATCACGCAAATTGTTCGTGGATGGAGATCGTACCGTAAAATAAATGAATATTTCTTTGTCATTGCCTAAGGCAACATATACATCTTTTCGCCGCTGTAATAAACCAGACAGCTGGTCTGCTAGCACCGTTAACTAAACAATATAAACAAGGTAGTCTGTTGTAAATAATAATTCATTCGGGATAAAATAAGGAAGTATTCTCCTTCAGCCTGTAACTTTTTTGCCTGACTCTCATGTGCTCCAACTCAGCCTGTGAAACCGAGAGACAATTACTCAGCAAGATTTGGGCATTTCCGGACCAGCAATGAAGACATTCTTTATTCCTCCTTTTGAGGAATGGAGCAAGAAGTAGGGATTCTATGATTGTGCTGTTTTTTAATAATGTGTCGTTCCGGGTTTCAGCCTAATTTGGGGCTCAACAGATACGGGTTGTTGACGCTTCTTAGAAAATGGACAAAGTAGCTGAATACCGATCCCATGGTTTATTACTAATGGCGACGATACTTGATGGCAAATAGGTTCAGGTCACAGTAGTTTACTGTATCTGGCAAAACTTCGTATTTCACCAATCGCATCCCCATAGGTTAAGTAATATAACTGGTTATTCACCAAACCGTTCTCATTGTCTAGCTCGGGGACACATCATAATTACATGACACTGTTTAATGACCTGGTGTGGTTTGTCGCCTGTGAATTGAAAAATCAGAGACGAGAATGGTAACTAAAAATGGTTGTTACCCAGAAACTGTATTGCCTTCCTGGGGCTTTCATCGTATTTTTTACTGGGAGCTAGTAACGGACAGCATTTGATCAACAGTTTAGTGAGACTGAAGGAGATCTACTCTAACTAGTATCGCTTGAAAATTGCAAACTGTCTGTTTCGGAGAGATTCGTACCCGGAGCTAGATTCCTACGTTGAATGCAGTCGAAGTTCAGTAAACTGTATTCTATGCACTGAATGTTTTTGATCCGAAATAGGATCAGGTAATCCACACGTCCAAGCAAACATCTTAGCGAGGCTGGCATCGTTCCTGGACACTCGGTGAAATAAGTCCTCTGCGTGGATGAAGTGTTATTGACACAGTGGTGGACCCGAACATCTGCGAGTACCACCGGGAGGTAAAAACGTTCATTAATTGGCGAAGTCCTTACAGACGTAACAATATCTGTCAGCGACTTTCCAAAGTGGTGAATTTAAACCGAGTTTAAGGGGAATCATTCGCGGTCTAAGGTTCACAATGTTACCCTCATTACCAAAAGAAGAACGCAGGCTTAGACAGACCAGATGCACTGTAATGCGGGCTATTTGCTATATGAAAAAAGACATTTTGTTGTTTTCAACGGACGAGAAAGATGTTTTGATATATGGGGGCATCAACATAAAACCGTCGTTGAAGTATGATGAATTCGTCAAACACACCTTATTTTTATTTGTTTCTCTTGTTCGCTATGGTTGTGCATTCACTAAAAAACGGATTCAAGGTATGGTTTCAAGGAAAGAAAAGCCGCACCAACCGGCTCGGATCCGCTGCGAAAGCATACACTGGAATGAGAACGAGAAGGAAATTTGCATTAATTTTCATTCCTTGTTACATGAAACACGAGGGCGAGTGGCATAATTTCCATCTTCACTCAGAAAGCGTCATAGCTGAAAATAGGTCCACGGTAAGTGATTGAACAAAACAAAATAACTAAGCTTCTCGCATCTGAATGCCCATCGCCCCACAGATGCTCCTAAAATTGGTTTCTCCCAAGAATTCATTTAACTTAACGGAAAGTTCCAGAGGGCAGACTAAGATACACTTGGCACTGAGATCTGAGAATGTGTCAGAATTACCCATTTGGCTAGTTCCATCGGCCGGGAAATTTTGAATCCGACCTAGGTTGTCACGTTGGTTGCCATTTCACAGAAAACAAATTAGACACTGTAACTGATAGAGTAGCAATCTTACCTTGACTTGTTTTATTCCACGCCGAGTTGGTGAAGACCTAGTGTATTCGAGAATAATACATGTTTTCTTCAGTTAACTCGCTACGCCACATTGCTTGTGGAAGAGTCATACGTACTTTTACCGCTCATCGGCTTTTGTTCATCACGGTCACAACGCGACAGATACATTAACTCAGGAGCCAATAGGAAATAGATAGAAAACAGAAAAGTAGTATGACCGATGCCATTCTCATTACATTTTTATGAACAGTATGCAATACTTTTTATAACGTTGTTCCGTGTTTTTTGTCCTAACTTTTCTTCATTTCGTGGGCAATGGTTCCTCTGATCTGCTTCAATACCAGCAATGTCTGGTTGTCTTTGGTAGAGCATTTATGAAATTAGATTACTCTTTTCCCCGTTACGGCCTTATCGGACCAGGTAACGTTACAGCGCAAGCACCGTGGACTTTCCTAACTTGTCTGGTTGTTTAAAGTGAGTAGTTTTGCTCAGAAATCCTAGAAAACACCGAAGAGCTACAGTTTCCCTAATGTTAAAGTTCGTTGCTGTATTAGCCAGCCCAGATTACTTGCTATCCAGTGCGGAGCGAACTCGAGTGGAAATCCTAAGCAAACAAAACCCATCAGTTCTTTTATCGAAATCCAAGTCAACTGGTGAAAGTGCATTTTTGTTTTGCACGTCCATTTTCACAAGGGATTTTCCCCCGTGATCAGACACGCCCTCGTTTGGATTGACCTCGACCGCACGGAGGCGTGCATAAAATTTGAGGTTCTTGCCCACTGGTGTCTACAACCACGGCGAGGTGTATCACATATTTATCCCAGGTGATGTTTATGTCCTAGTGCAGATGAAGCTGTTGGTCGGCCACAGCAGGTGTTCGCGTGCTTGCCAATGTCTTCTTCTGTATATCACTGCATGTTTACAAGGAGTATAGACCATTCATAACAGTTGATCTTCGCTGGAAACGACAACTGCTATTTTCTCAATAACGATGCCAACTCTCGCCGGCACCACCAGCCCTGGTGGTGAAAGGCTGGTTTTGTTTGCCGAGTTTGAAAAATAAACCGCATAAATTATCTGAATTTCGAGAAAACAAGCTTTTCGAAACGGGATAGCACCTGGAATTTAGGACAGCATGGATTAAATTATTCTACTGTATGCCAACCGGAAAACCAGAACTTGATTCTCGCAACCACAGTCAAGAGGTGGTGGGAAAATTGGAAGAGTTATTTGTACAGCATGTTCAACGATCCAGTGGGCAGCTGGCAAAAACCTTTACGTTTTCACCAAACTGGAACGTGTGATCATGTGAGAAATCACGGGGATGTGCCGAGCTAATTTTAGTGGTTAGTGTCCAATTGCAGAATGCCTGTAGATGAAACCGTCATTTCCGGTTGTCTACAGTTTCTTAAATACCATGCCCAGTGCAGGTAAACTTACTTTGCAAAACCGACTTTTGAAAAACATACGGTTGTCATGGAAACGTGGGGCTTATTAAGGAGTACATCTTTCTGTATCAGCTGGACATCTACTGATATTAAATGGATCTGAAAATTTGTATTGGTCATAGCTCGGTTTTTAGTTTTCAGTACACTGATGATGTCACTTGGATTGGTGAAGAAACGATTATGATCTAAACGCTTAAGTCATCGACCAGAACCCCATGAAAATATACTGATGCCGTTTCAGAAGACTTTGTGTCAAGTCTCCCAGTGTTTGGGTATAACTCAATTTTTGCAGCTTATTCGATGAGAAGAAATACGTAATCACGACCAGCCTGACAGAATCTACATCTGTAAATTGGGAACTCCAAAACCTGCACTACTGAAACTGGCAACAATATTATAGGCAATAAAAAATATTCTTGCAAACCATGCAGTATGGTAGGTTTATCAATTGGATCAATTGTTTTGATAGTCAACTTAATTATAATGGAGGAGGCCATTAATTTGGCACAGGAATTCACGAAGTTTCTACACCCTCATGCATCACGTACAGTATTTGCCTTAGCGCATGCAGTGTAACTGCGAGTCTTCTGGCATCCCGCCAGTTGATCACGGTTTTTAAGACTGTCAATGAATTCATGGACCTAGAAATCAACTCTTCTCAACGCGACAGCTTTCAACTTTAGATTGGCAAAATGATTTCATTTTCCCAAGGAACAGGGTGTGTAGCACGAAACTCTCCAGATCAATACCAGCGAACCTTATTGATTAATAACAGCTGGATGCAAAGGGAAATAAGGCCAGAAAAGGATAGTGTGCACGGATAATAGTTGGTCCGGGTTATACTAAAATATAAGTGCGTGTCCTGTTGATCAGCAGATAATTATGGGTTTTTTGTAGAAAAAAAGCCTCACTTGTGTGGGTGTGACAGGTGTTTGGATCACTGTACATCAAGTACCAATCCAAGCAATGTTTCTCTTTTGTAGACTAGGATATTTCGAGTATTGTTGCTTTCTTCTAAAGTACACAGATTGTCTATTGCAACTGTCTAAAACATCAGGCGGATGGAAAATATTCAAACTTCTGCCTGATTCAACCTTGATGACGTAAACAGCAACCACTGAGTGGAATGAAAACAACAAAAGAACCCAGACTAAAAGAACTGCAATTCATTCGTTACTTTCCAAATTCCACTATTTGATTCCAAGAAATTCAACAATGACTACAAGAGGAAAATCCGTTTTCCTCAAGAAATAGGGCATTTCCAGCCATTGTGGTTATACGCCTCTTTTAAATCACTCCCTGAGTGACGCTTTGCTTCTGGGGAAGAGAAATAACATTTTTGTAGTGTTGCCCATGACCAAACGTCTGTAATGACAAGGTTTGGTGAAAAAAGCCATTGTTTTTGGGGGAAATTCAAGTTGCCTTATTTTGTTACGTCCATAGTAATTTTGTCAGCGAATGCAAAAGAGCTCAATTAATTCGCAAAGAAAGATTTTTCATCTTTTACTTAAAAAAACCACTCACATTCTGATAATAAATTGTCACAACATGCAATCATGAGGACCGGAAATTTCTAAGGCAGCTCGGTTCCAGGTGGATTGCTTTTGTCGGTGAATACCTAGAGATATCTAGGTACACGAATTGCTGTCAGTTGATTCACTCGCTTCGTGGCACATGGACAGAAGGCCAAGGACGCGGTCGATTTATTTTTCGTCTCGGTACCGCAAATGGACAAAAGGCGAGATCAATCGGGTTGACATTTACTTGCAAAGGTTATATTGTCTGACGAGAGAACCAAATTGAAGGCTAATTGATTTCTAAACAGGAAACTAAGGCCAAAAGTGCAAAGCTCAGTGGAAAATGACCACGGTTTAATGCCCGGGAGATACAATATGTTCGAATAGAAATGTTCACACAGTTGTTGAAATCCAGAGGCGAAATAAAAAAAATACAGTTGTCATGGAAATCGTCAGTTTTATCACAAAACTAACAAACACGTAAAGGTTAGGGAGAATTTTACGAATTATAGATAAGCGAAAACAGGTTGTTCGGTATGGCGTCCAAGGTTTATGCGATCCTGGGTTTAGGCTAATATCGGATCGTGTTCTGGGACAGATGTCATATCACTCGCGTTGTACACGTCTGCATATCGCCACAGGTAGTTGCCAGTTTTGTGTCCCGAACCTTGATGAGTTCACTGGAAAGGTTAAGTGGGAAATTTGTGGATGCCAACGATCCAGATGCATCGGAGCTGAAGTTGATTCGCCGTGTATCGAAAAATCGATGCGCCAGGTGAAATTACTATTATGCGAAATTTGTCATGTTCACAGTCAAAGCGCAGTCGAAATGGTCGGCGATTTGTTAAACCAATTTTTGTATAAGTTCATTCATAACGACCAAAACCTGGACAACTTGCAAGCTGTTTCCATTACACCACGTTTTTTATTAAAATATTTTACAACTTCTCTCGTGATCTTCTTAACGTTCGAACGAAGTCTTTTATGTTGATTCACTCTCGTTTTAAACCAAGCCTACAAGGTTCGTTCTCCGGGAACAGACTGTTGATTTCGATAGATTTCTAAACAACCCAAATGCCCAGCAGCGGGGCACAAACCTTGGCCGGTAGGAACAGCCTGGGATTTGTTTATTATTTATGTCGATGGTCCACTTGGCTAGCGAGGAAAATTGATGGGTTGATCATGTTGATAACACTAGCGCGCAAGCAAATATTTGGACACACGAATATGAGTAAAATGTAAAACTCAGTTCAGAAAAATTGGGGGGAAAAAGTAAGAAACTGAAAAACATGTTTCACAACTTCCATTGTACTACTTTGTGCAGAATGTTTAACTGTCTAATGTAACGATAATGATTTGCCATATTCGGAAGCCAAACCACAAAAAGCAACTGTCTATTCAAGAGTTGCCGAAAAATTGTTATCATGTAGTTTCATTAGCATAAGGGGACTGAAACTAAGTAAACAATTTCATTTATAGGCTGGCCAACTGTTATTCTGGTTTACATATACCGGTTCCCTTAGGGTAGACGTGGTGCCTGTGGTCATTGTATAATCGAAGCAGAAGGCATGAGGATCGATCATCTTTCACATCAGTGACCTGGGGATAAACTGACTTTAGTCGATTTACTGCAATTCAGATTAATACTAGCAATGAAGGTGGTTCTGTGAAAGCTTATACCAATTCGTGCTATAAAAGGTTGAATTTGGAGATGAAAAACGAACTGAAAAAGTGCAGTTCAGTTCAATTTCTGCATAGATTTACGCTAAACTAATTTGTCTCAGTTCTGACTACTCATCCGTCGCACCGGACAGTTGTGGGAGAAAAATGTGAAAGTCGAATGCATGAACAGCGTTGGCTTCAGTGTTCAGCTTTAGCGTCTACAGTCGACAGCTATCGTATTCGGGCATCTTAACGACCGCAACCCGGCAGTCAAACCTGACCTGCTTGAAACAGTTCATGGTTAGGATTTTCGTATTTTCGTTACCCCATTGGCGGGTAACCCAGACCTATCGGCCTCGGATAGCAACGAACACTGAAGGATTAAATGTGTGGGTATGCGCAGCGCATACCCCGACCAACTTATTCAAATTTAATGCTTTCCAGGTCGACTGGACTGTTTGACCAAGGAACTTACTGTTGACCTCATGGGCACTTCTACAATTCTCCCATCAGTTTCTAACGGTGCCACCTAACAGCGTAGGTGAAACCATGCTATGCGTATCTCCAGCTACACCCGTTATGACCAATTTCAGGAAATCTGCTATGTTCACAAACCTCTGCCTCATAAGAAAAAAGAGAAAACGGTTTCTTTTTCATTTTTTATCGTGCTCCACAACAATTTGTTCGTCAAGTTTCTTGTACTCTATTATTCTCTGTAGACGTGGCATAACCAACCACTATCTTGCTCCAGAACGCACCAATGAGCCAGGTAATCCGCTGGGAAATTACCTCTGTGATCGTACAAGTCAGCCGCTTTCGAAAAAGCACAGCCGTTGCGTACTCTGAAAGGATTTTCTCGTAGATGGCAACGTCACATCTGATTAATGCGCCAATCAAATACCGATGTGAAAGGATAAGTTGCGAAAACACTTTTCTGATAAGGATGTTTTCAGTGTATCAGGCACCTTCTGTGGCTTACCTCAAAGAACACTGTATCTGTAATCCTTCACCGACAAAAGTGAATTGGCATACTGGAAACCTGGGAAAATAAGGTGTGTCGGAAATTGAGAAGTTACTCACTTAACAGGATAAAGAACGACAACATCGAGGATAGATGAGGGTGAACAACACCGGTGTAAAGATAATCCAGTTGTTCAGTCTGTCGTCGATAGAACAGAAGAAGCTATTCCGATTATATCTGGTAGAAGCCCAGTATTAACCGAGTAACTTATAATTTAGAAGTCCTGGATCGGAAGCTTTGATAGAGTGTTGCTTTGTCGGTATTCGAGTCAGATTGTTACGCCTCTCATTTTTTTCATTTTTAGCGAAAGTCGTTATTGTGCGAATTACCTTACTCACAGCAGACCGTACATTCGATTGCACGCAACTTCTTCACTAACGGGAGCACCAGATTTGACATGGTTTGGGAAAAATCATATCAGAATCCACATTCTACTCATGTCATGGCATGCCATTCCGCCACATTTGGGTGCCGACGGTCTCGATTGGGTTTAGTCTAGCACAACGAGGACAACTGTCACTATCGTTCATGGTTTCGTCCTAGCGCCCTTTATTAACAGTCTGCAAAGCAATGAAACAGAAGACGAGGCATTTTCATATATTGGAACAATGACACTACATTCCCTTTAACGGCTTAGCATTAGCTCCTAGATTGCATATTGAAAACAACGAACAGCCAACCTGTTTTCAGCTTACGGTTTACACGTTTCAGTATGATTCTTCTGATTGAATCGAAAAAGGGTATACCACAAGCTTTTTGTCCACTTATTTATTGGTGCTGTGCGTGGTTTGCATTCAGCGAAGTCAAACGTTTCTTTTCACCTTCCGCATGATTCAATATGCATTGAGATTTGTGGCTTCCTGTAAATCGCCGTGTGGTCATTGAAATGGATTTACCGTCTATTTACTCCCCGGATGCTTCAAATGAAACCCTAGTGCGAAGCTTGTAAGGTAGTGCATGAATGGAGGAACGATTGGACAGAACAATAACGGGTACGTCCAATTGACAACTGGCAATAATTACAAAACCAGTCGTATGCTTCCGGAAAGATTTTATTCACCTGTCAATATGCCAACCACACTGCCAAAAACAAGACTTGTAGCTAGCCCAAGCCGGAATAAACCGGGAGATAGGCTCATTGGTTCAAAAGAAACAACCTTTCGAATACTGTTTTAATCTCTTCACGACTTCATATTTCGTTGATTTCTGCTTTCGCAGATGCACTATTTGTCTGAGGGATTAGTGTCACTTGGAGTTGAATGGCTGCTATCAACCGCTTATAATTCGACGAATTGACTAGTGCACTGACAAACAAATACGGCGTTCGCTCTCTGCTTGCGAAAATGGATGACTTGTTTAGAATACCGAATCCATGGATTTACTGCAATACGTGTATCGCATACACACAAGAACCTTGAGTGAATGTTTAAATGTATAACCTCCTCGTGTCTATGGATGGGTTCGATGGTTTCCAGCAGCATAGGCAGAGCAACATTTCCGCCAGTGGAGGGCAGTAAAGTGTTTATTCCCCATAAAAGGTGTTTTGTCTCACTCGAACTACAATATGAACCGCATAGCATACCCTTGTCGTTTGAATTTTTCTGGTTCTATGAACAACATTTTCAGCGTTATTCATATCGCTCCTTCTAAACTGCAATCGTAACTCAGTCTGGTTCGGACTGCTTCATCCTTCTAAGTGTTTGTGGTTTGCATCGAGATACATGTATTTTGCAGGAGATTTCGGACCGTGACCGTTTAACCCCGTTATCTATATTCGGCCTGATGGATTTCTGGTTACTCGCGGAGTTGCATGTCTGGACACAATCCTGTCTGACCAAATCAATGACATTTCGTTAAACTCTGTGCTGCTATCTCTATCAGGGTTCATTATATCATGTCTTGATTACAACGTTTTCGTTAAATCTAAACCGGTACCTTTTAGTTTGGGTAACTTTTCCTCCGCAAACTTCCCAAATTTCAAGCGTTATTATCGTTTTATAACACAGAAAAGATTAGAGACATCTACATTACGTTTCCGTAAACTTCCAATTAACTCTAACTCACATCTGCTATTGTCTGGTCGCCCTAACTCTAGTGAGCACAATCAAGTCTAGCAACACAAAGTTCATCTATTAGACCAAAAATAAATCAATTATATTAGTTTTCTTTGGTCGGCCCTCAGTGATGGATCAGTGGCTAATTGGTCCTATCGTGGTTAACTGACCTTATCGTAGGGTTTTTTGTTCAGTTGATCGATTGAAGTAACCAACATGAAGTTGCTACAGTAGTGGGGACCTTAAATTAGGATTATGGATATGACGGCATATCATTCACTACTCTTACAATCATGGAATAACATACCCCGGTCTTTCTTTATTTCTTCATTTTTTCAACTCGAGAAAATTTTACCCTTATCCAGAAAAAAAATCTATAACTTTTTCTGATCTTTGGAAATAAATTTCCTGCATACTGACAGGGTTCTAAACGATTGCATCTGCTGGAAGATCAGGTACAGAAGATCGGGAGCAATTAAGTTGTTAAAAATCTGTCGAATCTCATCAAAAATAAAATCCAACATATCGAATCAGTCGATGTCGACCAACTTCTAGGCAGCGGAGGTTCAGCACGTCCATGAAAAGGCACTTGACGCTTTTGTGACCGAAAGTTTCCCTTCTTGTTCGCTGAACAAAGATATCCGCAGTTCTGCGTTAAATAAACCCACTAACGTATTCCTTTGCTATATCGCTTCATTGGATTCGCCGGTTTTTAAATTGTTTAAAAGTATCAAGGCTGGAGTCAGGTCTTGGGCAGGTGGTTTATCTCTTTGTACCTTTGGGTGTGACGTTCCGTCTAAGGTCACAGCCTCTAATTAATAGTCCTTCATAGCCATATTCTATTCCGGCTGCAATAAGAACTTTGACCGTTCCCTTGAAAACATCTGTTTTGTTCAGTAGATTCCGTCACGTTTCCCCATACACCTCTCTCTTTTAAAAACTCACCGAGGGTGTTACATTCAATTGTCTGTTAAAGTAATGAGTAACTTCTCTCGATCATGTCCAATTCTTCAAGACAGAAGGAAGATATTTGTCAAGAGATGCAAGCACTCCGTTGGTCGCTTTCTATCGTGAATGCAAAACATTTTGTACACAGAAGATTATGAAGAATACAGTGGATCGAGATGGATATAAAGTTATGCGTATGCGTTTCCGGATGAGTTGGAGTGACATGCGGTAGAAATTCGTTTGGGTTAGAGTAAAAGCAAAATTATGTTCGGTGTCATCCTTGTCTGTGTTCAACTCGCCGGCTGATGTGTGCTGATAAGAATAGCACCGAAAGCCAGTGGTTTGGGCTTTGTGCTGCGCATCAGTACTTTGAAAGATTGAGTTTTCAGCTTTGTGACTCGACGAGGCCAGGTGGGTCGCGATGGCAGAGCCCTGAAATTTTGCTTCGGCTTAAGGCCACAGACGATTGCGTAATCGATTTTGCCAAGTATGTTGGTATACCTTCTGACACTCATTGACTCACGCACCAACTCGTTTTGCCAATGCATGTCACTGTAACAGCAAATAAATTGACACAGCATGTGAGACGTTAGGGTAAGCAGGGTTCTGAAAACTCGACTTTTGTAAGGTGCTGAGACAGTGATCCTTCGGTGCGGGGTTGCAGGTGCAAGGTGGGAAAGAATAAATCTTGTGAGCTGGAGCTCAGTAAGTAATAAGGTCGACATGGCAAAACCTACCAAATGGTAGCATATGGGCTGGCACTATACCTTTTGCTGATTTGTAATAGGTGCTGCTGGGTCTGTGTGCCTCATGACAGATTTAAGATTTCTACTATTCTGAGTAAACAAATGGTCACCTCTAAACGTCAAAACAATGAGAACTTGATTCTTTTATGCGGTGATCAGGTTTTCGCGTAGTTTTCTTTGCCTCCATTGCTGTCTGACAGATTTTCGGGATAACGTTTGGTTCGTTTTGAAGTTAATCATGGGCACAGATTTTCAGCATTTAGATAAATGCAGTTCAAACAAATCCCAGTGGATTTCTGCATTGGTAATTTTTTCTCATCTGTTTCTAATTTGTTTTGAACTGCTTCCCCTCGCAGGACCGAGTTACCGCAAAATTCAAAATTTGCACAGTTCCGGTGGAGCACAGCGTCGGTTCCCGTCAGATACCACGTTAAATTTCACACCGAGGGATGGCGCACAGGTAGGTAGGACTAAACGCTAGTACGGGGTGGCAATTTTAGTTCGTTTTGATGATTTTTTGATGCTAAGTTTTGATACTTTTCTTCCGAAGAAATCCGCAAACGTTTTCAGTGGCATTCTCTGTTGCGCTCGTTTCACCCAACAAGTTCCAATCTCTCTCGGTTACTAGGTCAAATCTCGAATAAAATGCATTTGGTCAAATCCGTTTTTAACCTCCTCCAATTCGCTGCATGATTCACTTTTGAAACACATGTTTTCTTCCAAACTATCATGGAATGTTTGGTCCATTCGTTTAGATCTCCATTTTTTATTGTTTTAGGGCACACAGAATATAAACAGAATTGGTATTTTCAAAACAACCCGAAAAGAATTCGGAGATACACTGCAAGAGAATTTTGCTGACTGGCAAAATAAAGCATTCTGTCACGGAATGCAAAAGCACTCAAGGCTAATTGCGTGCCACGTGACTAACGCTTCTTCGAAAGCTATAAAAATGACATCTGAATTCATCTGAACAGTACATAATATTACAACAAGAATGTCGATTCGTACAGTAATGATTTTAGGCCCAGCCTTATTTACGAATCAGAAACGATTTAGTTCCACTTGAGATCAGTTTTCGAAATTCAGACTAGTTTCCATTTTAATTTAGGCATTATGCGATGAATTGGAGAAATTTGTCATGCATATATGCATGTAATCGTGGAATCACGTTTGATAAAGCCGGGTTGTCATTAAAGAGGACACAGCAACTTCACACCGGAATCTCATTTGAAAAAGTGTCTGCAGTTCCAAAAGCACCTTTAGATTCGTCGAAGGTCATTCACTAACTGGACAATAAAATCTTACTAAAGATGACATGTTGATACTAGATTGCTTGTTGTCTGGTAGTGAAAACTTTCCTATTAACACAGTCGGATTTGGCATATTGCCTCTCTCCAGGTTTGCATACCCGGGACTCCAGTGTGCAGTCATCTTTGTTCTTAGGATAAAGTCTATTCGTCCCATCCGAATGTATTGTCAATTCATAGAGCAAGTGGTCTCACATCATTGAAATTTTGGAGATATTCTAGATTATTCCCTTCTTATATTTTCGTTCAAATTAGATTAGAAATACATAATTTCTGGTAGTCACTGACAAAAACAACAGTTGTTCATTGACCCAATGCAACATGTGATCTGAGTTTATCATCGATTATTATGCTCTTGTCTGTCAACAGGAGGGATTATTCATTTTCATTAAAATGCAATAAAATTAAAAATACGAGCAAAACCGGGACGCTATCAGGAAAATTTCTTCGACGACTTCGGCCGTCACGGCAGGAATGGACATTGGGGTTGGTCTCATCAGAATGATTACGAAACGCCAATTATCTTGAGTCTTTTTATGTGAATTCATTTAAACCACCAAAGTTTATCAAGAAAACTAATGTCAGGTAGGAATTTGGTGGATCTTTGGTCGTTCCTTGGAAGATTTAATGGATTCGTCCACATTTGATTTCGAGGGTTGGTTGATGCAAACCATATTTGCTCGTAAACGATCTTGTGATCTACCGACGGTGCTGTCGATCCAAGTTGCCCACTTTACATCAAATCAGATGAACAGCAGAATAACAGCTCATGAACAATTTGCAGTTAATGATTTCAAATTCGCCTGACTAATGTCATCAATGATAACTGGTTTGTAACGACTGTTTCCGCTTCCGGAAAGGAGCTTTCTGGTTCGTTCCACATGGGCTGGCTGAATGTTAGCAGGTGCTCTGAGAAAGATGATAAAGGATTTCTCGTTGAAAATTGACTGACGCAAACTATTTGGGCTAGCGAGTACAAAGACTGCTTCGGGACATAATCAGCTATTCTTTTTAGCTAAGTATCGCCCTACACTGTTAAATTGCGCAAAACCCTATTCAACCTGTGGCAGAAAACAGCTGAGGCATGAAGGCTACAATAGTTGGCAAACCCATATTAAAACTTTTAAACCGCTGATTGTTTGCGCTCTGAATTGTTCGAATTAAAACTGATTTTACTTGTGAACAAAATCGTGCTAATGTGTGAAAAGAATGAACAGTTAGAGTGAAAGCGTTAGGAGTGACGTTTTTGGACGGGTTGAGAATGCCCACTGACGTTTGAGAAAATAAATCATGAGCCAAATTGCGCAAGCTTACAGTTAGTCTCAGTCCCAGTAAGTTTTGTGAACTCGGTAACGACCCCCTTAGCTAAACCGTTTCTGATGGAAAATGATGTGGGTATGAATTAACGTCTAGAGGTTTGTTTCTTTTTAAATAAATTTGATCAGGCGTTGGTCGATTTGGACATTTTTAATCTCCAGTAACAATGTCTATTTTGTTATTTTAGTCAGCCTTCTTAATAATCCCCAAGACCTAGCCATTGACTGATCAAAACTTGTCAAGTGGCCTGTTACTTTGTATTGTGTGAGGGCAGCACAGTGTTTTATTGTCAGACGGGGCATGTAGTGGACAGCGACAGAAAGCGTTTCCTCACAAATATCCACAAGTTTGGCTTCCAGCCATTCTACTGTATTGGTGAAGGAGAGTTGCAGGGCTTTAAATTACAAGTGGCATTCGAATTGCAAGTTGTTTGTAATTGGTTAGTACGTATTGGCGGAACTTCGAATTCCAGCCCCATAGTAAATGCTCCATCACCAAGATTTCGGAAGTCCTTCCTTGCACTGGTCAATAAAAGAACTCTCCTTGCTTGTTTGTAAACTACTTTTCTGCTTTTGCCCTTCATACTCTGTACACGTATATAGTCACGTAAACTAACGTGTTTAATCCTGACTATCTGCCCCGTTTCTATTGTGCACGATCGATCAGTATCACTTTCTTTTTAAACCATCCAATCTCTTTATGCACAACAAGTTTAGTAGGCATGATTTCATGTTAGCTGATTACAGTTGTGAAAGTTTGTCGAATGTTGTATATATTTCAACTGTTAAATGCCTTACAAGTTTGCTGTTTCATTCTATTCGAATAAGCGTGGGGACTCATTTGACTGGTAAATCAGTTAATTCTTCTGGCTCTCCATTAGATTTCGCATATGCTTTAGCATTTTTTTTGTTATGTTTTACCAGATCTATACCTCAGGAAGCAAACCCGGGCCAGTCACAATTCCCGCACGCAGCCGCAGTGCACAGCCAAGTCCTGGTCCGAGCCCAATGGCCAGTCCGACCTCTTTTTGTCGGGCATCTGATACTAATTTGGTCCAGGATTACGGAAACACTTCGATGGACAAACGTTCGCGAGTATTGAAAATAACGCCTACACAAGCAGACATGAATTATGCTCATTCACATCGAGGTACCTCGTCACCGCCGAATATGGAGAAACAGAAGATGAACTCATTTTCTGTTGACGGTCCGGAAGTGAGTAGCTAGAATTAATTGCCCCAGGGAAAACAAGGAATATAAGCATGCAAATGTCAATGTCCCTTGGATTTCATAAGCAAATTCTATACTGAGACTTGAGAAGCAAGGTAGCCAATTTCAGGGAATTCGTCACAAGTCAAAAAGACGGGAGTACAGTACGGTCGCTTCGCCTGACTCTAGGGATTTTCATTCTCAATCGCCAAGATTCAGTTTAGGAGAAACTTCCGTAAATCGAGCACCACAACTGCTTTGTTCCCCAAACCTATTGTCCAATGTCCAGTCACTCAGCATGACATGACTCAGTTCCATCCGCGACATTTGCAATGCTGATGAACTTCAGCGAGAAGAACCAACTTCGGACTTAGCACACGACCTGAACGGTAGTATGGTCACTGCTGTTCTATGATAAATTGTTTCAACGAGTAGTTTGAAACTTTAATTCATTTCCAGTGTGCTTCCGTTTCAAACAGCTGTATGTAAATTTCGTGCAATGCACGCTGAGTGTTGATGAAAAATTACAAAATGAACGATGGACAGGATGATCCAAGTTTGAAAATCATGAAAGTTTTTGAGAAGAGGAAATTGTTTGTCATATTTCGAGAATATTGAAAATTCCTGAAAGTCTGTCTCTTTTCTTGTTGCGCACGGTGTAGATGAGAATGAAATTATGAAATTTTCTTCCAGCGCCTGTCTATGGAACTAAAAGCGCATTCGAACCATCGTAAACATGCACGACCGAAACTACAAGTCACAGATTTTTTGAACGCTTTAAATCATTACTCACCGACAACCTTCGGTTCGCGAACTCCTGTTTGCTGGTCCATATTTTGTTGCTCATTTTCCATGCCCGAGTCCCGGGATCCAAGTAGTAATGTGGCCACTTAACTCTCTTGAAAATATTTTGTATATTGATTACAAGAAGGATTTCCATATTGTACCCTGTGGTTATCTTTTATGGCAGACTGCTCTTCTTGTAAGATTTCCTATGCGCCGTTGTTTACCCGATCACTCATTCTATGATTCACGTGTGGCATTTTCCGTTAATAGGAGCACATTATCTTGGACAGCTCTTTGATGCATGAACCTAGTGCGAAGTGAGACACCCAAAGATATGGTGACTAGTTACTTTGATGTGACTGGTTTGTAGTATCATTCCATAGAGTCATTAATATATCTATAATCCTGATTCTGCTATGGGCAGAAATTTGCCACCTTATCTCTAGCAGTGCGGCTTCCAAATCATACGGAGATGTATGTGAATAAGCTGTTTCTACATGTTTTCGAAGCCAACGTTTCGTCTGTTTACGTTGATTTACGCTGGGCCGACTTTGATTAAGATGGTCTTTAGAAACATCATGCGTGTTCGTCCACGTTCGATTTTGTTTGAGAATGTATCATGGCTACAGCGTGTAAACCAATATCAAACAAGAGGTAAAATCCACCAGACCATAATGACAAAGGTTTTATCTGTGAAGGCGATAACGTATGAAATTAGTCTGACTTATGGAAATCATGTTCTGAAAGACAAATCACGAAAAGCGCCATGTCAATTTGTGCAAATAACCATCGATCCCGAAGTGATATTCCCGAATCACCGTTCTGAGGGATGACGGATCTCAGATGGTACAAAATACGCTGCACAAATGCGTGGGTTGCACCAGTGTGTAGGTTCAAATAGCCCGAATCTGAAGACTTTCCACAGGTTAATTGGTTCTATATTTGTCAAAACTGTCAAATCAAGCTTCTCAATTTAAGTGTTCGACGCAAATGTGATAGTAAATTGTCCCTTTTTAAGTTAGTCTGAGATAGATATTTTCCCTTGCTATTTGATGAGCTGTGTACTTCTTCGCCCAGTCGCAGCTCTGAATGGTGGCAAAATATTTGGAGATTACCGCTGGTTTTCAGTGATGTCAACGAGATTCTGGGGTTTTTTGTTCTGTTGTACAGTATTTGATCGTGATAGAATTACGGGAGGTTTCAACTGACTTCAGTTTACATGCAATAAGAATACCAGTTGAGAAATGCAAGGGACTTTCGATTTCGAGTTGAAAAGCTTGTCGTAACTTTTCA
This sequence comes from Fasciolopsis buskii, assembly GCA_008360955.1. Taxonomy (NCBI): domain Eukaryota; kingdom Metazoa; phylum Platyhelminthes; class Trematoda; order Plagiorchiida; family Fasciolidae; genus Fasciolopsis; species Fasciolopsis buskii. The sequence goes on along the minus strand of LUCM01002812.1, from coordinate 299,331 downwards.
GAAATTTAATTCTCACTCAATGGATGTCAAGTATGTTAGCCTCGAACCAGACCACAAGAACCAGAGCCAACCTGGTACTGTTTCCAGTTAATTTCTTGTCACGTCCAAATTTTAAAACAGCTGAAAAAGTGCAGATCTGTGAATCCGTTAAAGCGGGCCAGCTTTGTGTATGTAAGTTATGTCCTGAAAATGCGCCTTAGTGTGGCAGTCGGAATAACCCAGACTAGGTAAACATTTATCCCCTGTTACCACTATCCATCACCACTCTTTATTCATTTCAGTTAAATTTAATTCATCAAGTTTTCCTCCTGGACAAGGCAAGTGCAGGAGAATATTTTGAGTTGTTGCGAAAATCGGATTTTTTTGGCTTGCAGTTAGTCGACCATGCAAAGGCCGGCCATTAGCCGAGAAGCACTCATGCGAATTCGATTAGCTGCTGTTACAATGGTGTAAAGTAAAGGAAAACATTGCAACCTGAAAAACATTGGATCAGTCGGATGTTAGCGATTCGAAGGATGTCTGTCAATCAGAACACAAGCAAACGAATTGCGTCAATCTGTGATGACTAGTGAATGAGTAAGGAAAGTACTCAAGTGTTCTACTCTAATAAGTAGCGTGCACACCTTGCACTAACGACGGTGATTTGATTTGATTTGCCTCATAAAGTGAGATGGGACTCAAGTTACAACCGAGTTGCGCGAGTGACCGCACTAGAGACGGTGACATTTTATAGAATGAGAAGAAATACAAAAGAGGCCACTCAGATGCGTTAGTTTTCCCCCCATTTCCTGAGTGTTGGAAACACGGCACATCGTACTCGTCACTGGCCAATCTGGAGTTAAGGATGCATAAAAGTTTGAGTACAAGGCTAAAATCATGTGAGAATTTAATCGAATGATAATGAAGTAAACAATCAGGGTCCAAAGAAACTGTTTTTGTTCACCCTTTACTGTGATGCAGGTTATTCGGAGCCGCAGTAAGCACGAATATCACCAAAATTTGGAATCTCGAGCCGTTTGACGGTCAGTAGCTGAACATAGTACTGCTGCTTTATTCGAAATCATCAGTTCTTCATATATAGTCGAAAAATTTCGGTAGACCTGGTACGTATTGGTTCGGAAATAATGTGTGAAGCCCTTTAGAGTTCTTTTCTACTAATAATTGAACTGAGTTTGCAAATTATGTATCAAGCCTAAAAATGTCACTCATGTTTCATCGTGTTATTGTTCAGGAGGAAAATGAATCTCCAATTTTGCCTTCTGTTCGGGAGATTATTCGTCAAGTTGAGGCAATGACTCAATCAAACGCGGCTACTTCAACCACAGATATTTCGACCCTGGGCCAATCCGGACAAAGTGGGATCCCCCGCTATCAGCGGCAGTTCCAAACTCGACGATCACAGAATGGCCACTCGGACCAATCAGGAAGAGCCGGTGGTGGAATACTTCGACAGTCCGGTGGTAGTAGTCAGCGTACTCCAAGTGCGCCTCAGCTGCGAACGCAGTATACTCCGATTCAGGCCAAATTCAACGCATCCGTTGCTTTGGCACAAAATAAACCAGTGGCGCCACCAGTCCCTCCACACGGAACAACTCGAAGTAAAGTGAGTGAACTCCATGCCAAATACCTCGTGGATTTGGTAGTTTTTCGTGGTTGTTATAACATACTTCAAACTTGAGAGTGTTGGAGAAGGATATACCCCGTATAAATTGGGATCTTGAAACCTACGGTGACAGAACGCTAAAAGGTCCCAAAGGGCCAGGTGCTCTACCGATCCAGGTCAGGACAAAATACCGTCTATCAGCAAAATAACCGTAGGGTCTGGAATTCGAATACCTGAACATTTTGCTGACAAAACACTCAATCTTTCTGATCCCCAGCTTATGTGATTCATCATGCAGCATCATAGTCAAACTCGATATTGAAAAACTAGGAAAGCACTACGTAAAGTGTTAACTCATTTAGGCATAAATCACAAGAAAAGACGGCGCCACGGTATACGAATTTGTGCAATGTGAATGAATTTCAGACATCACATATTGATTGTAAAGCTTTTTGCCCAGAATCCACATCACTTTCAATGTATTTGGAGGTGGGTACGATAGTTTTGCCCGGGAAACGCAAGACGCAACTTATGCATCTGTTTTTACATTGTCAGACCAATAAAACTTTTCAGCATCCTTTCAGTTGTTTGATTTCTATCCATTCTGACTAGTAAATTTTGAGGTATTTCTCACAATTCTGACCTTAGGTTTTCGGTTGGTTGTTGTCTATATGACCTGCAGGTAGGAAAGGTTGGCTGTACACGTAGTATACATATTAAATCACGGGTGCGCAAAAAGCAGCTTGTCGTTGTCATTTTTACATCAATTCCACCATGGCTTGTTTTGTATTTTTGTCAAGCTACTTTCGAATGACCGTAATCAGGTACCAAATTTTGTACAGTTTCGCCTAAACGTTTGGTTAATTCTCCACTGTCGTCCAAATCTGAACAATTTAATTATTTGACAATTCTCATCAGGTGCCTAGGATGAATTAGAAAATGGTGTTTGTCCTATGACGGTTCGTTTAGTGCAATCGGCGTGCATGAACTGGCAAATCTGTGTGAAATTAGAAAACCCAAGACCGGTGAATCAAGGCGAAGTGAATGAACAAAGGTGATTTGGTTCTGCTATCAGGGTAACCGACTACAAAAATCATCCCGGGAATTAAACTGGACCAATTGCAAATGTCAGCCAGTGACTGTGACAAAAATGATCCGGATACTGAGAGGACAACGCTCGAAATCAGTACTGATACGAAGAGCTTCCAAATTAAAGACGACAATTCATTTCCCGTGGAGCAAATTAATTCTAAAAAATCCAGGTTGTCTTTGTGGCAGCCTAGGTTGCAGGAATTAAGTTATTCTGAAAGTGCATGAAACCGTTTGGAACGAAAAGATATTTCGACAGGGAACCCACAAGTAGTGGGACTTTTAAAAATTAGCCCAGAAACAGCTGAGGACGAAATACGTGTGATTCTGTGATTGGAAAGAAAAGCGGTCTGCGACAAACGGTCGGAACTCTTACTGGCTCCGAAGACGAACACTAGACATGCTGACGCATAATTCCTTGAGATCTGCACAATGAACCCGTTGTTTTGGCCGGACTTACGACTCAATATTTCTCATGGACTAGCATAGTTCTAATGGACGAAGGTATCAAGCACTTAACGAAGACAACTCCCGGTTCTAAGTGTGAAGTAGGCAGAAATTTCTTAACATTCAAGTTTCCACCGCTTCATTGCAAAAATTCTAGACCTAATTGAGAGGAGGAAACACTGGGATCTTGGCCCCGTAGTTTTAGGTGATTGGAATTCGAACAATGCAGACCAATAAAACGGGATGTCAGCATTTTGTACTACTGTCTTCAACCGTTTAGGTAAAATTGTTTGGCTGCTCTAAGGCGTTTGGATGACAACTGAAATGACGAGCATAACATATAATATTTTTAAAGCGGACAGATGATAGCACCAACAAGAAAAGGTAAAGGTTGTCTTAGTAGACTCCGTGCACAAAGAATTGTGTTGTTTAGTCCAAATAAGGAAGCTTTGCTGAAAGCTGCCATCTTCTGATTACTGTTGTTTGACGGAGGTTTGAAAGTTTAAATGTGTGGATGGTTTTTTCCTCATGTTTGTGCTGGACGATTGGTGGTCATGATCACGAAAACCGCCTCTAGCGTTTCGTGATTTCTACTTGGCCAACTACCTAGGTTGTTCCAGACATCCTTGAACCATTAACTTTGCACCTAAGTACATTTGGTTTGATAAATGCCTCACGCAATGAAGATGAAAAATGCGAAAGGATGCGAGGTCAAGTTAATAAGATAATGTGAGGTAATAAGTTCAACAACTATAGATTTTGAAAGCAAGAACGCTACTGACTGTGGCGTTTATTCATATTACGGACGGTGCACAAAGGTGGCTTAGGGGAGGGAAGGGTTTCCTCATCCCCAACCCGGTGCTTCAACTCTACCTGAACAAGCCAGTCCAAATGCAGGGAGTTTTGCAATATTTGCCAGATTTTCGACCGACTTGCTCGACTTATCTTCAATCAACTGGCCGGAGAACTACGTAAAACATGACATGCACAAAAAATGTCCCAATAACCACAACCTATTCGGATACAGAGCCTTTTCTAAATATCCAACCCGTGGATCCAGTGCCTTACGCCTAACCTCTGAGTTGCTGGAAAGATTCTACCACTTCTTTATATCAACAATGTAAGGTGAATGGTGTTAAAACACCAAAATCCTTTGCGTACTGCCCCTAAGAGCCATGTTTCTGAGCCGCACGGTAGCATCGACCACTGCTTGAAAACCAGATGTCAAGCTGATGCGGCATGTGTTTCAGGTTGGTGAATGCAAACCGGGCCTTCTGTGTGCACGAAGACGCCTATTCCGACCTATGACCTTCGGGTGAGATACAACCATCCACATAACTAAATTAATCCACCTTGACCAGTTGTTACCCTTCAAGAACAAGGTTCGGTTTCCAGTCCCTCCAGTCCGGCAACAGCATTTCACATTCCAAGGGTACAAGGCCCATCTCAAGCATAAACTGACTGTCATTCTGACGTTCAAGATAAACGTGCAACTTGTTTGGGTCCCCATGTTTTAGCATAATCGTCCCCCCATGTTTTAAGTCGCACAATATCCTATTTGAGCAAATATCAATATTGTTATTCTCACATGAGAACAGCACGACTTCCATCATCTTATGGCTGAAAAGAAAGAGTTAAGTTGGCAGTCTCGACTTACCAATTACCATGGTGAATTTGGGTAAACTAATGCTGTATGCATGGAATGGACTATGTCTACTCGCCTTCATAAGTAAAAAAATAAACGAACTTCCCTGGCTGACATTTAAATGAGTTTGCACCAGACAAATGCAAGATCGACTGAGTTGACCATCAATTCGCGATCAGGGAAGATAGAAATCATTCTGTTATTTCGACCCAAATGTCACCGTGACTGCAGCTGAACTGACAGGGTAAATCTGAAGAAATATTTTATCTTAGACAACGTTCGTCCTGGTTCAGATTGCTTCTTCTGGTAGTTGGGAGGATACAAAGCCTAAGAGCTCGGAATGGGTATTTTGTGACCAAGGTGTTTATACGACTCACTTCATTAAAGACGTGATCTCCTTTTACGGTGAATCTGGCATAAATGCCCTTCCCTGTGGTTTTGAGAATTTGGTCACCCGTTTGCTCATTGTCAACCTCGGATATCAATGAATTTTGCTGTATTGTCATTGCGCACGTTTCGTTTTGTGCGAAAAACCTTTCCTCTTCGACTGCGCTGAATGAGCAAATCACCACCTCACGGTGATTCAAAGTCTGAACTAGGCTACGTTTGCGATTGGTTGTAACACTTGCAGAATGTAAATGCCGCTTGTTCCAGTTTGCTTTTCTGTTGATGAATAATTGCAGCGACTCATTCGTTCCCCACGATGAGTTCGAGGCTTAAAACGGAAATCAGCTGACCGCTTTATCTTCAAGAGACACTGAAAATTTGTAGTGCGCGGAATTAAAGAAATTAGAAAACACTGCAAAATCAGTAGGGCCAGTAAAATTTAGAAAGTCGTCCAAATATAATCTGCATAAAACCAGTGTGGAACCGCGCTTATCCAGTTCCGTTTCTCTCACTGAAACCTAATGTTTTGGCAATGTTGGGACGCTAATGAAATGCACGTCCTCGCAACGTCAGTTTGTATGAGTGCAGTACCCTCGCAATCAAAGTAAATTTTGTCGGCACATAATAATATGATGCGTTCTCTTAAATAGCCAACGGACTTCGGGAGTGGAAAGTTTGACGGATAGATGAAACTGATTAATTCGTCAGCTGTTGTATAGGGAGGAACAATGGTAACAAGAGAATCCACAAATATAGAATACTTTTAGTAAGAGCCTAATGAAAATTTTCTAGTCTGTATAAGGTCACAGAGTCATTAAATGACTCCCTTACGCCCTGAGGCCCTAGGACTTTGTGGACTAGGTCTAAGATATCCCCCGGAAAACGTGCCAACCTGTGGTACGGGGAGTATTGCACACACAAAACTGTTCTTGGTTGAATATTATTTCGTTGCAATTCTAGTGATGCTCTCATTTAAAGTGTTTCATTTCCTACCGGTTTAAGATCTATGCACCAAAACTCCAAAAATATAACAATGTAAGGGCGAAGTTTGTAGCTTCCCAGTTCTTGAAGCCTTTCGTCGTTATCACTATACCAGAGGGCATTTGCCAGGTTTGAAAGATTTTTGTAGCTGAATAACATTGCCGTTTTACTGGTGTACCAAGTATCAGTAGCATATGTTGAATACTTCGGCCCGAAACCAGCCTTTGGTTTCACATAAAGCTGATATGGAGGTCTTAAACTGAATTATACTTAGCAGCCTGTTGTCGCAGTGAAGCATTCATATAAACGGGATAAACTTATCCGTGGATTGGCTTTTTGTTATGTTCCAAAGGACCTATGAAGTCGCAGCCATAGCTGTTGATCCTTCTTATTTCTCTAACCTAAAGACAAAGTCGTTTTCCGTTAAGTTATGTGCTATGTTTGTGACTCCAGTGAACCATAAATCAAACTATCATCTGACCGATAGTTCGTTGATTGACATTCAGTAAACTGACGTCCTGTTGATTGGTTTATGACCTAGGTTTCACTTTTGAACTCTGAACCCAGTAGCCTCTAGTCACTCCCGTTTATATGACTGTCTCAACTGCAAGCTTTGCTGAATTCGATTAAACTTGGCCGATTCTGTATTGCGAAGTCGTTTGTACATTGCATACGAAATGCTTAAGTTTACAACTCAAAGAGCAGTGATTAGTCACGTTGCTGAATGCCTAGCGTTCTTGAACTATTAGGTGTGGGATGTAGATGAAGTATCAACAACATACCCCAAACTTCTGACCTCCTTTCTGCTTTAGTGGAAACTTTGGTGTAGAAAATCTGAATGTTGAGTGGAAAGGACAAGCATGGTTTCCAAGGGAATTCGACCGGTTGGACTAAGTAAAAGCTTAAAATTTACGCAGTGCAGCTAGCTGATGCATGTCACCGGTGCAGAATAAATTCTATTCTAATAACTATGAATAATGCTAGGGTTCACTGAGCCCAACTGTTACTTCTTGTGTGTTGAACATGAAGTTTATGAATAGTATTATTGTATAATTTCAGTACAGTAGAAAAGTTTAGCAAGAAAGTTTTTCCTCACAGTTTGAACTTACGTGGTTCTGCACTATTCTCCCCAAAGAACGTCATGTAATAGCATATCTGGATTGTAACATATCTCCTGTTATTCGGTTAAAGGTGCTTGAATGCGAAAATGTCTTACATCTAATTCTGAACTGAAGAGAGTTTCGTTAACTTGTTTCACTTCAACTTGTACATTTTCAGGCTATTATTGGCGCTTTCACCAGACGTTTGGATCCAAGTTATACCGATTTTGGGGTATGTTCTTAGCTTAACCCTTGATATTGAATTGATGATAATGGTGTGTGAATAACAACTTGTCTACCCGAGTCGGTATCTTGGTGACACTAATTAAAAGTTGCCAACATGAATTATTATCGTCTCTGAGTGGTGAGTAAGCGATTAGACATTAAGGTGTCACTTGAAACAGTTGTGCACGTGGAATTGAAATCCCGCATAATAATTTTCACCAAAAGTCTACTAACGAGCTTGTCCAAAAATTAGTTTTTGATGAGATAATAGAAGACGGTTTCAGTTAAAACGCATTTACATTAATGATCCTGATTCGATTAATGTGACATTGTTTTGGCTTGATTTTTCCTGTACCCCAGTAAAGTGACTTATTAGCTTTCCATTTTGATTTATTACAGCTGTGAGTTGTTTCCGGTTCTTTGATTGTGAGTTGGGCTGTTCAAGACATCACACGTGTTTATATGCATAAAAAGGCCGGTGGTTGTGCAGTGGTTAACATCATTGTGTTCAGATCCTATGGCCAGGAGTTCGACTCCTGCCCACAGCCGCGTAACCTCCCCAGTTGCGAGTCCTTTTTGATTACAAGCCCCTTCCTGAAAGTGATGCACATGGAAGCAAAGCATGAAAGTTGAAGACAGGAAAATTAATTACTATTTACCTGAATAAGTATATCTGAAAATATGAACACATTCAGTGGGAATGTTTTCACTGTGTTGTCGGGAAATTCCACTCAGGACTTCTTTAAACTACCCTATCATTGCATGTTTGTTAAATTAATCGACCGGGCAGGTTAATTCATTCGGTCTATAGAACCGTCTGCCAAACGCATGTTTCATAATTTTCCGGGGCAAACATGATGACATTTTGTGTTAAATTGACCAGTGATCCTGCAGATCTGTAGCCTAAATATACTTTTTTCAAACTTCACGCTGCAACACAAGGTTTGTATTGATGAAATGATTTCTTATTCCCGGTCGTTAAAACGGAAGCACACGCATTTGAAGGAGAAATCGGAGTTAATACTTTCATTTTTTCTCTCCCGTGTCATTAGATCAACCAGCGTCAAATTTCTGAAACTGATAATTCTATCACACTGAATGCTTGTCGAAAATCACCTTCATTAAAGCCTAGTCAATAATACTTCGCAATTTCTCATCGGAAGCATTGTGCTACTCGAAGCAGAACTTTGTGAATTGACTAGATCGAATTTCCGTTCCTGAAACCGTGAAAACTTGTTTTGGAAAGAATGTAGTTACGTACGCATTTATTCCTTTCTGCGCTAAATCAATTCCTGCACGAGTAAACACTGGCAGTTTCGTCCGTCCGTCGCTTCACCGGATGTGCCGAAATATGTGATGCAACCTTTATCGATCGATAGCTTCTTTCGATGAAGCACTCGATGAATGTACGAGGGCAAATCTGTTCATCGTTTCTTACGGTCAAACCACGCGTACCAGCACGCGCACACACACACACGCACACACATACAAACACAAATCGACAGTAGATTATTTCTAGTTTCTGATTGTCGTGTGAGATAGGATGGACAGGAATGACTTATTCTATTAACAACACGAAATCACGTCAATAAACACAGTTCCACCCATAGATAGGGCACGAGAGGCAAAAACATTTGATTCAAAAATAAAAAAAACTGGAAGGTTAGGTTGAATATATATACCTATGACATGGTCAGCCAAGAAATCTGATAACAGTATCAACCACTTCGTCCTTAGAATTGATTATCTTCACACAACACCATAGTTAGTGGTTCTGTAATCTAGACCTAAGTACTTGGGGTGCCACAATGAGAACAGCAGATGCAGTCTGTCTACCACAACACGACAGCAACAGAACAATCGTCACTTTAGTTACTACCTATCAGTAAATAAGTTTGAAACCTTTTGAACAAGGATAGTACTTTCCACACAGTAATGGGAAATTGAGGATGGGGTAGGTTACAGTGCTCTGTTGATTGGTCGGTGGGGTGTGCAGATAACACGGAATCTGTCTAATTCACTTCAAACCTGTCAACTGAAAGGAATGTTAGCAGTGTAGGGCTCTCGTGGTTGCGTATTGCAACTGAATGCATAATCTGACCAAAGTTGGCCTTCGGCTCTGGTGAATAAACGTGAGTGGTAATTAGCCGATGGTTAGCCGTACCGTGGGAGTATATTACCGCAGGCAGTCACTATGGACGAAAGAGTTAGTCCTGGTTGGAAGTTTTCCAAGAAAATGTGAACCATCGAATTGCAACCGTTCATAGGACGTTTGACAAAAATCATAGCCGAATAAATGCGAGTACTAAACCTTCACACGAGAATGGGGTCACTGGTTTATTGAAATATATTGGACAATAAAAACAGTTGCATACCTCATAAACGTCCAAGAGGCTGGCACAAGAAGCGAGGATGAATTTTGAAAAGATTTCCGTCAAAACAGAACCGTATTTGCAGTTTGCAATATCGAGAAATGAAAATGGCAAAAATGTCCAGGTGGCATGACATCGTGGAAATCAAATTCGAGCACAATTACTAAATGCGTTTAGCGTTATTTATGGTTCGCACAGTTTCACCACACTTCTGCCCATTTTCGCACTCAACGAAAGAAGCGTTTTATTTCATTTTACTCATTTCAAAACATTGGAAAGTTCCTGGTATTGGTGAGATCAGGAACCTGGGTGATTTGATCTGTTATTAAGTAAATCTTTTGTCGGTGAATATGATGCGACACTTAAGAAAAATTTAACTGAAAGCAAATCCAAACTCTGATCTAGAGACAGCTGGTTTTGATCAAATCACTAGCTCAAATCTTATCATGTTTTCTATACCACAGGTGGCCACAGATTATAGACAGTTTGCTTTAATTGAACTGAAATCATAAGTATTTATGCGACGCACTTGTTTGAAGAATTCAACCCTCGTTTGTGCTGTCAAATTTTAAAGAAAATTTGCTTTGCTATTAGGGTGTTGCGATCTCATTTGTTCACTTTTGATCTGAGTTCAGTTGGCAGATCGGTGAATATGCACTACCGAGGATTCCCCGTTTGAGGAAAAGGCTGTATGTGGGGAATCACGTGGTCCCGCTGACTGCTCATTGGAGACTCAACAACCGTTTAGCCATTGAGAGATATGACAATGCTGATTTAAACTTGTCAAAACTCATCGGCGGCTCCCAAACTGAGACAAAATTAAAGACGAGCGACTGCGGGTCTAAAAGGTTAAACTTTACAGTGACCTATCGTGGATCTCAGTTGAGGTCCATTGGCTGTGAGCTACTGATTATTCATACCAAAAATGAGACTGCCACTTGTTACTTGAGCTGTTTTCAGCGTCTGGTGGCAGGTTGACTCTGCAGGATGAATCAAATTTCTTACTACCGACAGCACATGATACTTTGTTCTGAAGTCCTGATAAAAAGCGTGTACTCCCGATTTTGACGGAATGTAATCAGTTTGAACAACCGGGTATCACATCGATGATGTGTAAATGCTGTTCAAAACCAGCACTATTTTGCACATCACATGATTCTTCCCTCTAATAAGAATTTCCCAAACTATCATGTCACTCAGCGAGGTCTTGGAAACATGCGGTGGTCTGTGATATTCCCACAGACGGCACATTGTTTTTGTTCTGAGAGTAGTTCATGCTGCTAGGCACGAAACGTGGAGGAAAGGTTTCATCAAAGGGGAACAGTGGTAATTCAGAAAAGCGAACAAGAAAGTTTACTCCAAAGTGCTGTCCCTATAAGATGCTTGTTAGTGCGAACACATGTTTCTCGGCTTTGAAAAGTAATCAAAATGGCGTCCTTTTGCTAGTTAGAATTCTGATCCCATCTATGCAATTACGAACCAATTTTTGGAAGGTTTAACTTTCAGCTTACTGAAATTGGCAGTTAGGCCACGAGAAGTTTCAGATTTATGCAGCGCTGCACTTTAACACGGATATTGAGACGAAAAATGACGTTCTCTTTTTTTCTTAATTTCTCATCTACATTACTAAAATCGCCACCGGTCTTTAGTGAAGCTGCTTTTAGGTAAAAGTTGCCCTAGATTCAGACAGTTTTTCAACATTTGCTGCGCGACAGACCCACGTTGGTTGGCGCGTTTCACTACGCATCTGGTTGCCGAAATCGGCATCAAGCAGAAAGTTTCTATTGTACACACACTTATGTGATTTACAAGGGATTTTAGGCAAAAGCTCAAAATCTCCCCGTAAGTTCTGTCGAGTCACAGGCAATATTACTGCCCAGTTGCTTCCAGAAGTCCCAGTCTGCGGAATTTGAAAGCTTTTAAGACATTACTTTGACAATTCAGCAAGACTGAATTCAATGGCAATAGCCTTATATTCAAAGCTCGAAACATGAGGCAAAATATTATTTTGTGCAGAAGAATAATTATATTTAATTTCAGAGTACTGGAACATCAAAGAAACATTTAAAGACCCATCATCTCCAGTGGTCATGATGTCCGGAAACGCTGCCTTCTTCAGAATGGTTTAGTTTTGGACGGAACACTAGTTGCAGTTATTTATGTTTCCATATTACTCCGTAGTTTGATTCCAATTCCACGATAGTCCTTGTAAAATGCTCAGCTTCTACGAACTAAATGGTAACATTCGGAGCTCAAATACAGTTTCGGTTGGGGATTCCGAACACAAAGCGGCATTAGCAACAATACCAAACAGGTACACATGATTCACCGTTCTGAGGAGCGGGCAAATTGTGTGTGGTTTCAAATTAGTCGATGCGTTCAACGCACGGAAGAGAGTGAATTTTTGTCGGACAACAAATTATTTACATGGTTACGAAAGATTTGTTGTTCACTGCCAGCCAGATTTACCATGCCCCTGCATAACCGGGATCCTGTGTCGAACAAGTGGGGTACACATGTCAGTTTCAGATAGAACTTCAGGAGGTTCTTCGACAATCAGAGGTGATGTTCCCTTGAAGACTGGATGGTCTGCTTCTTTCTCTAAGTCCATCGAGAGTCAATATTATCGGGATGGGACGTAGCATACTCAGGTCATCAACGGTGCACAACCATCTATGCAGGATCTTCTGAACTGTGACAGTCCAAAAAACATGTACAACTAAATGTCAGAAGATGCTGTGATTTCATTTTAGCTCCAGTGAGTGGTTTTGTTCTCGATCAGATTTACCAGCATCTTTTGAATTTGCTTAATTCTGTTCGTTATCACTGAGGTAAAAACTCTAGGGAAACCAGGAAACTAGGTGAAGGTGAGAGGAGCACGCAAAAATTGATGATCATTCAATTTTGCTAAAAAATTTGGCTTGCCTCTCTAAGGGAAATCAGGATTTATTTCATCCCTGAGCTCGAAGTTTGGACAGCAAATCTCTCATCACCAGTCTAAGGTTTAGCAATGTCACTCCGACTGCTGATAAGATGACTTCGATTTAAAAGTCAAGCTCAGTGACTATATGACCCGAGCTGCAATACACACTAGTATTTACGACCAGTGGAACTAAACATCTTTCAAATTTCTGCGTGTCACGTGCACAAAAAGTATAAAACTCCCAACTAATTTCAGCCAACAAAATACAATTTATTGACAAGTGGATTTGCCGTTCTGTATGACTAATAAAAAGCGGTCTTCAAAGACACTCAGTACCATATGCTGTCCAGTCATCAAATTATTTACAGCTTCACACTAGTTTGGTGGGATTAGGAAGGTAAATGTAAAGATATTCAGGCACTTGAAACAAGTATCACACAAATCCATAGACAAAAAATCAAGAAACTATCTTTCCTGGGTCAACTGAAGCTAAGGAAGTGGGATCATTCGTTGGCACTCGATTTGGTGAAATGGTGAAAAAACCGTAGTCGGTGAAACTCGTTTGGGGAGGTGGACTGGAAGTGTAAAAGTGCAGGCATGTCTCCCGGTAAGTACCTGGCTATAATGAGCATTTATCGACATTAGTGTTTTTATTGAGGGAAAAATTAAATGGAAATTTTGATTAGAATTAGACTTTGGCTCGATCGTCCCTGAAGAGAATACAACGGACTGGGCGCAGTCTTACCTATGATCAAAAACTGTGCGCCTGAACTTTATTGTAGAAACAGGATTATTCGAGACTATGGGAGTGCATTCAGCCTTGCTCAATTCAATGGTAGGAAACTATGGACAAACTGTACAGGTACTTCAGCACTGTTCGGAATAACCAGAGAGGCACGTTACCGCCTCTGTGATGCGAAGCTGGAACGAACTGCTCATTGGTCGAACTGCTTAACCGTTTGGGCAACCGGAAGGACCAGGAATTTACCAGGCAATATAGCAACTATGAGTTAACGATTTGCATGGCCCCGGGGCAGCAGGCGCACAGTAACACCTCGGCTCTGTAGGTCACGTTCGAAACGTTCGTCGTCCTAGGATAGTATTAACGAAACCATCTATCGATGGGAGTGCACTGGTTTGGGCCAGTAGCCGGTGACCTGTGTCTGTGAAAGCTGGCAACAGACAGAGGCTTTATTTTGCGATGGATTTCAATCAACCGTCGAGGGCCTATCGGGTTAGTATAATGGCTGACGCTTTCGACTTGTGATCGTTCGTCCAAGGTTCGTATCCCATTTCAGATTGAGTATTTACGAGCTTTTGGTGGTTACTGACGAGGTTGAAGCAGCTATATATTTATCCAGCAGTTTTTGGAAGATAGAGTGCGGGTAGAATAGCGTGAAAAATGATATCCTGGAACTCGTAATCTAATATTCATATTTATTCTTTTTAATTTTTTGTTCCCTGGCCTATCTCTCTCTCGATATTCGTCTGCATCAACACCCCACGTTTGTCTGTTATCAGAGAATGAATCCGGTAAGAATGAGTTAACGTGACTCAACCGACTCGCCACCGCTCCCACGGGTTCATTATTGCCCATGACCTTTCTTACAACAATTTTTCAACCGCCATATTGTTACCTTCACCGACAAGATCGAATTTGATGAATATCCTCAGTGCACGCATTAAAAATTTAGGTTTCTTTCGGATTTATTCCATTATTTTATGCCGTTTTTTTGCCTTTTAGCCGCTGATCAGGGCTAAAAGATATCAAAGTCAAAGTACTGTTTGAAAAGGAATGTTAGTCGCCAAAGGAACCATTTTCAGCACTCTCCTTAGACCTAATCCTCCCCTTGGGGATTACTGTAGCAATTAACGCGTGCTGAAATACTCCTTTCATTACGTGGTCTGTTTTTGAATAATATTCCGTGCTAAAGATTACATGTTTTTCCTTTTTCACCTTCCATCTTTCTATTTAGGGCGGAAATACCATCAAGAAGACTGAATTGTTAAGTCACTTACCGACGGACTACCAGAAGGTATTCGCTCCCACAACCCGCTAGATGTTTTGGTTTGCAAAGTTGGTTTCATTAAGACATGTTCTTGCTCGTTCCCACTTTAATTTGATATAGACGCTTCTGATATGCACGCTTAAGACGGTTCCCAAAGTTATTTTGCGGTAGTGCAATTATTACGGTTAAAAAAACCTGGACTGTGAATTCGGTTTTCATCAAAAGGCTGCATTCACAGCTCATCTTCTTTTCAAGTGGGTGATTCTTTGAATCTGTTTTCCCCACTCAATCTTGGTTTGAATTCATTCGTCCTCAAAGTGAAATCATGATTAAGTTAGATCCGACAAGAAATTTGATCCACTAACTTTAAAGTTTCCTTCTAATTAATTTGCCAAAAATTAGGGATAAGTTGGAAGCGCCAAGGTTTTCGTTTTCCCTGAAGTGTGTGACAGGCGATCCAAAAAATTCTGGGCAGCAGTGCTTTGGTTTTTCAAATAGGATTAAACTAGAATATTTACTACTGAACGCCCAGTGGTAAATATTTTGTGCCTTTTTTGCGGCCCACGAATAGTAAATTGTAACCCCGCTTTGAGATTGTGAACTGCGATAATTTCGAATTGTTTTCAAGAGTCAGCAATAACTGACTAAACAACTTCTCACATTTTTCACTATGGAAACGCAAAAATAAATTTGTAAAAAAGATCATTGTGCATGAGTTACTTACGATAAGATAAGCTCCCCAAATATACCTCCATATAACTTGCTGAATTGGAAATGAGATTCCAGGGAAATAAGGGGAATACAATCGTTGTGAAAGAGAACACAACTCCGTGATCTTAATTTACTCGTTTTCTTTTGGAGACTGGTATCGTTTATCTTCCGATAGGTCGCACAACATTATTCAGTATATTTACAATCATTTCCGCATTTCGAACGTAAACCAGCTTAAACGGACTTTTTCGTAGTTTCTCGTTCACAGTAATCCAGTCATACGTGGACGACAAAAGTGTGTGATCGTTATCAGTCTGAAGTGACTGACGAATATTTCTCAGTTAACTTGCATTGCTAGTGAAAAAGGAGGAGGGCGAGACAACCAAATTCAGACCAAACTAAGCTTGGTCAAGGCTAGGAGAACAGCTTTACTGAGTTAGCAGTCGGCCAATACAATACGGGTAAAACGACGAAAACTTACTACGGGTTTGATCGCCTGCAATTGTTTCCCCAATTTCAAAGTAGCTGACGTGATTTACTATCGACGGTTACCCTGTCAACTGTTAAACCAATGAACGCGAGCATATCTAAGTAAACACAAAAAAGTAAAGGGCACAATCAATTTATTAATGTTTTACTCCAGAAAAGGTTGATCAATCAATACCCAGTCTCATTTTACCATTAAAATTCGTGAAAATACCTTAAATCATTATTGTCATCCTTGTCAGTTAAACCGAGTGTTCGATTGCATGATCAAGATGCAAGCAGGTTTTCGATCACTGAGAGTTAGGCATGAAACCATTGAAATGGTTTGGCGAGTTCATATAGCCATATGATGGTTGATCCATTTATACAATAGTCTAGCGTTGTGATCTACAACCAAATCCATGTTATTTTATGTTGTCAGTAGGCTATACAAAAAGATAACAGCTTTGCTTGGCACGCCACAGTCAGGCATTAGTGTTTACTCTTCCTACATTTGTCCATGTACTAATAAACGCAAAGTTAGCTGTGGTAATAGGAGATCCAATTTATTCTGGTCTCATCGAGCGTGCATGTGTGAATGCGCATTTCCGTTCGAGGACTGTGGGTGTCGGGCAGGGCGATCGGTGTCCACTAATTCGTCCGATCTTGTCGGTCTAGATAGTGGATCAGCACACGATGCTGTCTGACAGCTCGAGGGAAGGTATCATGATGCAAGATTTCCAAGATGACATCGTGCCATGTTTGATCAGCTGTTAAATTCTATTTATGTACTCTGACCATACTAAAATAGAGGATCATCTGACATCTTTCCAGGATTCTGTCTGGATGTAATTAATGATGTTGATTGTTTACATCATACCAACAATATCCAGACTAGCATTTGTCAACCCCACCTCAGTGTTTTATGGTGTAAGGACGCTTCCTAGCAGAAACAAATTGTATTCTAAATTACAAGCCATTAATTTTTAGTTTTTAGGCTGAGCAGTGTTAGCTTATGTAGCACGAAATTGTAAAAACTACAGAACAAAGGCAGCCCAAAAACAATTTTGGGCAACGAAATGAAGGCATCCGCAGAGATACTCCAAAGGACCATTCTCGAAGGCTAGTTAACCCCTACTAACATATGCACTGACCCGGATTCCTGATATCAACATTCCTGTTCGAACTCTCACCTAGCTGTAGTCCCTTTTGCTGATCTTTACCCACGGCGTTCGCTCTTATTTGGATCCCTTCATTCAACTTGCAACCAATGGGTCCAAGGAAGCGATTTTGGACGCGCATTTCTTAAGAAGACATAACAAAAGTCTCTATTTCATTTCAAACAAATGATCAAGTTGCGTTTTTGTGACACTGATTTTTATTTCTCCTTTTTTTCATATAACCCTAACCTTATCATCAGCTTCGTGAAGCATTTATTGAGCAAAGGCGTGAAATTCAACGTCTCCGAAAGCAACTGGCCGAGAGGGATGTATTGATTAGCCAACTTCAAAATGACATTCGGTTATATGAACCGTGGCGATAGATTGGTGAGGGGACACCGAAAGCAATTATTTCGATGTGGCATTTGTTTCGGTCCCGTTATTCATTAGGCTTGCGTTCTTGTGTTCCCCATATTGCTGCTTCGTTTTCGAAAGTCACTGTGGTGTGATTTGTCTCTTACTTTCTGATGCCCCTCAAATGTTGTGTACAATCATGTCGTGGAAACTATCTCCTCCAAATTGTGCACGAAAGTGACACTAAGAAATTCGAATGCTTTACACTTCACTGAATTCGATTTTCTTCTACCCGAAAGCCATCCACTGTTCGGTCCACAGATTTGATGAAACAACCCATGTGGTGTGCAATTTTTGAAGGAGTTCGTCATCTCATTTCGTGAGTGGTTGGTCGGTAGCAAACAGTTGCCTTGTCTGTCGCAAATCTTGGTCCACCATTCATGCCCCATTTCCTTCTATTACGCGAATATATTCAGAAAGACCCAGCATTGAATTAATACTTTATCTAATGTATTCCATGCCTCGGTCGCCCAACTATTGCTTCCGACAGCATGCTGGTCACAAACCACCACACACAGGCATACACACAACTACACACAAACACATGGCCGCCCGGCTTCCTGGTTTCTTGTTTCTTTGTCCATGACAGTCGGACTAATCAGCGTTCCTAGCTTTTTACGAGGTGTTGTAACTGTCTTGCTAGCTGGCTGGAACAACTCCATTTTTGCGTCATTGTTTGGTGAACTAACAAATACGCTGTTGTATTTCTGCTTCCAAGACAACATGTGTTCATGCTGGATGTCTGGAACCATCCAACGTTAAATGACAACCACCAGTGGAAGATCGTCTATGAATATAAAGGGCAAATCTTTCTGAACAAAACTGAACATCATAAACAGTTCTTCACGCCTAACTTGTCCAATCCATTAAATCTTTTCAGTTTACTCATGTTTCAGTGCTTCCGTATCAAGTTGGAGCACAATAATTTATGAATGAGTCTGTCTTCTACTCTTCATTGGACACACCACTTTTTCAATAAAATGCGCATCCACAGGAGCACAGGAGCACACGTATAACCTGAATGCTTGAAATTTTGCTCCCGCGCATTTTTTTCAATAGTATTATGCAGTTCTAAAAAGGAGAAATGGAGCTGAAGAAAAATAAACCGTCATGCAACAAATTTTCATTTTTCTTACCCATGGGGGATGCGAGTAACCAGAACGTCTTTACTAGCTGTTTGGAAAAATCAGGCAACTCCCAACTGAGATACACTTTCCCGGGTAATTTTATCGGACCCGAGAAGTAAGCTATGAATCCGTAGATATCAGATCCTTTTTCGAAGATGGATCTATTCTAATCAGTTTTGAAAGTCGAAGTTTGTTAGGAAGGTACGACATACGTTTGAAGTTTCGGACAATTAAGCCAAAAAGAGGAGGGAACACCTTTAGGGATGGCAAAAGACACTGACGTGACCACGCGGTTTTCGGTGTTTTTCAAAGTTATACCTAACATTGTGGATCTGGTCGTCAGCAAACGATGCGCCCTGATCATGAGGAATAAAATGAAGATGAAGCAACGGCTACAAAGGACCCTCACAGGACGGATGTTTGAGTTTCTCGGACCTAGGTATGGGTCATCCCCCTTTCGTTTTACTTAATTCCTTGGTGAAACGAAACACCGTTACACTCAGTTAGTGGGCCGTAAGCAACTGGAAGTTCCCAAAAAGGAATCTGACCATCGGTGGGAAGATTCATATCGTCGGCATTTGAACTCACCTGCCATGAATTTGTCTCTTGACCACGGCTGGATTTCGGCTTCAGGGTTTCAAAACTTCCGTTGTAGCCATAATCATCCCAAATGGTGTCAGATACTGAATGCTTCAGGGATCTACCTATAAGACTGTTAGTATAGTGTACAAGTTTGACGTGGATTGACATACTGTGCAGAAGCCAATGCTTGTGGAATAAGGTTAATAGCAATTTCGTCGGAATAATCCAATGATTTTGACACGGAAGTCAGTTTCCAGCATTGTTTGATTTCTGTCTCATTTTATTCACAGAATAATATGGTGTCCAACTTAAACCGACTACTAGGAAATAAAATACTAAACACAGAAAATTTTCGAATCTTGTTTTATAGGTAGAACTCAGAACCGAATCAGCCTTCGTTCGGAATGCCTGCCAGAAAGCAATAGTGGCTACAGAAGAGACGAATCAAATGTGTCATCGGCCGTTTGACAAAACATGGTCCTGCCGGGGTAACCGAGACAAACTGGAAGGAAAAATTGAGGTTGTCTGACACGAACCATTGCGAGCAAAGAACGGCCGTTCTACCACTTAGTGGTTCAGAAAAGAGGTCAAGGTACTAGAAAGTAGAGCAGGAAAAAAGATAGTTGATCAAATATCTGCGAAATCGGTATTCCCAACAAATATTTTTCATTTTCTCTCCCAGAGGCTGGTGTTAATTGCTGAGATGTTCCAACGACACAAACACAACTACGCACACGGCCAGCCCGTATAGGTTGACATAAGTCTCCATGCACTGTTACAGCAGCCAATTTAAGCGAATGGACGTAGGTGTTTATGCTTTTCGTTCGATGGCTTTGGACTTCGTAACTAATCCGAGACTGAACAAGCAGCAATGCAACTCATAGAAGACCTCGGTTTGCGAACTCCGCCGCTTCTGTGAACACGCATTCATTGGATCATGCAAGAACTCCATGAATGCTGTGACATTGAAATACACCAAGAACAACTTACAATAAAACGGGATGAATTATTCCTCTGTCCAACTTGTTGTTATCTGACGTCTCCCGGCTTGCTACCACACTTGAAACTCCGTGGTTGAATAGAATTTGATTGCGAAAACTTGTCAGTTCGGAGAATCCTAAGGACTATGATTCTTTTACATCACTCAAAACCTCTATATTTCTAAAATACCTGTTGCATCCAGTGCCTTAGAAAACACTATAAGAACGTTAACACCTTACCTTGGTAGTAAATCCAATAAAATCGAGGGGAAGTGGGGTGCTTTGAGCCCAAGACCATCATACCCGGATATTATCTGAAATCTTGGAGAGTTCAGGCGAAAATAGCGCAACTTACTCGAGCTCGTCGCAATTAAGTCTACAGTGTCCACTAGAGGAAACACATGGACCATCAGTCCCTAGTCAGTAGACAGCCAGTAGTGAATTCCTCGGGATGTACATCATATTTATTTTGATTGTGTAAGTATACTGTATTTGGCCGGTACTTTTACTTTAAATCTATTCCAAGTCAAGTCGAATAGCGGTTTTATACACTCGGATGTCGGTGTATTTTCAGCCGGTGCAGTTAAAACTTTGACGACTGATTGCAGCGAACATAGACACGTACCAAGAAGCATTTTGTCAACATAACCCGTCTGATGAAACAACAACGATGCAGAACAAAAACAACAATAAAAGCAAATTTGAGTGTGACCGTAATGATTAATAATTCCTGGTTCTCCATAAACAAACAAGTTAAAGAATAAGACTGTCCCTACACGTTCATGTAGATAAGTTGAAAAACGAGAAAACCTCGTGGACATCGTTGCGTCAGGACAGTAGTTAGTACCTGAAGAGCATGCTGTTTATAACTCTATAACAGCTATGAAAATTTTTCTAAACAAAGAATTTAGTAGTCGTACTTTTGATGATTCTATCAAGTGCAAATAGTTCCAGAGATTTGATGATAAGAACAAAAAACTTTTCTTTCAAGCCAGAGAAGAACAATGGGGAGTAGTGGAGCCAAAGGGCAAGAATACATGGGGCAAAAATTGAAGAACAAGCGTATAATTTACTCTGAGCCGATTTTGTACGGAATATGAAGAAGCACATTCCGTTCGAGACAGCCAAAAATATCAGCGTGGTCAGAAAATAAAAACGAGCCTTACTACGAGGGATCCCCTATCAGGAGACTAAGCAACCGAATGAACAGCCTAGCTTGCCGCGTCATAAAAGTTTCCTAAGCAGACTGCGTAGGTCCTGGACCTATAGGTCGGCTAAAATACGGTTGGGGAGCAAATTCTGGAATGCTTTCGAAAGAGCAGAAGAGCAAACAATAGGCTGATGGTTGTCAGATCCTTTCTTTGGAATTCGCCCTCTTTTAAAACATTTCCAACAACGATGCGTAGTTGCGCTTGCAAAACGTTGGCTAATTGCATCTACCGACAAAGCTGTGTTATTAACAGCCCATCGTTCGCAATGAAAACCAGTACATGGAGTATCGGTGTTTCGATGCACTTCTTACGTTGTTCGGTTCTGATATTTACAAACTCATCACTAATCAGATGGACAAAACGCTTGTCAACTGGGTCAATCCCGGTACATTCATTCAAAGTTGTCTTCAGCAATAAATCCTCTGGCCTTTAGGCCTCCGGATAATTAAGTTCGGTCTGAGAAAGCCCCCTGTTTGCTCAGCACACGTTTCCACGACAGCGTATTCATGGCTATACAATAAACACATGTTGAATATGCATAAGAATACGGAATACTGGTGAATGGCTGAAACATTTGCTGCCAATGGTAATTCTGGAAGAAGTTGAAATCGCCATCCATCAAAGACGATTGCATACGCTTAAAATATGCCTAACACTATAAAAAGGCATGTGTATGAAATTATTGTCGCGAAAATCTACCGACAGGGCTCATAATTGAAGTTCAGACAACCTAGAATAATAAATCCCGAATGTATTGTGAAGAGCCTATCCAGCAAACTGTTGACATCCATAGGGTTACGGTTACTACAAAAGGGTTTGAACTTCAATCTCCAGGGAAAGTCGCTGATGGTCGAAGAAATTGTGCCGAGACTGGAACAAATATTGCCGAACCTTAAGGAAGAAAACGTCGATCAAGCTGAACTGAAGATATGCAATATTCTTAGGAATCAACAGCGAAATATCACAGTGGAAAAAAAGAAACGACGAACCTAAAAATAGGACCGATCAATTCATATCACAAAAGCGAACAAAGGAAACTTTGCAGTTATTCTAGATGGATTGGATTACAAATCAAAGGTCGCCGAGCACCTACTGGATGGACCGTGTGAATAAAGAGAAGAGAAGAAAGTGAACACCTCACTCAACAACTCCAAAGCCCATGCAAACAAGTACCTACCTACCTTGGGAAATCTCCGTGGTTTACATTAACACCAAAAAACCAGCAGAATCGGGAGATTTTACGGCTTACCAAAGACCCACAAACAGGAATTATCCATTAGTCCATCTGTGGACTGCACACCTTGTGGAACTCACAAAGTAGCAAAGTGTTTCAGTAGATTATTAAAACCCACCAGGCGACAGCAGTAATTCATGTCAATGACCCATTCGAGCTTGCCCATAACTTGAATGACTTTAAACCAGAACATGATAAAGCTGGTATGAATTTTGATGTGGCCTCTTCATGCACGAGTGTGCTCATTAAGGACAGTCTGAACTGTTTACATTCATTGTTGATATCGGACACTTCCTTAGAAGAATGAACTGTACTAATTCTATCAAAAACTACCAGAGGTATAGAACTTTGCCTCACAGTCAACATACTTCACTTTCAAAAATGGGTTGTGCAAACAAACGGATGTCATGGCTATAGGATCGCTCATATCCCCCATTGTAGCAAACCTCTTCCTATACCCGGTTGAATCAAAAGCTTTAATGACTTTTATTCATCCTCGCCACGACGATACATTTGCAATCATCGAGGATAGTTTTCTTCAAGCTCTTAATAAACAATGTAGATCCATCATGTTCACGATGGAGTCGGAAGACATCAATAGAATCATCAGCATCCTAGATTGTCAACTGAAATTCGATGACTCCCGAAAATTCACTGCCAGTATTCACCAGAATTCCACACATTTGGATAAGTATATAGACTTCAGTTCAGCTCATCCACAATACGTGGAATGGACACTTATTTCCTCGCCAGCCAACGGATTTAAAAAGCTATGCATCACTGATATCAAACGTAAAGAAGAACTAAGATGTCTAGACGACATCTTTGAAGATATTTACTATTCGCTACGGCCTATAAGAAAGCAACGAAAAACTTGCATGTCACTAATCAAGACAAAGAAAGGAAAGAAGAAAACGATCTCAGTCGGATTTCCGTAGAGATCAGGCACTTCAGAAGCAACACGAAATGTCATCATAGGCTTGAGATCAAGTCGGCGTGCAAGACCAAAACAACTGCATCTACAAAGTTAGTTGAGAGGATTTTCCAGCAGAATCCATTGGACAAACCAGCAGACAACTGAAGACACGGATAACAGAAAACAGAAGGAAAGAAAAGTGCAAACCTTCGGATAAGGCAGTGTTGTCAAAACTTGAGCGCGATTCAACCATCACTCTTCATTGCCGTAGCAGAGGGACACAATATACATCATGAAAACACTAGAACACCCCAACATGGATTCAGAACCTCCACTAAACTTAAGTATCCCGAGGCTGTGGCGGTAACCACCCAGTCCACTTGCATCAATCGGAATGACGGGGCGGAGATTTCGGAGATATGGACAGGCCTAACATAGTTGAGAAACAAATATTCCAACGGTCATCCTGCTCTGGGTGACTTCACCACCACTGTGACTCATGACGTGAAAAATCTCTAACTTCTCACCCGTCACACAGTTCAGTGTATACACAGACAATGACACACACGAACAACTTAAAATTCAATGGCACGTGAAAGTTCTCTCAGTTATTTGAGGAAGACTACCCACGGCGGTCAAAAAGTTCGCTAATTATATTTACCACCGACACTGTTATTGACATCATATCATTCGCAATGAAAAACTATACATGGCGTACCGATTTTCTGACACACTGCCTCTTCCGGCCCTGATTTTTACTTGTTTTGTTCGTCTCCAGGAAGAAAAGCGGATGTGGGCTCGCGAAGGAACGGTTTGTTGTGTCCTGCCCCACTAACTAAGCACATTCATACCCCGTTATGAATGTGCACACCGAATTTTTGCCTAAATATCTCTTGTTGCCACAAACAATACATGATTGTCTGTTCACGTTTTGTTATTTGGTTATTTACAAATCTGCAGAAATAGAGGTGAAAAAGGGATTTTCTCCCTGTCGACGCAGGCATTTTCTTTTTTTCTAAACTATACATGTCATGAGTCTAGGAAGGTGAACAGATTTTGTGAAGTCTTTCATATGCCTCAGTGCGAGAGGGGAACGCACGTAATCATTTGCTCATTACACGAATATGCGGTAGGTTCTGAGGACATTTCGTGACACTGGGTGGGGAACAGAACATCAAAAATGACATTTGTAAGTCCACTCCACTTGGACAGATACAACAGGATTTCGGCCATTGATAGTGGACACGCTTGTTTCTCGAAAATGTTTATCAATCCCGTGTGTATTCGCATGGATCTGTTCGACTGCGAACATGCGGGCTTGTTTATTAACCTGCGAGTTTATATTTACAAAAGGGTATAGGTAAACATATATATTCAACCAGATAAACAAGAATTAGTCAGCCAAGCATGGACCCAAACGACAACTGAGACAGGTGTTAAATTTGGGCTTCCTGGAATAAAGCTAGTTTGTACCGCTGCCTCCTAACCCTTCCAGGAAGATTCGGTTCATTGTAACCAGTTGACCGGCACAGTTTGGGATCCTGATTTGCTGCTTTGAATAAGAATGACAAATTTAAAAGCGATCACATGGAAGTCACATCAGCCTGTTTTCTGAGCGGCTGTAAATCTGAGAGTACGGCAAAAATGCTGTCCTACACCCTAGGTTGATAGCAATGCGAAATCAGGCTAAGTTCATTGGGACACTAAAAGTTAGTAGAGCAATCCTGGAGATTAAGACCAGGGTAAAGACACTTAATCCAATAGAAAAGGGACGACCATTCTATGGACTTTGGCAATTAAAAGATAATTGCATTGACCGGGCGGATCCACTTCGTTTCCTTCACGTTTGGGTAAACGGAAGGGGACCGAACGACCGAATGAACTGGTCGTAGTTTGATGATTTACAATAAGGAAAACTGCTTACCAGTTTTCATCTCCAAGAATCACCTCTAGAGATTGAGATGGAACAGGCATCGACGTGGAAATGGGAGAAAGTTTGGTGGGTTTCCGTAAGCGCCAGTAAACTGAAAAATTTCAGTTATTCGATAAACAAGTGAAACACGTATACATGCTGCCCGATAGCCCTAGAAATCGGACGCAAACAGCGAACTGAAACTAGAATGATGTTACATAGTAAAAAACATGACAAATAAGTTGTTCAAACTTGATTCACCAAATCACCACTCATTACTTGCGGCATTAGAGGTAATGCAGTGCGCAATATAAATACCCAACCTGCAATCATTTTCATCAGCTTAGGTGCATCCTAAAATCCTATTCGGACTCCCATGAAGCGCAGGAGAATGTCACGTTTAGCGAATGGAAAGTGAACACTTCAGAAAATGAGGTATGTATGATAAATTCAACACCTGATCCATGCTGCTCTATACCTATGTGCCCAGTGTATTATATGTTCCTCGGGGGAACACATTCATTGCCGCTTTGGAATTTCCAGACAGCACCAGGAATCAAGCATTATGGCCAGTGGAAAAAACACTTGGAAAACTGGTGAAAGAAACCTCGGCTAGCAAACTTTCCCCCCTAACAACCGTTTCATTGGTGTCCTGGTTTCAGTTTGGACAAGAAAGAAGAACTAACAACATGTTGGGACAGCGACGCATTCAGAAGACAGAGCTGGCAGGCTTCTTTTAGATCTGTGACAAGCTTTAATGTGTGCCAATTTTTGTTGAACGTTGTTCGAAGTGCACTAGGTCGACTTTTGCAGCAGAAGCTCAAAATACATCACCCTTATGCCTACGCCACTGGTCGAGTTAAACGATTCCTATGTTTGCAGTAATCTTTTTAAACTGGTCCTGACAGCAACGAAATTAGCAGTTAGAGCCAAAAGGAAGACCAAAATCTCTACATACACGATGACTTTTGCATCGAAGAGATGGAAGTAACCTCAAGCATTATCAGACTTCACCAAAGTATGAACAGGACACTCTGTGGGAAATAGCTCATCGTTCACTTTTCTCTCGAACAAAACAAGAACAGTAAGAATGAGGACATTATAGACCACCCTTCTCCTTGGACCAAATCTGTATGTTCAAAGTGAATTCATTAATCGTGCAAGACTTTCGTGGCCAGATAGTGTCAGGATGCACCAAGACAACGAATGAACGAATCACCAGTCTGTTAGGTCATCTTGTCTCATGAGAACAGAGGCTAACGCCAAACCGTTCAATTTTTGTACCCCAAGTCCGAAAGTTCTCAACCCCTTTTTCCCTAACGAAGTCGAAATCCTTTTGATGAATTGATCACTACATTCCGCCGTTTTCGCATATGGCTGCAGGGGCTCAAGAGTGAGCACCTCGAATTCACGTCTGTCCAGACATTGTGTACTGAATTGAGAGGTTAATTTCTTCAAGCCAGAGGCAGATCATTTTTCGTGACTTCAAAGGAAATCAAGAAGGAGTTGAACATGAAGACGAGCTGGACTATTTTAAGAAAAGTTTCAGGTATGCAGCACAGTGCGGATCCACTCGGGATCGGATAGCAACCGAATGAGGATGGTTTATCGACAGGCGCATTAGGAAAGTACATAAATTAACAACTGTGTGATATAGTGCATCGCAGTCCAACGGCAATTTCTGAACGAGAATCAAAGTCGCTGAATTGCAAGCGGCGCGACTGTTCCACATATGGACGTCTAGTGCTGTTGCCCATTGGACTGTCGGTTTCATCTTAATCACTGTAAACTAGCCTTATACAGATGTCAAAGCTAGTATCTGAATATATCGAAATGATCGTCATATCCACTGAGACTTGATCTGCAAGAGTGCGGTCCGAAATCCCCTTGCTCAGTTTCCCTCTATCATGATTTTA
The DNA here is from genome assembly GCA_008360955.1 of Fasciolopsis buskii. Lineage (NCBI taxonomy): Eukaryota > Metazoa > Platyhelminthes > Trematoda > Plagiorchiida > Fasciolidae > Fasciolopsis > Fasciolopsis buskii. The sequence goes on along the minus strand of LUCM01002812.1, from coordinate 271,922 downwards.
CCTAGGAACTTCATTTTCCGTTTCTGAATTCACCATTTAAATTTAAAGCCGCCTAAACTTCCCTGAGTAATTCATACTCATTGCCAAACCCTACGGAACGTTCTCCTCGGTCGCGACCCAACTGGTTAAGCTTCTCATTATTCCCAGATGGCAATGACCCCCTTGCCTGCCCTGGTTAGTTCTGATTCGGGCTCCCTTTGGCTTCGATGCACTACTTGGGGAATTAAACTAACGTTGATTTACTCGATCATGTGTCAAAGCTTCTGCACTCGTTTAGTTGACTTTGGATCCATGTAACTTTCACATCACATTCATTTTTGTCTTGGAAATTGGGCTTTGTTGAATCCTTATCTCCAAAATAGGAGGTTTGTTAGTGCTCATGTAATTACACAATTGATCTATAAATAAATTTACATGAAGACATCCGATCTTTTGGAGTACTTCAGCTTGTGGTTTGTGCATTTCAGCTCTGTGCGCAGTGATTGCAATCATCTTGCAGTGGAACGTATACACTTTCTGTGTATGTTTGGCATTAGCCAGTTCTTTGCTGAACTAATAGAAAGTAAAAACCGCCTTGGGTCTCAAGTGGCTTTCACGCCAGGCATGTGCAAGTCATGAATTCATCAAAATGCTTAGCCAACCGAACATGTAACAAGATTAATTTTTTACACAAACAGTGGCTACATGGCATAAACTCTGTGTTAGAGTAATTGTGTTGAATGGTATCACTTTACGTAGCTGAAAGGTGTTAGATGGATTTTCAAGTTTCATTTACACACGCATCTTTGTAACATACCGAGTCATTTGAGTTTTAGTTTAGCATACAAGAAAACTTCTGCATCGTGATCGCCGTGTTCGTGCAAGATGAAATATATCGTCAACGAATAAGGCAACCCAAGCTGGTGCAAGTCAGACATAAAATGATTATAAAACACTAAATCAAAACGGCTGCTGCATTTGCCGTTCGCAATAATCTATACTCGAGGCTTGTATGTAATTGTCCTAGCGTATCATGCACAGAGTTAAATCCCATCTTTTAGAAACTGATGAAAATTCATTCCGGTGATCAAAAGTGTTGAGTGAGTTTGATCAATACCAGATTTAGTCAAGATGAGACTATTTTTGCCAAATCTTCGTTGCCGTGCTTAGTGAAGTGGTTCGCCACACAGACTGCCATGCGGTGGTTGGTCACACACTGAAATCTACAAACGTTTCGGTTTTCGACGTCTCGGGCATCAGCAAGAAATTGGCTTTATTGAAAAGTGAGAACTGGCGGGTAATCATACGCAGGTTCTATTCAGAATTATCCAAAGAATAATCACCAAAGCTAAGTTTATCTACCACGGATCGCGTGGAGCTTCGATAGATTTAAATAACCTAACGTTTGCAATGGCCGTTTGCGCGCATAGGAGATAAAGACGAAACTGTGGTAAACACTTGGGATTAACAACGCACCTCTTACATAAGGGAGGTGACCGGAAAGCCCATAGAAAAGGGCAAAATTAGACAGATATTCCAGGCTAATCTTTATTTTGTTTGCTGCATGGAGTAGTTTTAAGTAGTACTAAGAAAGGGTTACCCAAAGTTAAAATAGCCTTCATTGCCTGTTGAAAGCATCTTAGTTACATCCGGTTTATTAACATAAGAAGACATTAGTATGGAATGAATTTTCCTTTTGTCTTTTTTATATCGGTCTACTTGATGAGTACTATATGATTTCAGTAGTTTGTGCACAGGCTAATTTGTTCCAAATTTGTTACAATGTAATATCAAGCTTGGTGGCTATGGGTACTGGAAGCACTTTTTCAGCTGCGTATACTTCAACATCGGATATACAATTTCTTGCCTTGTACAACACATCGATTTGTGGGCTTTCACTCAAACACCGACGTACACACATACAGATGGGACACGGTCTGTTTGGAGTGGGATAGTTTCCATTTTAAGAAGTGTGAGTTGCAATATCCGCGTATTGAAATATACACAAACAGGGTTACAGCATACTTAGATTGGGCGGCAATGTCAGAAAACAGTTTGTTTTTCCGTGCAGGTGGGCGACAAGCAAGTGAGGACGAAATGTTTATTTGTTGCATCTCCTTTGACCTGAGAAGAAACACTAGTTGATACTTCTTTTAGGTTCGAGGATTTTCATATAAATATTTTACCGCAAATTCCTGTTTGAAATTATTATACACGAGAAACACGATTATTTGTATCTTTGTACACAATGGTGCAGTCCGAATGCCAATTCAGAGCAATGAATCATGACCAGCATTAAGACAATGAACTTGTATCATTTTGATTAGCTTTCGATGGCAAGACTTTATAAATTTAGTATATTTTCATCGGTATCGGGTTTACATACCAGACTAAGTAAGCGGAAGAACATTCTGTGTTTCAACAGTGAACTGACAGTACTGACCAGATTAACTGTTTAGTCCCAACTTCCAACTCTTCAATACTTAACCCTGTTTGATCTTTGTTAGGAATTATCAATACACGAATCCACCATGATCTAAACGAGACACGAGACCGCAGTGGAGGATTGCGAATCAAAGATCGTAAGTCATAAGTTTTCCAGCTCAGCTGGCAAAGCTTTTTGAACTTCGAACATGATCACTTTAAGAAGACAGCATAGGCACCCTGTTGACAACAGTTTGATTGAGGGAATCAAAAGGCTTCTGAACTTGAAGGTTACAACCTACTATGTGCAACAATAAACCTTGATGTTGATGATTAAGTGTGTAGGCAAGAATGGAACATTTCCCCTAAAAACTTGGGATAAACTAAATTCGGACACAGCTTAAGCAATAGCTCCCCTGTGGAAAACCATTTACAAATCAATTCACTGACCAAGTCCAAGAGGAGAATTTCAATCTTCTAGTTGAGACTTTGCCTAAATACGTTCCTGCTCACCATTTAATTGATGGAAAGAGAGCATATTTTTGAACGAAAATACCAAACTGCAAATTGTGAGTGACTGTTTCAGAGTTACATGTTGAGAAGCAGTCCATGCTTTTCTTGGTTATGTCCTGCCTAAAGTCGAGATCGTGGTGTGAATGCACAAATAACGTGAAATTGAAACCTCGAACACCTTTATCCAAATGACTGCCCCGAGTGTCAGTAGATTTCCGTGCCGACCTAAGGGAAACAATGTTACTAGTGGTCCCAATAAACCAGTATGCTGCTGAAGAACGATAATGTTTATCTCTAACCGGAGCAGTGTGACAATGAACACAATTTGGGATGTACACAATTGCCGTTTTGCAACTATTTGCTCGCCACCCAGTACGGGCCTCATGAAAATAAAGTGTGTCAGTGATCATTGGGCTCAGACGGAGGGCGATAGTGATGTGCTTCGAACAAGTACGTGGAGGATCATATAGGTAAATAACCGCATTGATACGCGAACACTTGGGAAACAAGGCGAGAAGTCGATTTGACCGCTTTTGTAAACGACGACTGGCCAGATAGTTTTTTGGGGGGTATTCTTCGTTCACCGTGGCTACAGTGTTCAGTAAACTCAGAAGCAAATAGCCTCTACTTCACTTCATCTCCAATGATTTAGGCAGCCCCTTGGATAAAACCGTGCCAACAGTTGTCTGCTTTCAGGCATATGTTCACGCGTCTTGCTAGGTACAGTTTTCAGTCAGTAAAGTGTAGCTGTCAGTTTCAGGTAATAACTGCTCTGACGTGGTTTTTCACATGACGCAGCCTGGGCAATTAATTATGCCACGCGTGGCATTCAAACCAATGAGTTTTGCCACTCGTCTGTGAAGCAGAGCCATGCAGAATAAAACATTCTAATAAAACCAAAGAGAAATGAAAGAAATTTGGATATAAAAGAGCAGTTCAAGAAAATAATTTATGAATGAATAAGACAGGTTCTACTTTGGTAGTCAATGAAATCCACGGAATTACACTTCTTACACGAATAGTTAAACATTGTTCTCTTGCACTAGTCTAGGAATGGCTAGGAATCCATTTCGCACTTTCTACCTGACTAGTGGTCTAAAGAAAGCAACCATGTTACGTCCGAAAAGCATAATCAAGGATCAAATATTTTCAAGCACTGGTGGCAAATTTTCTTTCAAAAAGAGACAATGCAAAACCGAATAATCAGGTCTTCACTTCCGGGTTATCCAAAACGGTAATTGCAATCTTAATTCATTTCCGATAAACGGCGAAAGGCCTGCGGGAATGAAAATCCCAAGTTCAGTGATCGGCAATGTTTCAAAATTGCTAGACTGAGCTACTGCTCACGTTAACATTAGCATGTATTACGGAGTTTGCAAAGCGGACCACGAAAGTCTCCCAAAGAAGTCCGGTAAGCAAATCCTCCGTTCAGTTAATTAATGGACAATAGTTTGTTTACTCCCTGCTTGTGACCACCCCTAGAATACTGGGATTTTGTAATTCAATGCCAATTACATTTTCAAAATCATGGCTGCCAGTCCCACTTTCCCTCGCGATGGGCCCAGGTGGTTATGGGCAGGCTCTTAACGTGACTGATGCATCGATCATGTGATGCAAAGCGACTGGTTTCACGGAAAGATACCACGTTCTGTTTGGCATATTTGAAGAAAAAGAAGTGATCTACAAGACTGGATGTCAAATATTCACTGCCATCATTCGAAGAGACTGAGTATTCAAGTATTGCGGAACAATGTGGAAGTTTAACCTGTGGGAGGAATTCTACCTTGATTGATTTTTAAAAATTCGAAGGGATGTCTACTGTGGCTTTTACCGGTCGATCAACCATCACCTCCGTCTCCGTTCCCATAAGCTCTAGAGAGAATGACCAATTTGCGCAGACACAAAACGTTCGTGTACTGAGCTAAAAATTTTATGTATATTGGCTTTTATGATCAGAACTCAACGATTGCTCAGTTCGCTGGACCACGCGGCTCGTCAACAGTAACTGATTGTTTCATGCTGAATTTTCGTTCAGTTTGACGGTCCACATAATCAGTGCAATGTTGCCGTCTTTGAGTTGACCAGAACAATGGCACCTACGATCCCCAAAATTGGCACAAGTTCCAATCATTCATTGGGCTGACAGTGATGCTGCTGATGTTGACGATTATAATTATGATGGTGGTGATGGGTATTATTATCACCGTGATGAGAATAATATTGATCACAAATATGATGCCGCCGAAGGATAAAAACTGCCAACACTAATGTCAAACTTGCGAAAAGATCTCACTTCTTACTGTACGCGTGTAAAATCCATGGCTGGTGATATTTATGTCATGTCAAGAAATGAAAGCCTTCTCTGCCTAACAAAATACATTGTTTTAACAAAAGCTGATTGGCCATCGATCACGTCAAAGCACGGAGTGTTCGGACATTTCTTTGTGCGGAAAGATGCTAGCAAAGAACATATATAATTGTTTGAGAAATTTGAGTTGTGTGCTACACTTTCACTTTTAAAAAAAGAAAATCTGCTTAACAGCGAGGATTTTTGATGTATACACATGTTCCAAAGTGCGCTACTTCAGTGAACGAGGTGGATTTCGACTTTAGCCATACATTTCTTCATAAACCCAAAATGTATCAGTATGTCCACGAAAGTTTCACGTCTGCCTTACCCTTTTAATAAGTTTAGATTGACTACTCCTTGTTTCTGAAATGACGGAATTTCCTGCGCTATGACAGCCTGCCTTCACATGGGTTCTGTGCTATTGTACATTTTTTAACAGGACTATTCCTGGTCCTTGAACACCAGCCATGGATTCCGTGCTTGATCTTTTATGCAATTTCTGCTTTCTCAGATGGTAAGTGAATGATGCGTGTAATTTGTTTGTAATATCCGAAAGCTACGGTAAAAGCATTTAGTGGATTGCCTAAAATACTAGCTGCCTGAATGTGATCTGGCATCTCATCAAAACAAACTGATCATGTAAAATTTCGTCATGATACCAGTAGAAATTACTTCAAGAAAATAAGTTGAATGAAATTTTATTTCACAAATTTACTCGTTTGCTTGGATTAAAAATAGTGGTAATCTTTCGTAAGTCGAGAAGTCAACCACCTAACCCTGTATCAAAATTGCTTCAGCCAGATAAGACCTGGGAACCAACTCCGAAGCATCTACAGAGCCCAGTGTGAGAATAAACGAAAAAAATTTCAATTCTATGGGCTAAAAGTTACTTGCCCGAGTGTTCTTTTTTAGGATGGCAGCGACACCGCGTGGGAGATCGCATACCAGACACCATTTTATTGCTCTCATTAATAACTCCACTACATACCAGGTTGCTGAGTGCACAGTCAGACTAATTAGACCACTTTCCTTTAGAAAGCACCAAACGCAAAATGTCCATGCAGTATGAGTTTAGACAGTAAGATGCTGAGAATTGCACAAATCATGATTAACTCCAGATGATTTGAGCGGAATTAGAGATCAGATCCCAAATAATTCTCAATACGGATTCGTATAATCGCAGATAGAATCGTTTCGACTTGCCAGTGAGGCCAGTGAATTGCACAGTTTGACGATCAACACGTGCAACTACAACGGAAGCCCCAACGGCGGTCAGGCAGTCAGCTCGGTGGTATTTCAACCTGAGGGACTCGGGTTCGAATCATCCGCTCGCCTGTCAAAGTTCCCACTTTGTAGCCCTTGGTTGACTGCGCCAGCTTGCCTTAAATAAGAGCACATCGTTATGTTAATGATAAAGGAGGCAAAAGTTTGAAGGAAAACAAAAAAACGCAAAAATAATGAGAACTGGCATAGCTATTTTAGTACATATTTTGATCGCAGGGGAACAAAGCAGGCAAAGTGCGATCACCAGAATGCGCTTCATACATATCTACTACGAACCAGTTAAATTGTAAAATTTTTCATTAGTATCTTCTCAAGTTTGCATCTGTAATTTGCCTGACCACCGTCAGATGGGACTTTTAGTATTGGTGGCTTCCATGTTAACAATTAAGGACAGTGTATTGCTTACTCGGTCAGGAATGTAAGGCATTATTGCTTAATTCTGAGTTTATACATTCACCGATTATCGTCTTCCTTTCATTTGATTTATTTCCCGAATTTCCAGTGGAGTTATTACATTATTTGTTAGCAGCAAACCTGTTATTGTTCATGTTGGCTTCCAAGTTGTCCTAGCTTCGCTTAAAGCTCACATGGCCCTAGCGATCAAATACCAACGGCCGGATGTCCGATGTGACAAGATGATTGCTAATTTGACTAGAAGAAAAGAGTTCGAATGTGTTTACAATCCGGACAGCATTTAATCAGTCAGATTTCCTACTGTTGTCAATTCAACACCCTCACATTTGCATTTGAATAAAACAATGCAACGATTGTGGAGGTTATTCATTACTACATTATCTGCATGACTTGCCAATTTCAAGCATCTGAGGCAAAGGCTTAATTATAATCACAAACAATGTACAGTTAACCGAGAAAAGCTGGGGGAGGTCAGTCTCTATCGGTTGATTAGTCGGATGGCAATGACTGACCGAGCATTTCTAATATTCGCAACCGTTATTGAAATCAGTATGCACTCTGGGTTTCAGATTTCAATGGTCAATGAATCAGTTCAGCAGGGAATTGGGAGAAGTTATTGCAACTGCATGGGTTTCCTTGACAAAAACTTCGAAATGAGTTCTACTTATTATTTGAGGAACGTAGTCGTTTATCACTGAGGTCTTATTGACCCAAAAATTTGTTGACCGCTCTGGAAATTCCAAATGTAGATTTATATCACTTGGTCTTAAATTTACAAGTATTTCAGCAACTCACATATGAGACTGTGATCAAATAATTTCTGTTGTTAACCAATAAGACTTCCGTCCGAGTTTTCTGACCAAACCCTCCGTTCGGTCTAAGGGTCCAGTTAATGAAAGAGTCGCGTGTGCCTGACATCCTTCGCGGGGGGGACGCACTGCGATATTCACATTTATTTACTCTTACAGATTATTTCACCTGGAAATCTTGCAAGAAAATGAGCAGTTCCACACAGCCCTGGTCTTGAGGAAACGGTAAATAGTTACTTTCATTGGGCCTGAAAGTTGCAAGTATCGATTCAGTGGCTCTGCATTTTATGCCGACAGTAGAGGTAAACCTAATAGTCTAAGTGCTAAAATATTTGATAAGATTGAACACGAATATCGGGGAAATCGATGAAATTGTGCTTCATTTCATCTATTAAGAACGGTGCTAAATTTAATTATGCAGATGGCCTAATAAAATGTGTTCCATGGTATATATTTAGGTTGGTTATTCCCTGGAATGAAGAGTGACCGATCTATTATCTAACCCAATGTAACTCACACCTGGTGAAACGCAAACATCCGGTGAACAGATGCATAACTGACAGATGGCATGATTTTCTGTGCAGTCGGGCTTTTAAATATAACCGCATTTCGGTTGACCGCTTATCAGTGGTCAGTGTCTGTGGTGTGGTGTTCTAGATGACTTGTTCCATCTAGTTTATGTCCAGTAGGTCAATACTCGGAATGAATTTGGGTTTTCAACATGCAAATACCACTCAAAGCATTGCTTTGTACTACATTTTACTGCATACCAGGTTTGCACTTCAACTAAGAGAACAGTGCCAATCTAGCGCTGTCATTTTGGAAGCACATAAGAAGGGCAAAACAGAGAAAGGAAGTTCAACCGTTGACACCAGAATGCAGTTCAACTAAGACTGTCTTTATTACACTAAATACGAGCTAAACACAAAATAGCTGCCCTGTGATAAAGTTTATCTTCAGCGATTATCAAGCTAAACATCAAATGGGCGGGAAATCATTCTGTGACGGGTCGGGGCAACCTGCCAGGGTTTTTCACAAGTGTATTTCATACATGATTGCCAAGTGAGCCAACTGTTACTGACAATCACACCAATCTTCATTAGGAATTTCTCTTTGAAATACCTCATATTCGACACATGGCGAGCTGCGACGTGAAACTAACTTCTTGGAAATTCCCAGCTCTAGGTAATTGATTTGTGCCTTGTCAAAATGGTGTCTATGAAATGTAATTCAGGAATTTCAGTAGAATCTCGACTGATCTCGCTTTCGTGAAATATTTCACCATGCGATATCATCGCTCAACTCACCATAAAAAAAACCATGGAAGCACTGTACAGCTGTTTCATCCTTGTTAGGAATCATCAGCAGTTTAATCCACCGCACCCGAACTGGAACGCGGACCCGGGTGCAACATGATCATGTGGTGAAGTTGAACAAACCGTTCAGACCCTGCCCGGTAGCGTAATGGCTAAGGCGTTCGACTCAGAATCGTTCGTTCCGGGTTTGCGTGTCCCAGTTCGGGCGCGGTGGATATGCACTGCTGATGATCCTTAGCAAGGATGAAACAACTGTACAATGTTTCCATGGTTTTTTTATGGTGAGTTGAGCGATGATATCAGATAGTGAATTATTTCATGAAAACATTCAATCTCCTACTAATAAAATGATCTCGCTTTCTCAAGTTCCCCTGTGACTGCATCAGATTATCTAATAAATTGGATCCTTTTATTTGAAGTACGTCTCCATGTTCATCTAATCATCGAGCTTTGTAAGTGCATGGTGATAATATTTTCACAACAAGCGTTTTTAACCACGGTTTGTCAAATGTATTCTTAAAGCCGTGAAATGTTTTTGTTTGCAGTACGTTTTAGGGCAATCGAAGGTAACAGAAAAAATAAGCCGAATCTTGGACTGTTATGTTGCACCACTTTACTGGAACGCGGGTTCTTCCGGTGTTTTCTCGATATTATTTTCATCCCCACAGGAATTAAAACAACATTTCAGATGAGCTTAATCTAAGTAACGAACAAGACTTGACATTTGGCAGATCTACCATCTTATGTCTTTTACTTTATTTATTAATAAAATAAGAGTGTGCATCATTTGTCCGGGAGAGGGCTGCGGCCAACAAAGGGCTGCCAAGTAAGGAAGTTGGTCGGCGGTGGGAGGATTGGAACTGGTGACCTTCAAGCCCAAAGGCCACGACCTTATCGGCTTGACCACCACCGGCCAAGTGGAACTTCACTAGCCGTAATATAGAGTTATGATTCACTGTTGTTACCAAAGTCACTTGTTGTTAGTTTTGTTTCGTAAGGCAACAATATTTCATAGGATGTCAATAATCTGACAACATCACGGTTGCCATTGGAATCCTGAAAATAACACTTATTCTATCAAGGATTCAAGGTAGTGAAGCCAGCAATAAGAACGGATAGAAGTGTATATTTGCAAGCAACAGGTTGATTCATCGTTAATCTAGGCCGACCGTCAGAACGAGAATTTGTGGTCTCCAGTAGAGATCATTGAAAACAGTTACACATAAGGATAAGGAGAGATATAACCAGAGACCCACTGCACACACTCAGTTTCTTTCTGAACGAAGCACATTCACGAATACTCCTCAATCTCTGACGATAGGAACAACGGAATGTGCGGGCGTGACGGTAACTGGACGTGATGGAACTGACTTCTCCCAACCTAAGCGAGGCAACATCGGTCATGTGACTGTAGGGAACATTCTTTCCCTCGTTTCTCTGTAACTATCTTATTAGCATCCTATGATAATACTGAGACCTCGTCGCAACAAATACGTCAGTCGATGGGCAGAGTGAAGTAAACCTGCTGATTAAGTCATTTGCTGGTGATGAAGTCGAACCATCCGAAAAAGTAGCGCTGAGTACAGAAAATGTATGCAAACAAATCACCTTTGGGCTCCAGGAGAATGGAAGCAAAAAGAAGGAAAATGTTTGTCCGAACCTTGATTTTCTTGGTCTTCCATAACAAATATGGCAGATATAGAAATCCCAAAATTACATTGTTGCTATTCAATTTATTCTGCTCAAGGTTGACGTAAGCTGATGATACCGTTTCCCGAGATGAAATAGTTGATGTCGTAATCCACATGAGATTCATGTATGGTATACATTTTTCTCCAGTGTGGCTATTGACACAGGACCAATTAAGGCGTCTAAACAAATCGGAAGTTTGTGTGAACAGTTTGGGCATAATTAGGTCAGAAAGACATAAGCAAAACACTGATGTTTGTGACCGAATTTTAGGAAATCAGCTGCCGTATCTTTGAAGGCAGCCAAACATTGCTTCACTTCCAATTCTCTTGTCGAATTGTTCGTTGATGCACTAACATTAGTACGGTTCGACAAATGGCAATTCGGTGGCTTTATGCGCGAATATGAATCCAAAAATCCGACAGTAAATTCCTCATCTGAACGCTTGGTTAGACTTATTACGGAATAATAAATCTAATTATCGAAACTGCTTTAGGCGCGAGTGTCCGCTCTATATTGTTCGATTGTCAGATTGGTAATTTATCTAGATAACAAGCTGATTCGCTCAGTGATGACACCTTGGTTTTCCCTTGATTTTCTTATGTCACACAACGGAAGATCAAATATGTCATTTTTAGCTTTACTTCAGTGTGCAACACAAGTAATCCTGTGTAGAAAACTTCCAGAAAATGGAATATTTCATGTTCTGTTCCAACTATCTTCTCAAAGTTTCTCATTCACTTGGCCGATTTATATAACAATATCGTGCAAATATATTCCCACAGCCGTCCAATGGATCCCGTCAATTATTCATCATTTTCCAGTTGGCCAGTGCCTCTAGGAAATTTAAGCACCAACGCATTCCCAAAATCGTTTGGGTTTTCACATCACCAGCGATGTTGGTTCCCGTAAGAAATTAGAAGAGAACAGAAGTTGAGCAATACTGTATGTTTCACATTAGATTATTCACAAGGCTGTCTAAATTCTCAGTCGATCAATAAGAAACCGTGCCTGCTCTCTTAATTCTAACGAATGATCAGCAGTTCACACCTATGGCTTCCACTCAGGGACGAGAATTCAAGGTTATCTATTGCACGATTTACAAAAGCCGCATCATCCCTTTCTAATGGTTGCACAAACTGTCTGTACTGTGTATCCCAGGCAGAAGGGTGTAATGAAACTGCTTGACACTGCCTGCAAAATTTCGAATTTGCGAGATGGGATTGTACCGTACTTGGCTAGTGGACAGTTCACACTGTTGATCCCGTTTTCGCATTTCAGCTGTATCACTCACGTTGTAACGACTATAAACGCTCGACTTGGCAAATTGAAGAACTATCCCAACACCGAAGGACAGTGTTACATTCACTCCTAAGTATGTTGGACAATCGTCCTATTTAGTGTTCTATTGAATCCTGACCAGTCTTCGAAAGTACACTTAATTCCTCATTTCGTCAAAACCAGATAAACCGAGACACCTGTAACTAGGTAATGACTATTGTATTCTTCTTTAATCGAAATTGCAAAAATCTTTTTGTACCTAAGCGCGGTCGAGTCGATCATCAACCAGTTGCATGAGATAATCGGTGGTTCAGGTTAGAAAAATCAAGCAGGGCTGGCAAGTTTGCCCAGATTTAAGTCCTTATGCAAAGGAAAATACCTCAAAATGATCCGTGTGTGTTTGCCACCAAGAGGCTGATAGTTGGATTTCGGCTTTTTTTAATCTTTCCAAAAAGAGGAACACTTGGTTGACTTACCTGTAATCAGAGGAAGACCTTGGAGTACGTTTGAGCCGGGAATGAGTATTGAAGTTCAGTTGCTCTCGCTGGATTACGACAATACTGATACCAGTGCCAGAGAGAAAACAGCAGGGAAAATCCGCAGGAATTTTGGTATTTCCAACCTGCTCTGATAATGATGATAAAGAGTTTTGTTTAGTCTTTATTTTAGGTATCTTTGTAACTGAAAGGCAAAAAAGCAATGTTTTATCTATTGTGCTCTAATTTATCAACAGAGAGGCACAGATTGAGAAGGAATTTAGAAGCACGGTACACACAAATAAGCAAATGCTACCTTCATGATGCACGTATATTTCTTCAAGCATTACTTTCTATCATTTCAGATCTATTTTGAATACCAACAAGGACCTGCATCTCCGAAAGTCAATAACTCCATTCACAAATGAACACCAAAAAGGCAGTCCATTTTTCATCCAGATGATGCAACTTCTCGTAACTCTTCGTCCTGCTGCAAATAAGGCGCAGGCAAGTAAAATTTCGAGATTCTAACCTGAATACCATCAGTTCCAATCCTTGCATCACTCGCCAATTTCCCTGTTTGGAAGTGTGCCAAGAGCCAAGGCGCCTTTCTTGAATTGTTGTCAATTTGTCAAACAATAAGTGAGGAATTTAAGTTAATCGTTTTGGCCACAGAAAAAAAATGTTAGCACACCGAGTGGCATTTTTAGTGTGACTGACTTGCCACTACCTCTAATCACCTTATTTCAAAATTAAAGCCAAGTTTACGAGCTATTCTCGTTGAACCGCGCATTTTAACCGTCAACTTGTCCAGTTTTTCCATTGTAGCAATTTGAACTCTGGTTTCAAGAAGACGTTTTTGGTGAATCGTTACTCTGAGGAATAGTTTTTTTGAAAAAAATACTTAGGCTTTAGCGGACTACGCTCTGGCTCGATTCTCTGGGTAGACAGAAGAAACTAGCTAAACCAATGCTGTCATGCGGATTTTTTTCAAGTTCAGAACACTGCAAGCTCTAAACAGTATTCGAATGAAAAGGTGACAGCCTAAGGAATTGAAAATACTCACTGTTTCTTTATTTACGTGAAATAGGAGCTATTTGTTACAGAGAGCTAGTCAAATCGGGAACAATTACCGACGAGGTGATGGTGTAATACGAATGCAAATACACAAATACAAGTATTCAGTAAGGAAACTTCTCTAAATACAAAATGAATTCAAATGTACATGTCGTTCTAAAATCCTGCATCACATTCCGACCTCAAAGGTTTCAAAATAGACACTCACTTTTAAAGCTAATGTTGGTTTCGTGGAAAACTGAATCGGACGGATTGTGTCACATGGAAGAAAGTTGAGGCCAATCAGTTGGTTTGTGTATTTTCTCATCTCTTCTCCTCCGAGGGTGTTAAACTCTGTCTCTGGTCCAGTTCGGATGTACCCGTGTTTGAGAACCATAGTCCTCTTCTCCTGGTATATCGCAACTAAGTAACTGAGTACAAGCTACACAGCGGGTAGGAAAAACAAACAACCGAACAAAGACGAGATTTTTCATCACCGAAGAAAGATATAGCCTCGTTTTCTTAAAGGCTAGTAGAAATAAAAGTAATTGTAATGCCTGAACATTTTTCAACATGCCGAAAATTTCAACCCCACTTCAGCTCTTTTTTAGTGTGCATTAGTGGTTATGAACGGGTGAAGTAAATTAACTGCGCTTGGTGCTTTTCTCAGAATGCCGTTTTAAAAAAGGACTTGATAGTTTGTCGCCACAAAGAGACTAGTAGTTTTCTAGCTTGATGATGAATATTGCAGTACGATTGCCTGTTTGTTCATTTTTTTGGGTGTCCTTCATAGAAATTTTTTGAAAATGAACAAAGCAGTATTTGAAAACTTTGCTTTCAGTAGCAAACTGTGCACTGAGGATGAATTTCCTGTTTTATATGATTCCTGACCATAACGTTTCATTAGCCTAAATTCATCTTCTTCCATATTCTTCTTCTTGAGTCCATCAAGTGATCAACCGGAGACTTTTTCATGGCTTTATTGCGACAAGTTCGTTCGGACACGGATAATTGGTAATACTGGATGACATCATGACAGCCAAATATAAGGTTAGCATATTTCGGATTAGTAGGGCAAAAAATTTATCAATAATGCAGCATGAGAAGTCGATGGACATGCCCGTTTACGATCATTGGGTTTCTACACCTGATGCTTCACACAGAACCGGTGTAACTGTGCAAAACCCACCAAGCAGATTTTACAACGACCACAGTTTGGAATTAATGGTCTCGTTTGCCACAGCCTGTGAATCAATAGGCAAGAAGGCTCAGCAATGTGCTCACAAGTCATATAGGCCCGTGGTTTGGCGTTTCTGAGAAATAGGAAGAGATTGATAACAAGAGGCTCTGGAGACATTTTATAAACTGGCCTCGATTGCTTTTTTAGGACTTGTGAAAAATAAGCTTTTAGAACCAAATGTATTCTCCTTGCCTAGTCATTTGACCACGACGGGTTAAGTGCATAACTTCAATCTTCACCGATTTTAGGACAGTTATCTTCTATATAACCGAGACTTTCCGGAGGGAAAAAGTTTGTGTGCCTCGCGGAGGTGTTCAGCTGTAGTCTTTTAAATATAATCCAACAAGAAACAAGAGCAATCAATTTATTTGAAAGAGTGACGGTTTTCGAGAGTACGTCCTGGTGAGGAGCACTATGGTCTGCAGATTTTTTGATATGATGCTTGCACAATTTTACTCCTATATGCAGATAGTGAATGACAGTATGGTGCGTTGCTTTCTCCATCAAATATAGCGGTCTGCCGAATCAACCGAAAGGAAACCTGTGTCCACTTTGGATCCTCAGGTTCTACCACTTTTTGCATCGTGAATTTGCACCACTCGTTGTCCTCTTGGTGATTGAATGTATTATTGGTAGTCGGGGATTATATATTTCCATGAAATAATTCACCTTGTGTTATCAGCCCTCATTTGGCTACTAGGAAAGCATGAAAGCATTATGCAACAGTTTCATTATTGCAGAATTAAACTATAGCAGGAAATGATAATACGGGATACCTTGTTCCATTCCTCAGACAGGTTATGGAATGATATTTGGCTGGAATTGTCTTTTATTACGCATTCAATCACAAGTACATTAAAAGCGAGGAAAAATATATCTTCATTGTTCGTTATCATTCACAATAAAGTTACGGGCCAGATGGGTAACATTTAGTGACCAGTTTCTTCTGAGAAGATAGGTAAATTCACTTCAGGAACTTCTTGGTCGCTGATGCTTTTTCGCCTATTCCAAATTGGCTGGGAGCTGGTACCACCAAACAGAATGAAAACGTGCACCATATTTTTAGTCGAACTCTCATGCACGTGCTGACAGTTTCCGCAATTTCTGCTGACTTTTTCTCAATTACTAGGACACGCCTTAACGCGTTCATAATATCTTAGAAATAATTCAAAACTAGCAAAAAAGTGGTTGCAAATTTCACATAACGACCAATGGATTTCACATTTTCTTCGGCGTTTCTATGAGTGTGCTCATTCAACAGTCTGTTTGTGCTTTATTCACTTACCTCATTACTTTTAGTCTGAAGACTGTTTCTTATTTATAATGAATTTGTTTCGTTCACCGCCGTCGAGGGCTGAGTAATTCAGTTGTAGGACAAAGAATTTAGTTTTTCAAGGTCTTGCTACGCATTACCACTGACTTAACCATCTTCTAAAACAAATGGTCTGTCGGGCTATTTCTTCTGACTTGTTGGGAAACCATCGGCACGATGTGGTCTTACAGCTTCAAATCAGAATCCAACCAGGAATAAACAAATGCATGTGAAACAAGGTTCACCTCACGGCTGTCCAGGCCGGTTGTTGGCGACTCATTTTCCAGCAATCCTACGTGTGTTGCACCGAAACGCCACATAGATTACTAGGGTTAAGTAATTGTATTGTATTTCGCAAAGTAGGCTGATACCCCACGGGAATCTGACTTAAGAAAGGCGGGTTTTCACTAACCTATTAAACACTGAAGTTACACCATTGAGTCGATGTGATTTAATCATTTGCTAACTTTTGTTTATGTCAGAGTCACTCGGCTTCGGGTGCGTGAAGCTTAATTTTCCCGCGATAACGTCGACGTAATGATCTCAAACAAGAGTTTAAACTGTATAGTCTTCATGTGGACTAGAATGTGAATTGTCACTGTGGAGTCGAAACTACTCATCCATAACTTCCTCCGCTTTCTTTTAAGTCGTTGAACTCACATTAGCCGTCTGTCAATTAACTGCGTCTAATCTCTGCCTTCTAGCTTCCAGATGACTGATGGATGTTGTTAGGTTCAACTAAATCTTTACTTGGTCAGAATGAACTGGACTACTGGTTCTGTCATTCGGAATACATGCATCTTCGGTGGTAGTAAATTCCTGTCTGACCTGGTCAGTTTGAAGTTCGGTCATGCCTGTTTTGCTCACACCCACGCTACAAACTGGATCTAACTTAGTCTGCTTTGTCGAGAGTCACCTTTTCGCAGTCCTGCGAGTGACTTTGGTCAGCGCTCCTGAAACCAACGAATATTAAGCTACTAGGGTCCCTACTGGTTAGAAAAATCTGACCGACGTACCTGGGCATAATCCGACATTTGGATTTCTTGGGATTCTCTTACACGTATTTATACTACGAGTTCATTATTGAACGTGTAGAGTAAACCTTCCCTGGTGCTGTTTAGAAATGTTTGTGGCTGCAATGATAGTGGCAAGCGAGTGATGAAGTAGCAAGACTTGTTTTGATGAAGATGTTTAGGATTGAGATGCTCAAAAAGTAAACATTTTTGTTAATGATATCCCAATTTGAAATATTCAGATTACTATCTCCTTTCTGTTGAATGCATCATAGAACTGGATGGCACAGATAAAGTTGTCTGGCGCGATTTTGGTCACGTTTGAACAGCATTAGCAGCGTAGAAATCACCAAACATCGAACGCTCCTCATTGCAAGTAATTTTTTATATCCATTAAAATTTCTTACACCTTATCTTTTAACGTTTATTCCTTTGTTAGTGAAATAACAGTTTATATCGTCTTCAGGAAGGTCGCCGGGGCCAACGAAAGGTTGGCGCAAAGACTCCAATCCACGATATTCACGTCTGAATGCCACAATGATATCAGCAGGAACACCGGCCGCCAGGTTCTGCGTTAACGCTACAGGCATTTCCTTCTTGAACTATCATCCCAACTGCGTCTGGAAACATGGAAAGTTAAAATGGATGAAATGTTTTGAAGAAAAGTGATTCATAATAAGGGTGCGCGATTAATCCGTGATTGCTGAATTGCACTCGGATGAAGAACCTTTTGTGAGATTTTATTCGTATATATATATATATCTACAACCCTCACATTCATGTTAAGGTGGCTTGTCATTCAGAACTAAGATCGATGTCTCACTGGCAGATAGGGGAAAACAAAAAACCGGAATCTTCCTACATACTTAAAAGTATAATGAACCTTCCTCACTAAGAGCCTTTCGCCTCGGGTTTCAATACTTCTTACTGCATGAACTGTTTTCGTCAGCTGAACGTTCCCTAGGTTATAAAAGTAATTGCCTGCAAACAGAAGAATAAATGCTTCTTAGCTGTTGATCTCAACTAGGTTGCAAAATGTCCACATCTAGAACGGACTCCGTGTCATTCCCAACAGACTCCTACTTCTTGCTGCGAAGAGTAATGGGAATGGAATTTTTGAACCAGTTTCGATTCTAATTATTACCGTGACCATGCACCGGCCAAGAAGAAATAGGATTTCGGATTTTATCCATTCCAACCGATACTTGGTTTCCGGAATTAACTCACGGTTCACGTATCTACCCACCATCTGCCTACGTAGACCACTTTCCGGTTGGATTTCTCCACTCACAGAAATGCCACATAGCAATAGGCCATTACTAGCCAGCACTGACGTGCGTGTATAATCGCGTTGCTCGGATGCCCCATGCGACCCGTGTGCTTTTCATTCTTTGATAACTTTTGAAAAGGTGGTAACGCCTTTTTCAGTCCCAGGCTTTTCTATTTAAAGAATTGGAGATTTATACATCGCATTGTCCGATTTCTCACGAGGCGGGAGGCGAGAGAAGTTATACCGCATTATTTTGTAGCGGATTCGTAATCAATATTCTCTAAATCAGCTGATCTCCCTAATTAGAACAGAACTGAGGCTGTCATTTAAAAGCGAAAGGCAGTTAGGCCATCTTGTGGAGGGATTAAATGTGGTCACTTATATCCCTCGATAATCCAGGGTGAAAATTTGGCAAGATTTTCTTCCTCCTACTTCGAAAAACAAACGAGTGAAGCGCGAGCTAAGTTGCCTCAGTGCTGAGCCGAAAAAGGACCACAATAGTAGCCGATCAGATAAAGTAACTCATTTTTCTCTTACATGTTTGTCCGGTATCTGGACCACTTAAATTATCGTGGGCTTCTGCATTAACTTTGCGGAAAATCAGGTGCAACTATTGTTGACCCGTGGAGATCACAAGCATGATGGACGCTCTGGTGTGCCTGTTAGCCAATATGAAGTTCACGGATATTTTACTCAAACGGAATTATTCCAGTCATTTGACAGTTGGCATGAAAATAAACGTACAAATCACTCATAAGCGAGGCTGATTTGAGTGAAGATCTGAAGTATAATAAATAAGTCATACTAGTAGTATAAATGATTCGGCGTCAGGAACATTGTTCCTCTAACGCTAGTTGCTTCATCTACACGTTGCCCCGTAATTTGCAATCCCTCATAACTGTTCAGTAGCGCCTAGTTCTGATTTAACGGTCCTTACCCAGAATGATAAGCAAACGTCTGTGAAAACTCACACGAAAAGGGGTATCTCATTTTTGAACTATTGGGTTTAGTTACACCACGTGGCAGCATATTGCTAGACTGGTCACCAAAGATGTCCAATGACCGGAAATATAGTTATTTCACCTTGGCATATGGCTGCCAAATCACAGAAGGATTCTTATTAACCGCGAAGTACTTCTGGCAAACCAAAGTCAGAAGCTCATTAAAGACGAAAAAACTCGAAAAAGGCTTGCCCGCAAGTACGTTTCAGCAATCGCTTTCCCTAACCAGATCTGATAAAACTTTCCCATTCAACCACGAATTTCCCTTTCACTGGGTATGAATGTAGAAACTTATGGTTTTTGCGAAAAGAGGATTACCCTGTTAGCCCCAGTTTGTTCCTTAGAATTTCATCGGACACTCAGAAGATTAGTGGTTCTTTTAAACTCAGTTAATATCAGTGGTAATTTTCTCAGAGTAGAAAGTAATCCAGTTGGCAAAACAAATCAAACCAGTCCTCGGTGCAGTCGAATTTGTCTCTGCAGATAAAGGAGATTACAATGACTCTGACTACATGATAACTTTGACAAGAAGGGCAAACAAAACTCTTACGCAATCGTCAGTTTGATCAATTAAGTTTAGTCCTATTGAACGACCAGGTGGTAAACTAGATTTACGGCAGCTTCTTGTAGCCTGCCGGCAACCGATCTCCCCGGCGCATTGATCAGTCTACACAATGCTATTTTTAGTTGACTTGCCTCAAAAAGTTAGTTCAGATGGGTGCAGAAAGACAAAAAGGCGTAGGTTTTTTCTACGACAAAAGCTGGAGCTGCAAATCGGTGGCCTTCCCTCATTGTACCCTATCTAAAACGGGTACTTCAAGGTTCGTTTCCGAGTATCAATTCACGTTGACTGGTAGTGTAAAAATTTGAGAGTAGACGTAGTTAAATTGAACAGGAGTCCCAAAATCCAACCAAATACTTTATTTCTGTGAAAATATAACTGGCTACTTGAGGAAAGTGTACGCAACACTGATGTCATTACTCAGTTAGGTTATCCGTTATTTAGGCCCTGGTTTCCACTGGTGACTTTCATTTAGTTTTGTTTTAGTATTTGGGCTTGTGATAAAAGCACGCTAAAATATGGAACTAATTTTTCAAATGAAAATACGGTGGCCCTACTTCGGAACATTCGACAACGAAGATTATCCGATTGGGTTATTCTATTATAATACTATATGGTAAATAGTAGCATTGTTGTATGAGTAAAAAGGTACAATACAATTCGCAAACACTGTATGGTCTTCACACCAACAAATTCCAGCAGCTACAATCCAATACTCTTGAAGAATCACTCACTGACGTCCAGACACAGCGATATATTTGTCGGTTGTATTAATTGTTGATTTTTGGTCTACGTTTAATTAGAACCATGTCACGTACATGTGCAAAATATCTATCTCGTATAATAGAGAAGTCACTGATCACTTCGTCAAACCTCTAGCTCCGTGATCACACTCCGGTTGCTCAAAGTGACTCAGGCTTCCGTTGTTGATTCGACAATTCGGGAAACTATAAATAACTATTCGAATCCCAATATCTACGGTTTAGGAAGCCCTGCCTACCACTTTTCACTCCCTTATAGTTACTGATTGATAAAAAGAAAAGTAGAAGAAATTCGACAGGTTCCCACATCCTAATGGCTGGTTTCTGAAGTGTAAATCATTCCCCATCTTGATCATACAGTTAAGGACAAGGATTTCTGCTCGGCTTTGGAAGTTCAGAGAATGTTAGGTCTTCATCTTCCCTCTACGCCAACAAACTTGTCTGTCCTAACTAGCAAACAAGACACGAAATACTTTGGACACGTTTTTTCGTTCTCGTTACTATTTTAATCTTTGTTACAGGTGTCAACAAACGATTCATCAATGCAGTAGTCCAGCTGATCGCCGGCCGAAATTCATTTGGTATCATGTGCAGTGGTCAATATGATTTTGATACCTAGAGCCAAATTCATCCAGGCAGTACATATCCTGGTTAGTTAGTGGCCTTGGACTTGTCTTTTCCGATATCACAAACTAACAGACGGAAGTTCGTAAACCAATACAAGTTATTGCCCAGTGCTTCATTGGTGCAAATCTAGTCGGCCAATTGCTCATACACTTCTCATCCAGTATTGAATTTTCTGAGACTTAATTTGAAGTTAGTGTTATCAGAATTGATGCAGACTTCAAACTTTGAGAATTTCGTGCTTTGAATTATGCATCAGAATTTGGACGATTCATAGTGGTTCCGGTCGTCAAATGAATATTCTGTCCTTATCTCAAAACATGGTACGTGCAGCGAGTCCCCCTTTGGTTTTACAGAGAAATTGGTGATCGGATTTGTGGCATTTCTTGTTAGAACCCAGGTAACACTAACAAAAGTTTAACCCGACTAAATAGGACCATCACAACAGGCTTCTACGATATCCTGGTAGAACTGACTGAACTATCCACTTTTACAACTGGGTTTTGCTGTTAACAGGAGGCTGAAGCTCAATCTGTAGATTACAGCAGGTGCGACATCATTTTCGTCGTCATCTCATGATTGTATCACCAATCGAAGATGCATCACAGGTGACCGCTCTCTCGATAAAATGTGCAAAAATGATCCTGTTCCTGTGCTTTCTGGGAGTTTTCATCCTGGCCAGTAAGTGGAGCATCAACAGGTGCCTCCGTCTTAGGTTGGCTATACCAAGTTTTCCATCCCCAGCGTCAGTGAAATTATTTTGTGCTGTAGAAGTTGAGGTCATGTCATCACCGTTGCAGCAGGTGTACTCAGGCTCTGCTCTGCATACCTCAGATTGCAAGCCCCTGACTAATGTAAAGTTGCAAGTGTCGATGCACAAATTTATTTGATGACCAAACGTGCTTTGAAAGTTTACTGTCGCAGTTTCGCAATAAACAAACTTGAGTTTTGCTTTTTTCAGTTCCTCAAAATGCTGCCTCGCGGACAATCTCACTCCAGTAGCAAAACAAAGACATCTCTGTCAGTCTTTTTTCTGCTTTCTTCGTAGTCGTTTAATACACTGTTGACAAATTTCTAACAATTAAAAGGCCGAAAACAACAACATAGTTTAGGCACAACATTCAGTAAAGCATTCTAAAAGGAATAAAATTAGAAGACCTTTTGATGATCATCGCTCTGCACACCAGCCCGAATTCGTGAACTCGATTACTCTTCAGCCGGGACGGTCCACATGAACCTCGATGAGAAAGCAGTTGGAAGGTGACCACTTTGGTTTCGAACATTGGGGAAACTCGATGCCAGTTACTGTCTCGAAATTGTTGGATGACCTCGAGTCTTCTATTGTTCTTCCTCGCTGAGTACTAAATAGACGAGGTAATAACTTTTCTACGAAAATAAAGTAGTTCAGGATGTAGATAATAATGGAAAATCAAACTGATGGGACAAGTAAACACGGAAGACGAAACGAATGCTTAATTTACCCTCATAGGCCTGCTACAGTAGGATCAGCGTTCATTTAAGCTTGCGGATAACGTCTGGTAAACCAACTGTTAAATTACAACTTGGGTGGATTTTTTAACTTGATTCCTGACGAATTGAAAAGGCAAATTTATACATAACACTGACTGTTCTTAGCCAACTATGATTATGGGAATATTGTGCAATGAGCTAGCAAACACTTCACGGTTTTCTTCCCAGTTACGAAACCCTCACGAACGGAAAAGGTGACTGGTCAGAAAATATATATGATCACGTACCTAATCCACAGTTCATTGGTTTCATTTCAAGAGTGAAGCCAAGGTTCAAGGGTCATGTGAATTACTTCCTTTGTCAGTGTTTCAATTCATTTATGGACACTAATTTTCCACTACTTTCGTTGACTACCGCTGGCGTTCCATCGATCGAGACTGAACGAGTGGCTCAAGGAAACTTTTGACTGCACAAGTACACCGAGGTACCACACACGCCCACGAGCATCGTACTATTTATTTGCTATCGTCCCACGCGTGAACCCAGCTCCCGATATTTTTCAGGAAATCTGTGATGAATTTCATACAAAATAACCTCGAATTTCCGAACATGCGTTCTTTATTTGCTGCAACTTTGATGGTTTTCCAACAACTGTTTAAAGATGTGAGTAGGTGTTGTCAGCCAAACCCGTCTGATTCCCTCGGTGATTCAACAGAAAGGAATATTTTTCTTATTCCTGTCCCGAAAATGACGAACTCGGAATTCGGTCTGTTTGAAATCTGTAGACATGGATTTTTCGAGTAGACCACGGCTGCTAAGAACTATGAATATGTTAAAACAAACGGCACAATTTACTTGGGTGACAATGAATTCACCTCAAGTCATGAATGTGCCGGATAAATCCGAGGGTAAATTATTGCAATCGAATTACTGTTATAGTCCAATTAAAACCGATAAGAAGAACGTAGCCCGCGAAGCATACTGAACATATCGACTTTGAGTGTTTATGATTTATTAGAGTTAAGTAAGCAAAGAAAAATATGCAAGTAATCAAATTTGAAGAATGAAATGAGACTTTTAATTGATTCCGTTGTTAGAAGTGGACATCCGTCTGGTTTTGATCAGTTATGAACATGCAGTGAAAAACTTACGAAAGGGGTATTAATAACCACTGCGGTAAAGTAGTTAAGTGATTGGGACGAATGAATCATCAATGGTTTTCCTTCTCCAGGTCAACTATTTAGCAAAACTTATTCCAGCAAACCGGGCTACACTTGAAAAATTATAATCTTTTATAATTTGTCTTTCAATTTATTTATTGATGAAACAACAGTGCATATAGTTTTCACGAGGACCTAGCGGTTGACATAGAGCTCTTATTTGGGGAAGTCGACTGGTGCTGAGAAGATTCGAACCCATGACCTTTAAATACAAACGCCACAACCCTAGCCACTTGATCACCGTCTGTTCGGCAGACAAAGTGCACAGGACTGCACAAAATCACAGGATATCTAATTAAATAAAAAGAAGCAATAAAATGATTTCACCCGTGTCCGGTACATATAGAGCCGTCGAAGCTGCCCAGAATAACGCCCGGGCATCTCACTAATCAGAATATACACACTTTAGCTCCCTAGACTCAATAACTGGTTCTGTTAAAACCCCGGACAGTGTTGTACACTGGTTTATAATTAATAAATGATGTATGGGCTGCAGTACCAGTTACCGATTCCCAGTGATTTAGAAAAAACCGTTTCTCCCTCTTGTCTTGCAGGTCACTTTGTTCAACTTCAAGCTGGTGAAAACAGCCCTAGACTACTAAAGTTCGGTTCGGGTAGCCAAGCAATGCAACACACATGAAGAAGCCACCAATTATGATGAATAAACGTCTGTCAGCCTGTGCCTTTTTGGGAGTCAACATTGAAATCACTAGAAGAGCCGAGAGTGATTTCCTTGTGAGGTATTTATTCGCGCGGTCATTAAATCTGAAAACTGGCATCTGAAAGGAACTAGATCTCTGGGACCAGTCAGCTGATGGCAAAACACTAGACACTCAGTCGGTGGCAGCGGCAGTTGAATTGATGTGAATAGGTCTTTGGCAATATCACGGCTCATTGTCAGTTTACTGAACAATCACCGGACTTCGAACGTTTTTGAAAACACTTCGTATACTTGACTAGTAGTTTGCAAAACAAAAATGGGGCTCACACTGACGTAGTACTTTAGGCCAGTATCGTCGATCTTATTTCTGTGTGAAAGCAGCATCAAGGACCCTCGTAAACGTAAGAATTTACACTGGATAACGGAATGGGTGAGTGTTGAAACTATTTTTGCGATGACAATGACAAGTTTAAATGTAATCGAGACCTTCTATTTGTATGCTTTGTCACCGATGTCATGCATCGCTAGGTATTTCGGAAAGAATGACATTCAAACGGACGCACAATTTGCTGTGGAGAAAACAAATTGATGGGATCCAGTTTGAAATTATGATCAGTGCACATTGTCTATCGTCATTTGATTTCTATCAAGTTTTCCCAAGTCTTTTCCTCGTTGATGCATGAATGCCCTCCCTTTTACTTCAGGCTTTAGCCATATTTGGGAGATTAATTGATTCTACTCTAGAGGTGCATAAATTCACAGGTACATTTTCAACTACAAAGATTCTAACAGTGCTTCGCGAAAACCTGTTTTTTTACAAATAATGGTATAATAATAAGAATCTAATGGTAAATTTCTCGGAGACTTCGAGGCACATGCTTGGTTGCATGATTAAGCGGTACAACGGTATAACACAACCCATCGGAGAGCACAGCCCAAACATGGAGACAAAAAGACGTATCAGTTGTGATTATACATGGTTTCCAGCAGGTTAACAAAAGACATCTTCAACACAGTGCTCAGCGTTTAGATATACCAATAATGCATATCACAGGCGCAAACTTCGTTTGGAGGACAGCACCAAATGTCTACATATGGTTAAAGTGTTCACAATCGAGCGATTTATGGCAGGCATTAGTAAAGGTAATAATATTCAATGCTTCACTGCATTTCCCATGTAGTATACAACAGATGTGCAATTAATCTGAAGTGAGCCCTTGATAGTTGGAGGCCTTTCTAGTGGGAACCGATGGGAATAAAGTGGCATCAGCCAAATGCAACGATACTGTTCCCCTGGTCGCCAACTGACATAGATAATTGGGACAAGAAAAATAGTAAATTTGCGAAGGAATTATTTTCGCTAATTTTGTGGAAAATGTGGTTGGTGGAACGAATTCGTCTTACTTAGTTGCCAAGAATTTTAGGAAAAAAGAAATGTTTTTTGCCTTCGATCTATTCGGTGCATGCATTTTCATTGGATTGCCAGAAAAGCCTTTTGTCACATGAAATGACCTCAGCTGTTCCAAATTTCAGCCTAACGAAGGAATAAGCAAATTACTTACTGACCATGCTTATTTCAACTGAACTCGCGATCAGGTTCATTTGCGAAAGTGAGATACGTGACTGTATCAATTCAATCTCAATTATTGTAATAAGGAAATAATCTAGCCAGTAATATAATATGAACGGTACGCGGCGGCCATAAGCTGTCAATGATTTTGAGACACAAAATATAATTTCATATATTTCTGTAAATGCTCGGTAGGTTACTTTGTACAAGTTTCTCGCTTCAGCCGGATCTGGACGTATACTGTCAGGTAGCAAAGTCATACTAAACCGCAGATGACATTCCCAGCACGATCTAGTACTCACTGCAATTAAAAGATTCAACACGTGGACCACCAAAGGAAAAAGTTTCTCACTTCAAACCGGGCTATTTCGGGACAATTTTTGAATTTGCTAATCTAAATTTCATCACGTTAGCAAATTGCTTGGCAATTTCGCTCTGGGCTTGTGTGACAATAACTACGCTGAAAAATATTTTCCGCAAAACCTCCTGCCATTGGCATGCCCGAAAATTTACTGATTTCTGATTCCGGCGAAGCGTATATTGTAGTGGCTAAGCAAATAAATTACAGGTCTTAACCCCTGATTGTTTTTTCATAACTAATGCTCTGCAAGGTTTCGCGCATGGATACTTCATGACCCAATCAATGTGCAACCTTGTGAAAATACCTTTTCTAACTTCGGAAGGTGCTTTCCACCATACTGAAAAAGAGTATGTGCGACTCTAAGTCATCCACCCGCAACGGTCTCCGTTGAATGTTAAAACAAATTAAACTGTGGAAACTAATTCCATTAATATTCGCAATCCAGTTCCGAAGTTCTTTTGGAAGTTCGAAACCCATTCAGTCTAAAAACAAGCGGCAATTATCACATTCATACTGGGAAGAGTTCGCGTTGCTAAGCTGAACTCCGTTCCCCCGTAAAAACAATTCTGATTTTCGTCACATATTTTTCTAGTCGCAAATTTCACCAAAAACAGGAAGGCTATAAAGTTCTGGTAGATGAAAACGAGAATAGGACCATGATTTTTTCAGTGCTTCGTATGGTACACAATCCGTTAACGTCACCCAATCCCTATCTTCTTCGGTCTTCCCACGTGGTCAGGTTAGGGTGTACCCGCCTCAGGCATTATACACTTAATCACAAAGTACTTCAAGCGCGCGCGAAAGTTGGCGAGCTTTGGAAGAAAGCCACGAGATACTTTTGTATACCATGTTGTCATTTTTTCCCAACAGGAGAAGATTTGCTAGTTTAAGGGCAAGAAACCAGTCGACTGTCTATTCTAAGCACTTGTATTACCCCAGTGTGTTTGTGTGTAAAATTGGTGCAGCAGTCTGATATATGGGAATTTCCCACATTTTCGGCCGCAGAAGTGTTTGGAATTTTCACATAAGTCAGTATGTACTTCTAAATATATTTGTATGGTTTGTTGTTGCGATAATAAATGTCAAAGTTGCTTCCTTTTCCCCCACATCTTGCCCTATGCGATTTTGATCTGTTTTCAAGCGGCTTAACAAAAGGTTAGATTAGTGGGGTAAATTCCGTTAATATTGCCCGCGATGAAACATTTTCAATTCGCATTAAACCTACCAAATTTATAGTTGTGCGAAAGTTTTTATACAAATATGTGTACGATTGAGTTGACGCTGGACATTTGATCGCTTGAATTTATTCGTCTGAATGCTCATCTTTCGCAAGCACTTGGCTAAGTGATTTGAAGCTCCTTCAATTTCGTCGTAATTAACTGAAGACGGCTGTTTGTTAAACCTATCAATTGCCCTACGCCACATGGAGAAATGACGAAGATGGTACAATCTCCCTAAAAGCGCTGGTTGATTTTTTTCTGCCTTTGGTCCTGTTGTCCATGTTCACTTGTCGATCTGGAATCTATGGGTTTCGGCAGTTTGTTGTTTCAATGGGGAATAAAGGGGTTTTACTTCCGTGACATCCAATGATGATGCTAGGTGCAAACACCAAGCAGTATCCTTACTTCATGAACTATGAACAAAAAAGAGGGGTATATTTAGACGGACTAGCTGCATTCAAAAACTTGTAGAGCAAAAAAAAACGTCCAGTAGCTGACACCAATAATCTAGATTTATTATACTTGCGGATCTTACAAGAATTTCGGCATCATTTCTTACATCCGCAAAAGGATGAACAGCGAATGTTTTGCCCAAAACCCTGGATAAGAATGACGATAACATGAAAGTAACGTGATTGAGCGGTAGTTACCTACCAGACTAACAGCTTTTGCTTCAAAGGTAGCAATGTCGAATCATATCTCACCAGTTTACCGATATCAGATGACTGTTCTCTGTCAACAAGCCCATAGCTAGGCACGGCAAAAACCACCTGCTTTCAACTAACGCAAAACCGATTTCTGCTTTGGAATGTCCCATTTCCACCTATCTTGTGGTCTTAGTAACGAAGTTCTCAGGACATTATCCTACTACGGCACGGACAAGTGACTTAGTGTCATCTAATTTTTTATTCTACAGGTTCGCGTTTTAATTTTTCTTAATGAGTTTTTATAACCATCGTTACCCACCGCAACGCTTAATTTTGAGTGAATTTCGTCTGTCTCTTCATGCATATTCACTGTGAATTGTTCCATGAATTATCTGTAACAGTTAGTGCTTGCACCGATCCTCGAACAAGGGTAAGCAGACAGTGAACCTCAATATACTCTATTGGATCTTTAATGACTGAAAATGCTAAGGAGATGTAAGTAGCAGCAGTGGCAGTAACATTAGTAATGGTAGTAAGAATTGCGGTGGTGAAGGCAACAGCATTGCTATTAATAGTTGTGGTGGTCGTAGCAGTAGTATGATTTGATGTATATGAAGTCTTGGGATAGCGCAGATTTAGGATATTTCAGGAAATGAAAAGATCACGGCTCAAGGAGGTGACGGAAAGATTGTGAGAATTGGAGAGAAACTCTGAACGCCAGGAGGAATGTCGAGGGAATCAGATCCTAGGGGATGACAGAAATATATTTCCAACAGTTAAAGTGGGCACATTTGTTGTGTTTAAATAAGTTCAATCTTGCTCGACATCACCTGCTCCAAAGATCAACCCAACTCTGAGCAACCGGTCTTTTTTCAGAGTACAGAAGTAAGAACAGCAGCAATATGAATAGTTATGGTATTGGCAACAACAGACGTCCTCTCTGTTGTGATGTCGGCGGCAATCATAGTTTTGAAAATTACTCGACGAAACATGTGCTTCTGTATGATGAATGCTGGTCTGCGGACGAGATAGTCTTTGTTGATCGGACTAAGGTTGACAAAAACAGCAGTGAAATCCTAGGCGTTGCTGCTTAA
Source organism: Fasciolopsis buskii (assembly GCA_008360955.1). Lineage (NCBI taxonomy): Eukaryota > Metazoa > Platyhelminthes > Trematoda > Plagiorchiida > Fasciolidae > Fasciolopsis > Fasciolopsis buskii. The sequence goes on along the minus strand of LUCM01002812.1, from coordinate 242,305 downwards.
CCGGTCTTGTAATAGAACTTGGAGTGCACCACCAACAGCGAATCTATAGAAATCGGCATCAAGCGGTTTTCTTCATATAGTGCCGTGTCACCTCACAAAACAGCGTTCACAGAGTTAATTTGTTTGATTTTGGCCGCCTTTACTGGAGTAACCCGGGAATCTGCGACTGGCTCCAGATGCAGAATTGTTTCAGAGGGTCACTGAGCCGAGTTTATACAAAGTTCACTCAGGATGGATGCCTTTTTCAACATGGTATTATCGGTCGATAAAATCAGTGATTCCAAAGTTGTTTTAGTCCAGTTGAAACCCAAAAGGACACCTTAATGTAATTCGAACGTGGTCAAAATATCATTAATATACAAAAGCAGGCCAAGGTTTGCCACTTTTTGGTTAGTGACATTTAAAAACAACATGTACCCGCGTTTAACTAAGAACCTGGTAGCCCATGGTGCGCCCGATCCGGAATAAAACATGTCGAAGAACTGACGGACCAAAGTGTACAATTTGTCATCAGGCCGTGCCCATTTGTCAATCAAAAAGCCCATCCGCACAGTAAAGAGCAGACCTCCATATACACACGGACACACACTAGCACATACTCGGAAACACCCACACAGAGACGCACGCACTTGCACGCCGGTTTCGCTACTTCGACACTTCCACCCTCGAAAAATGGGGACATCAGCGTTACATACACGTGGTAAACGACCAACAGGAAAAAGAGAGCAAAGATATAAACAATTTCAAAGGTATACCCGGCTTTTGGGCAACGCTGAACCGTTGATCTCCAAAGGAAATCGGGTAGCTAGCAGGGAAGTGAATAGGATCGCTAGCCAAAAGGAATTCGCGAAGCCTGGGTGCAGTGCAAAAGACGTGAAAAAATCGCAAATCCAAGGATTCTGAAATTTGGCCGCTAAAATGGGTAGGTCTTCAATAAGCAATATTGGAGTTTAAGATAGGAAGTGTACCTTTTTAAGGGAGGCAAGGTGCGGATGCTAAAAGTGCAAAGTCACTTTATTTCAGTGCCATGGGTCGCACAGAAGTGAAGCGCTACCATACCCAGAAGTGCTGGACTGACGTCCAAACTCCTATGACGTCAGCTGAACGACGCAAGGCATTGGAATTAGACGGACAAGCACGGAGTCGACCATGCACTCTATGATATTTCATTACTGAATTCAGAGAAAAATAAAATTGAATTGAGAAACTGTATAGTGAATGCGAGAAACTAAAAGTTGAATTTGGGAACAAGTGGGTGTGGTGAATGTTCTTCGCGTTTCTGCACCTCGTTGGCCAATTGAACAAATCAGTCACCAGTCCATGATTCGTCGCCTGTCTTCCTGTATTCCTCGTGAAAAGAGCTAGGACAGTCCCCAGCTGGGGATCGTGATAAAGAACGCTATCTTGCATAGATCTATATTTGGTTGTGAAAAACACACGAACCGATCGTGTTGAACACCCAGAGGCCATCTGGTTGTCCTCGCTTGATTAAGCGGGGTGGGATGGAACTAAAGTCGAGATGACTGACTGAAGGCGCTAGAGTTAACGACCACATCGAACGAGACCACAAAATCACGTTTCCGCCCCATAAATGCAACTGCATCGAGTAGTAACGAATCTCGAAATAAATACAGGCTCCGCCGATTGTGATCCACTCAAAAATTTCCACCGTTAATATCCTTAGGGCTGTAATACTCGCTAGGGGTACAGGCGCCTCAGCGAATACCATGAATTAATTTTCAGGTTTTTCTTATTATATCCGTTTGTAGGTAGTATTAAAATTAGGGCTACCTTGGTTGTCCAAATAAGCAAGTATGAAAATGAAAAATGAAATCCTGCTGGAGCACGGAAATTTCATGCAGGTTTTTTGAAGGGTTTCATTATTTATCCTAGTTTAAATTCATAAGCGATAACAAACTCTCTTTTCTGGCACAGGCAGTTGGTTTGTCACTAAATCTGTCCACGATTACGCTCGTATTCGCGATTTGAAGAAAATTGTGGTAATTGATCTATTTTGCGTTAAGTGTGGTCTAACATTTACGACCGATCAAAAACAAAAAAATTCTCATTTAGGGCGGATCTTGATTTGCATCAAATTGACCTTGAATCTAGGTTATTTAAGCACACAGCCCTAATCGCTTACATTGTTACCGTGGTAGCGAAGCAGCAAGCAAGAAACACTTATATCTTTTGAAACCACAATGTACAGGATTAGGAACTGATTTCAAACTATTGGTTGATGTTGAATTTTGTGGTTAAACATTTCAAGCTATCAAAACTAAACCGAGTCACCAATTTCATCATATTTAACGAATGAATCGTGTCAAGAGCATGCATATCCAAGGGCGATCCCAAATTTACTTATATCCCTACTAAAATTTCATATCAGAAATTCTATTCTGCATTCCTTTCTCAGTTTACTACTAAAATTTCATTCAACAACATCCAGATAAACTTGAATAATTTTTGGACGCACCAAGTTCGCCAGATGCGTAGTATGAATTAACTGAGCAACTCTTCCGGGAATATAATCATCATCCCTAATAGTAGAAGAGGCTGAGGATTTCAGTCCATGGACCCGTTGACGTCCTTGATGAATGGATGACATGGGTTGACCTGCAAAACACTCGGAAAAAGCGAACATTTCTTTAAGGAAATTCCCCGAAAAAGTTGTTCCCCCGCTCTAATTCCGATCCATGTTCTTCATCATAGCATGAATAAAATTCAAAAATCCACACCAGTGTATCAAAGTGAATCCACTCTTGATTGGCAGAATTTCGTCGTTGTGGCGAAAGAGATATTTTTTTCAACGGGAGTATCGAATGGGAAACCTTGGTGTGTTTCCGAAGGAAGGTCTTTGTTTCAATTTACCAGGATTTGGTAAACGCTTTTTCCAACGTAGGGTGATTTTCATTTAATCCGACTTTTCTGGATAAAAGTGCACTTAGGTGGTGGGTATGTTTCCATTAAAATCCTGAATCATGATTCGAACCAACGCATGTTTCATGTCTTGGTTTGTTAATTAAAGGAAGTACCCATCAAATGATTACTGACTTCAAAATTTTACAGCATCTGCGAATAAGAAATAAAATTAACTTTACCTTGAAGCTCTTGGGTCTTACATACAAATGACTGAAGTACTACTGGACAGCAGTGGCGGGACCATCAGTGATCACTGTTCGGTGACCCTGAATTCCTGCCAATACACGCGCCAAAACATTGCGAATTAATCTCGCTTTCTTTATAAGAAGCTCGCAGTGCATCATGGTTGAGATACACATACAGTGGCCAAAGTGGTGTATTGGCCGAATTCCTAATCTGTTTGCTCAATAGACGACTCCGAAGCATACCGCGTATTATCTAAAAGAGTCGCCAGTTCTCGCTGGGTGAAAGGAATACAAGTTCAAGTGTTGGCTTTCCTATGCGGTTGCCCACTTTAGAGGAAATGAGCTTCGGTAAGACCTGTAATTATACACGTATTCCCGCTTCCAACCATCTTAATTTGTTTTTGCAGGTTATTTTACTAATTCATACTTCCGCCACCTGGAACCGCATTGAGAATAAGCAGGTTACCGAGGTTGATAAGACGGTCTGTGAAAGTGGACACGAATGCTCTGGTTGTACGCTCGGTAACAGTCTGGTGCTTTCCAGTTCGGGATCTTCGAATTCAGTGTGTACAGTGATGTGTAGTAAGTTCACTGAAAAGGCCACTAATATTGATGTCAGTATTAATTGTTTTTATTCGGTGAAAAAACCCAAAATTTCGTTCGTCTAACCTGCGCTCCGAAGAAGTATGCCTACCGAATAAAGGATTTTCGCTTTGATAAACGGCGACAATATTTTGCCACCATCCCGAATGTCTGATTTTCATTGACGTTATGAAGATCCTAAATGTCCGTTCCCCATTCATTATAGCCCGAGACAGTATCCTTCCGCTTGGGGAACAAATGTTCAGATCCGAAAGACAAGAGTGATAAAATCCTGCAAACTGAAACTCGGTCACAGAGACCAGCAAGGCAAAACACTTGGAGAACAGGCAACGTAGAGCCTTCAACTACAAACCCCTCTCGTTTGGTTTCCTTCCGCAGACGTTGGACATTGATTGCCCATGAGACCTGTCTGGACTGGTGTCAGAATTTGGTCACTCCTTTACCCTTTATCTGGCATCCTGTAGGCGGTGGGTATTTTCCTCATTTCAACCGAACCGCTGTTTATTTTGAAATCGTAATTATTCCCTGGAGAAAAGTGGCATTTCCCTAGGTCTTTCTTATCTTAAAGTTATTCTGAATCGTAACCATCCCAAATCATTTGTGTCGAATTACACCCTTTAGAATATTCTGATGTAAATTTCAGCCCCAGTACCACTGTTTTTGAAATAGTATTGACCTTTCACCTTGCCACTGTTGCGCATGTGACAAATATTTGCTCCTTTTTAATTTGACTGAAAGAAACCAAACATCTCACGAAATTTGGCGAGATTATTCCCCCGGGTCTATTGAGAGCATCGGGAGCTTATAAGGGGACTACCCCCATGAAAAGATTTTTTCCCTAAGTCTCGCGCTAAACCGAAAATCGGATACCGTGCTTCCCACGAATGGCTGGCACCAAAACCAGACCTGGATTTTAGTTTCCATCATCCATGTGACAAATATACTATCGGTCTTTTTGTTGAGAATACCAAAAATCTGAATCCATGTGTGGTGAGTGTTCCCGCAAGTCACGTGGTGCAGTCGGGTACAGTTTCATACTGGCCTGTGTAAACAGGGAACGAATGAGAGCGGCAACGAAAAGCGACCGTGAAGTCCAGACATTCCACGAAGGCGAGTGGAATGAAAGAATTGCACCGATTGGGATATTTCCAACCTTGTATATGAACCCATGAGGTGTAAATAAAACTCAAACGTTTCCTTTCTCTTATGGTCTTCTTGTTCACTTCGCTGGTGCAGCCTTGGTCGAAGCCAATTAAGTAGTTACCGGTAATTCGCATTCGCTTTTTACTGTGACTAATTTATTTTCGTATACCAATTCCAAGTTCAAGTATTACATAATGTCACCCGGAATAGCTACTAAATAGATTCACAAAAAAATTGGCTCCCATTGAATGAAACTACGGACCATACATATAACCTATTAAAGCAATCCAAAATGCACTTGATGTCATTTCAAGTCGATCGTAAGGTTAACCATTTTTTCGCAAAACCGCAATCTATATTCCACGCTTATATAGTGAGAATCATTGACTTGCCCTTAATCGATTTTAGACAGTGATGTTCTGATTTTTTCTAGTTTGTCTTTTGTGTATGATGATTTGTGATTTTGCTGTCAATGTCTTCAACGCATATCTTGATGAAGCACAAGAACCTTTGGACTCGGAAGACAAACAATGATATACAGTTGGATGAGACACTGGATACCCCGGACGGCTTCACATGAGACCATTAGAGTCGACACTGAGAGAGACAGAGGAAAAAGCTGAATATATGGCATCGGAGATCAGCCTATTGACTTGGTTACGAATGAATCCATCCAATTCATGTTGGATAGGAAATGAAGGATTAAGCCTAAAGACAGCTTTCCCGCAGTAACATTGGACTGCGAAATAGGGCATCTGGTTTGTACCAGTGAAATTATTTGGAAAAGACTTGAAGAATTCTGAAAAGAATCGCATTTAGAAATGTCAAATTTCTTGACAAAAAGGAAAAAATGAACAAAGCAGAATTTGAACAGCTTATATCCTTGATTAGTAATGCACAAAAAAACTTCCCGTTTTCGGCGACTCGCTTATTTCGTCATCAATATTCATAGCATCCTCAAAAGTAGATCGCTTTCATTCAGGACGTTATATCTTACAGTCAAAGCTCCATTCAGACTGAGTCTATGGTTTTATGGTCCCGGTGATCCAGTTCTCTGCTTGGCCGGTGTTCATCTTCGCACCAGTCCAGAAAAAGCGTAGGCGATGTAAATGGAAGACATGAAAAATAGACTGACGTTCAAAAGCAGTGTGTGTTATTTTGTGTCTGTGTCACAGGGCTGCGTGATGTTTGCAGTAAAAAAACTGGAGTCTCTGGTCATCTGCAGTCTACTGCGCAATGCGTCTAATTTATATTTCTCTAGATTTATTCATGCTGCCTTTGGAGCTAAACCATTCGTATGAAACGAATTGTTTGCTTAGAAAACTGTTTATCAATTTTACTTTTCTGTGGTTAGTCCATTCTTTCTGATAGGATTGACTCACGCATCGTCAAGAGCGCAGTAATTTATCACAAAATGATTTACTGCAAATCACACGAGGACCTAAAATTCTGTAAAAGCGCCACTTTATTGGATTGCGCATGTCACTGGTTTGAGATAGTCTGACGTGTCACTATTTTTACTAGGTCCGGTTACCGTGGACGCACCGAAATTAGACCAAAGCCTAGAAAATCCAATGCTTTTGGTACAGCCGAGGCTTGGAACTACGCTTTATGGTCCAGTGAAATTGACATATTGTGACCTTTGCACGTGATATAATTTGACATTCACGCAATTTCATCGATCACTCTGATCTGACGTATTTCAAAATGCTTGCTTGCAATCTTCGTGGCATGTCATATGTTTTTGCTATCGTATTTGTTTCTATTACTGCCCAACTTTATCCCGTGCAATGTGCTTGCTGAGGGCCCACCCGATTTTAATCCTGCTGGGTGCGATTTTATTGCGTCCGGACGTCATTTCACGTACGCCATATATGCCTCTATTTTCTTGACTTATAAAGAAGCCAAAGAACGCTGCTCTATCAATCACCAAGCTGGCCGTTTGGCATGGATGGTTGGTCACCTCGACGCCGTACTAATTGAGGACATTCTTCTTTATGTTGGCTACATTAATCTTAATATAAATTTCTGGATCGACGGCGTTTCGACGGATCCGAGTAAATCGTGCGAGGGGGTTCAGTGCACCTGGAGCGTGCAACAACACGAAGATATAGTGGTTTCTTATGTGCCTCCGAATTCCAAGTTTATCTTTCAAGGTTTGAATGTCGCTGGCGAAAAAAATGCCACAAAACTGGCACCAGCCATACGCCTTGTTGCACATACTGAAATGCAAAAACGTTCAGTTAGAATCAGTGAGAAAGCAGACAATCTGTATGGGTTCATTTGCTCTTTTAACAAAGAACACAATGCAGTATGTCCTGTCGGATATAAGCCCCTCGGCATGGGCTATGTGGGTTAAAATTGGAAGGCGAATCCGACGATCTCGAGGAATATGACTGTCTTCTGAACTATTCAGTATACAATTTCTAGCAATTGGCGATTCCTATCGCTTTCGTTATCAGTTGCATCCATTTCAAAGCTGATTTCAATCATTAATGTATGTAGTAAATGATAACGGTTTTTTGATGCAGTATATGGTAGGGTTTGGAAAGCGACCAAGTGAGCATTTCCATGGCTGAGAAGGCCAACACTATTAGACAGTTATCAGAAACGTTTTGACTTTTGCTGGCATGGTGTCTCTTTTCAAGTTTCTCTGAGACACCGTAGGTTCGTGCGGAATCTTCGGGTGCGAAATGATTACTGTCACTTAACTCGGATCCTTGCTGGAAGATCCAGCAAACTGTTTGTTTTGCTTCATCTAAGTGACTGGCGTTGTTCGAGCGGATTAGGTCGTGGAGTTTGGAAGTGAAGATTTTTGATTCCAATTCTACAACCACCGGTCAACTACCCCACTCGGCAGCCCTCTGCTGGCCGCGGCCACCTTCCTGAAAAAGAAATGCACTGCTATTTCATTAATGAAGGAAGTAAACGATAGAAGGAGGCTAATGATTCGAATATTCACAATCATCCGCCACGTTCCGCATGATGGATCACATTTTTCGAACTGCTTTTGAGTCAAACCTGTTAGTCTGATTTTCTCTAGCTTTTTGGAAATTTTGCCGTAGTTGCCTCTGCTGGATTCACTCAAATGAGTCTCAACAAGGCAATCCATTGCCCTGATAAAAATCTCATCTTCTGTTCTTCAAAATCTAGAAATCCCTGAGAACTTACTTTTGATTGAAGAAATCGAGTGTCATCTCGGCTAATAATAGGAAGCGATGCATTAACTGCAGTGTACGAGCAGCTGATGACGCGTTTGTGCTTGCGGTCATCATTCACCTGAGTTTACTATCCGAAATCCCGTTCATCAGAGTCGCTACTTTCCGTCTCTTTTCAAAATATCTAATGAGATGGTTATAGAGATGGCACGATCTTCATGTGAGAATAGTTCCATTGGTGGTTTGCTCAGACAGAAAGTTATGCGACTAGGCTTAATTACTGAGTATGTTGCAAGTTTTATTGATCACTTGAATGATAGTGAATATTTCTTTGGAATGCGTTCCGCTCCTTCGAAGTGTGAAATGCTTTTCCACGACTCAGTTGGCTTGATGCCCAACCTCGTTCTTGCAAGAAAGTAATTTGGGGGGGGAGGTGGATAGGTTTAGTTACTTTGGCAGATGCACGTCATCTGGTGGTTGTATATTGGAGGAAGCTTCTGTCCGTACGCTACATGATCGATTGTAATTAACGCATCTGAAGCAACTGTGAAGTTGATGTAGTATCATTCGGTCGGGCACACAGTGGCGACGAGGTTGGTTCTGCTACGCGAATCAGAAGCATGGCCGTTGGGGACAAAGGATAAGCGAACACTTTCACTTTCTGAAAATCAATTGTCTTGATTGAATTTGATGGGAGAATTTTGTCGGTAACTCGTTTGTATGCAGCAAGATACTTGGTTCTTGGGTTCAGTTTTCAGGATAGTCACTGAAGGTGTACATGTTAGGTTGGTTAGAAAATGTTTTGATTATGCCCACCAAACAATAGTCACGTGTGCTCTTCTCTGAATGTAATGGTTGGAAGATTGTTCGAAATGGCTAGTTGATGAAATGGGAAAAGTGTATGAATAGAGTAACCAGTGAGCTGAATCGCACAGGTGCAGTTAGGCCATCGGATTTGCGTCCACGAAATCATCCAAACTAATTGATGGTTGGATGCAACAAATGAAGCGCGTCATTGTCACAGTCAGTAGCATTCTTGAAGTTTAAGTCTTTACTCTCCTGTATGGTTGTTAAGCATATTTTACAGACGGCTATTCAGTATTCTACATTTGCTCTTTTTATTCTGATCAACTGATCTCAAAAGTCGGCAACCGAAACCAGAGCATTTCTGTCCGGCGGTAATGGTCGCATAGACTTAAAAATAAAACTAAATGCACCATTTACACATTCATCAGCTTTATTTCAACAACGTTTTAGGCGTTAGCTTCAAGCATTCTTCGAAGTTCGAACAGTATAAGTGAAATATCAAACCCCAAGTTCGTATAAGTGTACACCATAAGAGTTTGAATAGTTTAAGAATTTTGATTTTGACAATAATGAAAAAAGAGTTAAATTAAGTAGTTATTAAATAAACAGCCAAATTAACCACATATGTAGGTTTGAATCTCGTCGAGGATAAGTTTTAAGTCCAAATCGATCAAACTTTCATCCTGTTTATCAAGATGAAACACAATATGCTGTCAGTGGAATTCGAAGGTAGTCAGGAATACCGGTCAACCTTTATTACCATGTATTTTTCTAATAGCTGACCTGCAAGGCCGAATTGAGTAGGGCCTGGTCACTTCATGACTAGCAGCTATTCACCTTGGCACTGTAGTTCATTCAACCACGATTGCAAGCAATGACAATAAAAGAACCTAGAAGAATTCTCAGATTTGCTATCTTGTACTTAGCTCCAAATGCTGAAAATCCATCTATTGGGACAAATGAAGCTATTTCTAAATTGAATTAAACTCATTGTGAATGATATATCGTTAATTACCACCATGGATAGTCGAAACATTAGTTCCTTATATCTACAATCAACGCTGTGTTATTAATATTATATCATTCACTATAAAAGCCGATACATGGCGCATCGATTTTTCGATACACTCCTTGTCTTTTGGCCCTGAATTAAATTCAGTTATTCGCTTACCCTTATCTTGGACTGCAAACCGAGAGTGTGAGTTGCTAAATATTGATATACCACAAGCCTAATACCAATATATATTCCATGAAAACGATGCCACTTCTTCACGGGCTTGCTTCTGACTCCGCTGAATAAATGGCCAGGCTCACTGCGTGGGATGCATCGCGCTGGTACTCGACCTAAACAGTGAATAATATGAGGTATGATCATTGGGGCGCTCTCTCTTTATCACACATAACAAATGTTATCCACTTTAGAAATTAAGAACCGCGTTCCTGCATTTTGGAATCATTCGTATTGCATTTTAGAATGATTGACGCTTGCAGGTTAGTCTGCATCCCGTCGGTTTACGTAGTAAGCAAATCGGAGAAGAGTTTTCGTCACTATTTTTTCTACTTATGCATTGTGAGTAGTAAGGCAAACTATTTGCAAAACTGAAATCTCACGAGTACAGGATTTTCAATTTTTCCAGATCTAGTTAGAGGTAACCTCAACGAAATGAGTCCAAATATAATACAAGCTTAAGCATATATTTAGGATCAATTATTTTTAAGACTTTATTCATGCAATGTTGATGTTTTCGAGCGCTTTGATGGGAGAGGGCAAGCCCCTTTGACCCGGCTGGCTACCACACCTGACCTATGGATGACATTTGTAGTTGTTTCGCACTGCATGTTTCCGGGTTATGGCTGCCAACTCCACCCCAATGCCTTAGGGGGTAAGCTACATGGCCCGTTTACTGCACTTATGCACCAAACATAAAAATGATGAAACAGTTTTACAGTGCTTCCACGGTTTCTTAGTGAATATCCTATTACGACTGACCAGGAAAACCTGTGGTAATACAAACCATTAGTTCTGTAGTTCTTCATGCTTCCAATGCAGATGATATTAGGTACTGTGATCTCAATATATTGGAGCACCGAACGGAGCTCGAAGAATCTCAAGCCAAACAGTCAAATTTACCTCAGCGAAAAACCGAAATGAAACTTCACGTTTTGGCTACAAATGGCAAAGCCTTTCCTTAAATAATGTATTTCATCTAAGATAGCTCACGCGAACTGTGCCTCCAAGTAGGCTACTTTTGAGTTTAATGAACTAGAGTATTAACATACACCCGAATATTGTGAAAGGTTTATGCTTGCGACAGTAGGAGTAGTCCATCTGTAGGACCCAGTGGAATTTTCAAACTATATTGTGCACCAAAAATCTTCGAGACTACAAATAAACCTTCCAATCAGTCAAAACGGAGGCGCTTGGCTTTTGCGAATAAATTTCACATTATAATAGGCAGGGACAAGAATTATTTTTGAAAATCTTAGGTGCCAGATAGTCATTGCATTTCCATCTGGAAATAGCGGACGAACTTCACGCTTCGCAGATGTCTATAATGCTAGGATTAGGCACTTGGAGCAATGTAGAATTGATCCAATGCGAAAACCTTCCACATCTGGGGGAGCCCAACCCACACACCAGTACCGTGTGTGCTCTAGCAGCTGAGCTGCGAGGCTACTGTGAACAACTTTCGGACATTTCACTTGAGGAGCAATAGTGGCATGCTCAAAATGACCAAGTACTTGACACTGACCTAAAAACTTGCCTGATAAGCTGGCTAGGTTTGCAGCTTGTTTTTCAGTGTGCTAGATCACAACATCCTAAAATTCTATACACAACTTCTAATAAAGTTCTTGTTTGTCATGTTCTTTTCGTTCCTGCCTATGTAAGGACGTCCCCGGGGAAAAAGATTTACGGGAGAAGGTTATCAGATTTGTAAGAGAAGGTAAGTGCAGTTCGTTTCACAATCTTGTAAAGGGTAAGCTAACAACCATAAAATGGAAGAAACTCCAGTTTCATCCTTTTTAGGAATCATCGTCAGCCCATATCCACCATACCCGAACAGCAAAGAAAGTGCTGAGGCGAGTAATTCGAAGCCGAACTCCCTAAAGATTAACCTAACCGGGTGGATATAAGACTAATTTGCTAATGATGCAAAAGTTGCAGTCCGAAACATGTCAACGGTTTCTACGATGGAGGGATATTTTTGGCTCAAGAGTCAATTTATAACCGCCGATAAGACACAAAATATGCCACTTGTTTATTGGCCAGACATCTTTGGTTACCAGATGTCGAACAGTTTTAATAATTGTCAAACACAAATACTGATATTATCTAAACGATTAAAACAGGCATCCAGGGAATAATTTTTAGTTGAGTACTTTACCAAAGTGAAAAACTTTAAAACTAACCGCTCGTTAACCAACAGACTAAGACAAGAATCCCGAATACGAGGACTTACGCCTCGCTTTCATTATCTGGAATTCGGCCATTACTTCGTTTATGCTACAAACGGAACAGGATCACTCAAGGCAGATTATGAGTAAACAAAGGAAGCTGAAGCGATTCACAGGGAAATAAAAAAGTAAACGAAAAATGTTTCAGCTCTTGTCTTCTTTCCCCACAATTCTTTCTAGACCTTTAGGTAAATGGATGCATTAAGTTGATCGCATCCTTGTTTATTGGCCCATGAGTCAAGATTTCGAAGAATTCCGACCTCATTCTCCATTGAATAAGTAATCCTGTGAAAATGGCCACAATCTTCCCAGGAAGAACTTCCGAACATTTGCTCCAAAACCAGATCAACGGAACTCAGAGGTTAAGCTTGCTTTCACTTGAGTAAAAGTGAATCAATCAGTTTTGTCAGATTAAGCGACGACACAACAAAAAAGCAGTCGTTCATTTTCTTGGTATATATGTTTGGCGGAAAAACGGATAGTCTTCACTGAGTGAGTTATTATTTTTGAATAAATACCTTGAATTCACAAGTTTTGAAAATTTCTGCCGGTCTTAGTACACTTACAGTACCACCTCAACTGATGACGAAACGTTTGTTATCTAAACGCCAAGCTCAGCAATCAGAATCAAAAGAAGTAACCTAGCTTAAAATGCAGCATCGTTTCTATCATTTTACTCATAGATTAGTGTCAATTTTGCTTAGGATGACAAGGTCGACGGATATCAGAGAACCTACCAACGCCACACGTTGGGTTCCAAACCGGAGGCGCTCAGATCACCTCATATACCCTTAAATATGCCTAAGTTATCAGTTTCTGACCATGAACGTTCAATTATCTGTTTTGCCCAGAAAATGGATGTTTACGGACTCATCGGTAGCCAACCGTCAAAATCTTACTGTCCGTCGCTAGATTCGAGAACGTAATAAACAATGGCAAGTACGAAGGTTTCGCAGAACGGTGAACCGAAGTGGTCATTTAGAAGTTGGGATGGATTCCGGGAGAATAATTTAATTCCATTTTGTCAAGCTTGCAAAACAATGTCACCGTATCGAATTTCGTTGCTTACAGACCCAACATGGTTAGTTAAAATACATCTAGAGTGGGACGCTTGATGAAGGCTAACATGCTTTGACAATTTCGTTTACAAGTCACCGACCTCAGAGTCACCTGTGGTGGAGATGAATGGAAGGGAAAGGAAAAAATGCTAACTTTCTCTCAGTCAGTTTGTTGCAACGGAATGAGCGGGAGTTGAAAAAATAAGTCAATTCTTCTCAATCGTGTGGCATGATACCCCAATACTTGGTTGTCCGTTAACGTCTCCCTATCACATTGAATTCGAGGGCTTCCAGCCTCCGCAGTTAGACGCTTGAATTGTTTGTCACCGCGGCCAAATCACTAATTTCGAAGGATGAGCAGGGATATAGCCGCAGATATTGTCAAGATCCGAAGTCAATCTGGATTTTGTGTATGCCACAGTAAGAGATAAAAATAGTATATTCTGACCGACTGTCGGCAGAACGACCGGTTTCGATCAAGTGTGAGATAGTTGAGAATAACCTGGTTCTGCTTCCTACTTTAATAAGCAAGAACATAACGTGGGAGGAAACATGGAAGACTCTTTTACTTTGACAGAGTCATAAACACAGGCAGAAATTATCGGACAACCTTATCGGGAAACAGTGTCACTCACTGAGTTACCTAAGAAAGCTATCTGGGAGCTTTTAGAAAATTTATATCTAATGATTTAAAGAAAATATGGTCAAAATGTGGTCACCCAGTTTTGGCTTTCATTTGAAAGAACGAGTTAAATTCTTTTCCTTTTTCCAAACCTAACGGTTAGTGCAACTTGGATTCGACGCGTGTTTTTGGCTTCCATAGCGAACAGATTTCAGACGGTGGCTGGTTATCTTGACTGACACTATCAGTGGTTGTTCAACAACCTATCTTGGGACCGACCACAACACTAGGCCGTTTTCAATAACCTAATAAAATATGCAACACGTCGGCAATTACACTGGATAAACCGAGTCGACTCGTTATTTTATCGCCAACTTATTGATAGGCGAGCAAACTGTGGCAGAATGTACCAAAACCACTGTTGTCTTCTGCAGCTCCCTCCAACAAATCACAAAGAATCACCGGAGACATCACCATCGATTCCCCAAGGTAAAGTCCGTGTAAGTAACGCAAGAGAATACAAACCACGATACAAAGGACCACATTTGATGAGTGCTAATGACAGTGAACGACAACAAGCACATGTTTAGAACTATGTGATGATGGGGACGATGACTCAAACAGACCCTAGAGAAAAGCAGCGGGGGATTAAATAAATTAATTTCTTGGATGGGAATCCCAGTGAGAACGTCCGGTTTTCGACGGAATTCTATCCAGTTATTCATCGCAATACTAGCCGCATCCTCGTTCTTACTGCGGTCAGTATAACCATACACAATTTCTACTTCATTATTCCTAATTTTAGAGAGCCTGGGAATAGTATCCTGATGGGCGCAGTCAACACTTGCCCAGTTATTTCTGTTCAACTTTTAGCTACTAGGATTACTCTCAGTAGACAAAAAAGAAGTCTGTTTTTAACGAAGGGCGGTCAAATTGCGATTCGGCAAGCACGTGCACGAAGCTGTCAGAGCGCGAGTTGTAAAGACAAAGATTTAACGTATCCCTTGAGGATAACTGATTCGTTAACCAATGCAATTTTTATTAGTTACATCAGATACGGAAGGCGTGCTTCACGGGGTACGGTTGGGTTTTATTTTCCATTCGGCAGTCAGCAATTGACAGCTGCCCACATACTGAAAATATAATTTTTGTGCCCTAATTAGATAAAGTACGGAATCAATAAAACTAGTCTAGATAGATAGGTTGCTTATCATGAATGGATGAAATTCAGATGGAGGAACAGAAGCTGATAGACTAAAACAGCTGGACGCAACAAAACTTTCAATCAACCCTCAAAGCATTTTCCTGTTTTTCCCATCGTCTTAAAGAATGGACCGAATTTTTTTGATCAGAGCGCACAAATATAGTATATTACCAACGAGCACCGAAAATAACATAACTAAGTTCACAGGCCATTTACTCTGAGGTATTTCCCAACGTCGGACAATATGCTTGTATGTCGGCGAGGAAGCGGCGAAAGGCAGCATTCGGGTCCTGTTAACTTTCCATTCAACTATCCTCGTCGCCTCGCTGTGCGAAAGCATTCCGGGCTAATGTCCCCTGTTTTCATTGAACTTCTCAACGATTATGTTGAATACAGTACCCAAGCTGACAAACGCTTATTAAAATAATTCCAATGCGTTAATGAAACCAGCATTCTGGTTGCATCTTCCACTGGGTTCAGGAGAAAAAGCGAGTATTTTCAATCTAAACATATTAGCGAATAGCAGCAATTCAAGTTAAGCACAAGTGTAACCTTTGCCTAGGATGCATGACTTCTGGTCTACAACCAACTAAGCACCGGTGACCTGTTATTATTCGCCGGGTGGCTGTAATAGGGATTGATCGGTCGATTACCGCTAGTCTTTTGAACTGGTTTGTGCGACTCAGACCTTCAGGCACGAATCACTGGAAGGATTGCAATAACACCAACACCGGCACAACATCTTTATTTATTCACATCATCAATCGTGGTTTCTGTCAGAAATTCTGTTAGTTTGCTTCTCACTTCTCCACAGTTGGCAAACTGATGGAACTAAATGCTAGCATTTATTCCCTAATTTTGGGATATGATGAGATATTGCATGTGTATATGCGTATGTCTGTTGTCACCTGTTACAGACAAGGTTAACTGTTAAATCTGTTCATCTATAGTTAACTTTTGTTTGAATGGGACACAAAAATACTAGTACAAAAATACCGGCACATGTATGGTGACTAACGACTGGAACACTGCAGCTGACCAGAGGATAGATAGAAGTGATTCGCCGACTAGAATCAATCGGATTGATCATTCGCACCGATGCAAGATCAAATGTGAGCTTCTAAAAGCATGCATTGCAGAGGCCCTTCATGGACTGCAATACTTTATCACTCTACCTATCCTTATTGGTCATGCATGTTTTGTGCTTGTATTTCCATGCTGCAGCTAGCGAAATTTGTTCTGGTTATTTGAACCTAGCAATTGTGCTTCTTCTGCCGTGCTGGTTCTAAATCTGCCTTGTCATAAAGAAATTTGTTAAAGATTGCAAGCCTTTTCGTTCCAGTGAGCGTCGTAACCGAAACGTCTACCGACAATCCTGTTGCTAATCGTTATAAATGCCACGGATTTCGATCGTGGCGTGTTCATGGTCGTCTATTTTTGGATCGATTATCAAATGTGAGAGTTGCAATTTCGATGCAGGTCAACAAAATTCGTTCGTCTCTAGTGCGTTCGCATGCGTCATATTTCTTTCGTAACTATTCTTTAGTTGAAAAATCGAAATGGAGCATGCATTCGGAGTGTGGGAATCGTATTTGGACGCGCTAGCCTTTCGTCAACAGAATTCTTAGGCGGTAAAAGAATTAGGTGATGTTGTTGGGAAATTCGCAAAAAATGCAGCGACCGGGGTAATGTGTACGGATGTGTGAAGCACAAAACACCGTTAGTAATCGCGGATAATTGACTAAAACCGTGGAAGTTTTCGGGCCGTGGCAAATAAAGAGTTCAGCCTTAAGTTAAGCAAAAGATTGTCAAGAAATATATCATTTTCTGCCGTCTTACGTAACTGAGCTTTGATCTTTCCAATCTGTACCGGATTTTTTAAGATGTACAGTTTCAATCAATAGAAAAAGCTTCCGGGAATCGGAATGTGATTCCACTGACAGTCGGTGGTAAAATAACTTCTGAAAAATAAAATAGATAATTTCTGACTGGTCTGATGAGGGTGTAGTGTGAATGAGAAATTATTAGCACATAACCACTTAAGAGAATTGGAAGTACCAAGAAACTAGCAGATGGTCGTCTGGTCGAAAATAAGTCGAGCGGCCAAAAATAGTGTGCACGACGAATCAAATGGAACACAAACTGACTCCCGAGGAATGGGCGGTTCACTCTGTACACATACTCGAGGCGATCGTCTGGCTATCGTGCATGTCGTTCTATCTTGGTGGAGTTTTCTGATTTTGTCATAGTATCTCTATTTTTCATTTTATTCATGATACTACGTTGGCAGATTTTATTTGACCATGCCGATGGAAATTTTAAGGACGTCAAATTTGTTTGCCATTCTAGTTTGTCCCCTCACTTCGTCCAGTGCCGCAAATGATTTTTGCTTTCTAATTGTTCAAGAGTCTGCTTGCTGTTTTCAGAGACATTCTGTTGATTCAAGAACATATGCTCTTTATTGTTTCGTATCTTTGTCAGACCGACATTTTCTTCGCTCTCTGAGGTGCTTTTTTCTGTCTGGTCTGATCGTAGCAGCGTTCTCCTCCCACAGTTCCGTCAGCTACCTCGAGTGCGTTGATGTATTGCCTGTTCCTCCCTGATTCTCTTGGCGACCCAGTTGGTTAACCCCGGTACATTAACTTCCGACAGACGCCGTTAAACAACTGGAATTCTGTCTGCCATCCGTCTTCGTGCTGCCCTGAAGTACATATGACCCTGCGGTCCAGGATTCCAGTTAGAACGTCATTCTGCCTTCCGAAAACCTACTAAAGTAAATTAGTTAAGCTTATAGTTTGCAACTGGTTTCCACATGTTGTCATCACCTACGAATTTAGCGTTTGTCAGCTTTTTCCACCTAGGCAGTCTAGAGTTCACAAGTACTCAGCCCAACGTCCTTCCAGCAATAGTTTACCATTCAAATTTGCTGTGCGCAAGCTGTTCTCTTATTGACATTCATGATGTGCTCTTCTGATGCAGTTAGCCGTGGGTTTGTACCTTTGTAATATTTTATTCTGTTTTCTAATTGTTTCCTTATTATTCCCCCGACAATGCCTTTAGTACAACGAGTTTGAACACCAGAGTGAATTGCTTCATTGATCGAGATCCTTTCTGCCACTGATCTACTGCGGGTCGTCTATACTTTCTGGATAATAGTGCACTAGATCAGTAACTTATTGCTACTCAGCTTATGGTTTCACTGCGCAAAGCAGAGCCCCAAATTATCGAAAGATAATTCCTTCATTATAATCTAACCGAATTTCTGTCTCTTCGTCCTTCTGCAACAATACCTAACATATTCATATGAGTCTGCTTAGTTGTTTTAATTAATCACAAGCAGATAGCACTTTGGCGAAGTTCTTTTCGCTTTCCAAAATGCGTTCGTTGTCAGGCATTTGGTTGTTTCTTATTATAGTACAGACTGTTCGAAATTCGGCATACATGTTAGCACGCGACAGGAAATGTTCGGGTCAAGCGAATCCCATAGATCAGCCTCCTCGTCATTAAAGAATTTTCTCTTTGAATATGAGAAAATGATCTTCACGATTTCTCATCAGCTGAAAAAATGGGTTATATAAGTTTTAGACTTCCGAGTGAGCATCAGTCACCGAAGATATTTACTGACCAATTGAATGCAATCGGTACCCACGAATCGTACGTTATATCCCGGCAACAGCGGCGTAGTCAGTAACCTTCGGTTAACTCGCAAGTACGTCATAGTGTGTGAAATTAGTCAAATATTTTTTTATTTAATCCAAGTCAGATAGATAATTGGAGCTAACAACTCAACTGATTCACTGGAAAAATGTCCGAAGCTCATGTGCGGAATGTCCGGGGACATGAAGTTCAATCCCATCCGCAGTAAACAGTTAAATTTGTCTCTACTTAGAAAAGAATGTATTAGATTTCGTTTCGATTTAATTGATCAATACAAAAAGCTAAAGTGGATTTAACCGAAACCTTGATATTATAGTGATTTACATTCAGCGTGAAAATCAACGAGAAAAAATTGTCGCACATATTTCAACCGTTTGGAAGTCGGAATAGGAATTCACAGAGCTCGTTAACGTCCGAATATTGACTAGGGTCAGTGTGCGCAGTATCACGGGGTATCTACTGAGGTGAGCATGATTAGATGCATCCATGATGAAAAATATATTGACAAGAAACGTAGCCGCTAAGTCGATCGAGTTGGCTCAAAAAGCTACTTGAATTCCATCCCGATCTCATGCCTCTTCGCTATGGGGCTCCTATGACCACGGACGTTTGCCTCCCCGTAGTCGGTTTCCATGATAGGTGACTTCTGTGCAACTGGCCTATGTAGAGCAAAAGCCTTGAACAAGGCCTGCGGAGCCCGAACACGTGGTGAAAGTGATTAATAAGAGAACTCTTTTAGGACTGACTTACCATCGCCAAACAAATCCTTGCCGAACAAGTGGTGTATCATGTTTCATTTCAACAAGCCGTTCACACGCTTTCGGAGCAACCCTGATTCCTGGTTCACGATCATTCGTCCCGTGTTCGAGTCGTAATTACCGTACCGTGGATATGCTGATTGGTTCTGACACGGATGAAGCAACCGTACAAAGCTTTCATGGTTTCTTAGCCGTGAGCTGAATGGTAACACTTCACGTGAAACTGACATTCCTATTACTCACTTTGGTAAAATACGCCGCCGTGTGCATGCAGACATTTGTGAGAAAGGGAGAGCTTAGTTGAGTTGGTGGACACATATAACGTGACAAATAGCATAGGATTAAGGATAATCGCAATACTAATGAGTGGAATTGCAAGCGACTTTCTGGAAACTAACTGACAAAATAACCATTGGTAATTTCTGCATCCAGAAATGCAGACCGCCACCGAAAAAAGAACATTCCGTTTGCCTGGCAGATACACTGATTGATGTGTTGTTGAGGGTGCAGTTATGCCTAATCCACGAAACCGGTGAACACAGCATGTCCGACGGCTTTGAAAGTTGTAACACAGCGACCAAGTCTTGCTTGAAACAGGTGAAAATGTTTAGAACTGCTGTGATTGTGTGATAGACAAATTGACCAACACAAAACAATGTGATTTATTGCGTCAGGGAGTATCAAAATGATAGCGCGAAATTATATCCTCATCCTCGAGGATAATTTCGAATGTCTGCAATGTGATACAACAGCTGTTAAAAAGGAACTGAGCAAACCTACTTCCGGTGCAGCATTACAAGGATGTCAGTGATACAGAGCTGCATGGTTGTAACCACTAAACTAAACTAACAGGTTGCTTTCCAATGCGGTCAACAGCATAAATAAAAATAATACAAACATCGTAGACCAGCTGGAGTGATACGAAGAACATAAACTGCATGATAGGTGGAGAAAATCTGAGGGATTAGACTTTTGTGTTCTGTTGGGCATATCTATCCTACTGAAACTTAGTCCTTATCTGTGACCATAAGAACCAGGCACGAAAGCAACCATACCTAAAAGAAATCGCCAGGTTGGATGAATTTCGTTAAGATCAAGAAAATTGCAAAATCGGGGCCAAATATTGTTTTGAATTAGAAGGCAGATGAGCTTGAATGGGCGAATGTATTATATTACCTGAACAAAAGGTGTGTGGACCCCTTGGTTACAATTCTGCTAATTGGAAAGGTCCCCGGCCCTAACGACATTAGGTGGCTGTAATCGGATCTACCCCGAATCCTTTCCAGGTGAATCTGACGAAAGCATTCGGAGGCTACACTTTTTCAGTCTATTGTATTAATTAAAAACCAATCGAAAATCGACTTGTTACTGCAACATCCAAAAGTCAGCAAACTTAGATTAGCACAAATATATGATTTCCCGGTAATGATTTTATTAGTTCGATATCATTGGTGCAAAGAGGTCATCATTTTGCTGACTCATGACCTGGGAAATGAATTTGACAATGCGATATCCAGGTGCCGGAGAAAACTTCAATCGGTGGTATTTTGGATAGTCTGTTAGTGAGTCACCGACAACCGTGCAATTGCTGCCTAATCGGTTCTGGAATGACTGTTGGCACGGTAATGAAAAGTTAAACTAGGTGAAGTTCAGGGCACGCTGCACGAAACTCGATGATAAAAGCAAATTAATTTGTTCAAAAATTCATTCTTGGTGGAGTAGAGTAGCCTGTCCGAATCTGAAAACACAGGTGGAATCTTCACACCAGGATTTTCACACCCAAAACGTTCTTCAGTTCACTAGGCAATCAATAGGTTTTTCGTCTTTGCTATCAGTTACACCGCGTTTCGTTCAATTCCTTTTTTCTCACCATTTCTTAAATTTAAATTGACCATATGATGTTCACAAAGGCATTTATTTGATCCAAGTGACAGGATGCAAATTTTTTTGCTGCGAATATTTCTTCCCAATAACTTTTCCGTTCATAATGGATAAGGGTGTATGGCTTTCTCCTTCGGCTTGTTTCCGATACATGGGTAACCCCTTCCCAATCGATGTTGTTCTTCCCTGTGGGATTCACTCAGATTGACAAAAATATCTAGCTTGTCAGCGGAATTCCGGCCTAGCAACTGGGGTTCATGAGACACGTTACAATTCTCTGTCACTTTTGATCCACCGCTAGTTAGACTAGTGAATAGTGAGCTTCTGCTCTTTTGTTTGTGTGTCTGTGTTTGTCCGCTGATGCCTGTATGAGCTTACGCACATCTGATATGTCAGTTCGACTAGCGACAATCCTGACCACGTAGAATTTCAAAATCGAGCGTTCCAGGTGCCCTGCCTGTAACGCGTGCGTGCTCACTTGGGAGAGGGGATTCCACGCGTAAATCATGCTTCGCACTGAGGTTAAAAGATCCATATAAAAAGGTTCTAACCGAGAATCAAGGTCCGACAAAAATGGAGAATGAATTTTGATCTGCGGTGGAGGGCGATTCCTAGAAGTTGCTTGTCCAGGAGACCGGGTTTGAGATGTCTAGTTAGAGAAGGTTTTGGGAAGCACTAGGACGGCAATTCCGGTTGGAGGTGAACAATGACTGTATTAGGGAAGGGGTTGGATAGTGGGGTGAGTTAAGCAACAGCAACAAAGAAGATCAACATCTGCACACACAAGCATGCACACACACTTACACAGGTTTACACAAAAAACGCTATCAAACCGGAGCGGGTGTTTTTGCTTCTTTGTGCTTTCGTAGATATTTCAAGTTAGTGTGGCATATTTGTCCCCAAGCAAGCAATAGCTGTCCCCGGGGTCAAGGTAAAAACAGACAGTACACAAATACGCACATACCAGAACATCGGAAGTACGCATGTACGTACATCCACCAGACAACTAGTTTCTGTTCGAAAATAATCGTAAATGACAGACTTTACCTCAACCATTATCTGCTGCAGTGAACTCCTTTCAGTAATTGTTAGTCGGACTAGCAAAATAAAACTGTAAAAGCCTCAGTTAGATTTGTTCGTTAGAATTGCTTGCATGATCGCCAAACTGCTTTTCCATTAGAAGTGGAAACAGAGATTCACGTGATCGGGTTACTGGGCAAAAAATGGAGAATGAAAGTTACAATATGATGTAATTACTACGCTTTTCTTACTCATTTGTGAAAAAAGTTTTGAAAAGCGGCAATAACAATGATCCCTTTCGACGACTCAGTCGAAAATGAAATTTGGGGAAATATTTTGGCAGTTTATCCAAAACCACGAGGGCAGACATGAATCGTTCACAGTCAAATCACATCCCTTAGTACTTAAACTTGTCAAGTGGTCATAATTGTCACATCATTTAAAACGTAAAAACGATTTCTTTCATTCGGGCAATCTGCCAACCTGCCAACCGTCTTCCGAAGGAGTCGAGTGCTCCGAAGACTTGTAAAGAACTGGCGTTCATTTGGAATGCACGGATTTAGAATCTGCTAGAATCGCACAATTGCCGTGCTGTTTGACTTGCACCTGCTGATTGCGACTGAAAACTGTCACATTTTCCTTTCCTAATACAAAGATTGTATTTTGATTTTCGCTCATTCGGAGATTTCCTTTTTTCAGTGGCCAGTTTTGCTTGACTGAGCAAATTACTTTTGTTTAGGCCTTATTAATTCTGGAAACAAACGAAATTTTGCTCAGCAAGTGGTATATTTTGGGGCGATTTTGCTCATCTATTCATTTGTGCAGTCAGGTCGCCGAACATTTCGGCTCGATTGTTACCAAAATCAGTGTGACATACGGGTGTACGCAAATAGCTCGTAAAGGGTCTGGGACATTGATCATCGAGTTCCGGAAATGTTGTCACTTAATGTGTCAGCCGAAAGTCGCAATGCATAAAATTGCGAACCCGGTATTGTCATACATCGCGGTAAAATGCACGTAACCCAGTCTTTCTTATGACCATTCCTAAGACCATCAATCATATACTTCCCAATCGTCTCCAGCTTTATGATCTGCCATAATATGTACATAGATATGGGGTTAAAATAAAATTGGCCGGTCACTTGTTTGTTTTTCCGTCATGCGTCTGAGATCGGAAGTAATACGACCGTATTTTGACGTGTTTATCGAACTCCACGGTAAGGATGTCAAACTTCGGGGCTCTCTATTGATCGGGTGTTGGGATCCGAATTTCAAAATTTCCAATGCAACTTTATAGTACAGAATTGTTTCATCAATGTGAAATCGATAGCAGAATCTTCACTTATGAGTCAAAATCGTCGACGAAACTGTTACGGCTGTGAAAGGTTTTTTCTACCCATCTATTACAAGATCTCTATTGATTTTTCACGGTTTTCAGTTTTCACCTTCACAGCTTCTTTCATACGGTTAACAGTTTTCCAATGGAGAATTCTACTTTCTTCTTCTGATTGCTAAGTGATGGTTGTTTGGCTTCGTCCTGGAAACCGCAGCTATAAGCTTTCAGCCTTAGGAACTTTCGATTGATTAAGTCAGCCGGGATTACTAGTACTACTACTAGTACTAGTAGTAATAGTAATAGTAGTGGTTGTTGTTGTTATGGTTGTAGTTGTACGCTCAGTGTTGCACTGCAGAGACCTTTATTGATCGGATGCATTAAGGATGATGGTTTGCATCTGTCAATCTTTATTATCGGAACTGTCACAGGATGGAAAGTTGTTTTCCTAGATCAGAATGAAGTGGCATATGTTATTCATTCTGGATTGACAAGGAATTAGAGTACGATGAAGGAGATTTTCCATTCGTAAGGTTGTTACTATCATACTAAGGTGTTTTTCGGAACAGCAACCCTATAATGGATGTCAAGGCCCCATTTGTTCGTGGACTCATTGCTATGAAATATGCCCATT
This sequence comes from Fasciolopsis buskii, assembly GCA_008360955.1. Lineage (NCBI taxonomy): Eukaryota > Metazoa > Platyhelminthes > Trematoda > Plagiorchiida > Fasciolidae > Fasciolopsis > Fasciolopsis buskii. The sequence continues at coordinate 217,864 of LUCM01002812.1, read as the reverse complement.
GCACAGTGAATCACTTTCAATAAACTGGTTTTAAAGGGCGACAGACTGAGTGCAAACTAATTCTTCACTGATGGATCATTCAGCCAACATAACTCAGGTTTTACCGTCATGACGTATGCGTGCCTGTTTCCCATATGGTGTTTGTGTCTCATGCATCGTTAATCCATCCACCTTCCGTGAACACATCCGCTTTTTGATTGTGACGATTAACGTAAAGATCACAGTGTTTAGACGAAAAAACAGCGGTCCGAAATGCAGTAAATTTCCGTAGTTTGCAAAGATTTCTACAAACATTCAACGTTCACGCCTCCCAGCACGAGTATCCTTTATTCCCAGTGGCTGGCAGACGGGTTTCCTATCATCACGATATGAGGAATGCAGGAGCGCTGGTTTTCAGGATTCTTTTTAATGACATGTGATCTGCGCCTTATCGAAAACTGGTTATAATCCATTGAGAAAAAAATTCGAATTCACTAGGGTAGTGACTTGCAAGTAGCGAACATCCGCGGAACTCACAGCCAACGTACCCACGATGAACAAATAGGCGAAAGATAGGGTCTTTTTATGTCGTATAACTCGCCACACGGAAGAGGGTCACACGGGTTGCAAATTCCGTGGTCGGCGAAAACTAACAATGTATGCTGGGGACCTATTACGCCTCTCCTAATTTCGAGTTCCACTGGCGGCGTACTGGATATGTATTGCTTATAATTCCCAGCAAGGCAGGCAGCTGAGCAATGAAGGCATTGGAAGTATGGAAAACGGATTTGGATTTTGATGCCATATGAGTAGTTAATCCCATAAAACCTACTGCCGAGCGAAATATTTCTCCTTTTCAAGATGTGCATGAGGAAATCTTTGTGACGTTCTGACAGAGACACATGCTAACATAGTAACGATTTTAAAGTTGTTTAGTACGTCACATGTTTGTGAAATTCTTTCCCAAGTTCATTTTCTCATTTCTGGGAAAGCAGAAAAGCAAGAAGCTTGGAGATTTTCAACTTTTATACTGGGTCCTACGTGAGATGGGTGAACAAAGAAATTTTAGCAGTCCAAATGCGATTTAGAGCAAGTTATTTTATTCAGTGTTTCTGTTGACTTTGTGAACAAACCTATACTGGTTGTCTTGTGAAATTTCATTGAGACAGCAAAAGTCATGTACGTTACCATAAGCAGGATTTTCATCGAAATTTATAAAGTAATCATAAAGTTAGGACTGATCCACAATTCTTGGACCTTCGCGTGTTTGTGCTCACTCATTGACACATGCCATAAATTTTCACCGGGTGCTGTTTCACCGAGGTCTAAGATGTTTCACGGTTCGGTTGGTTTTACACTTGTCAAATCTGTCAACCAAATTCAGAGTCACAATGTTTAGTTGTAAATTTGCAACCGGATTTGGGTTTTTCAAATTCATTTGAGGGATCCCTTCGGTGCCTAGGGATTTGGGAGCGGGGGTAATGAAGGAATAGCTAATTCCAAACGATTTGAAACTGCGATGGTTGATTAGGGATAAACATCGGAATGCAGGCGGCTCGGATGCTAACCACGTTGGTGTTGTTGTTATGTCTTTGGGATACACCGTGCTCGAATCACTCGGACAGATTTTGGTGAGGCCGTTTAGTTTGACGCACCCTGTTGCTTCGCGCAAGTTGTGCAGGTAAACATGTTCTAGCTTTTTTTGAAACCAATGAAGCATCTACAAAATTAGTGTTTGTCAAAACCGATATTAACGGCCGGGCGGAAAGTTTCATCTAGACAGTTTGCCAGATAATTAGTCACTTATAACGCGGCGAGTAAAAAGTAAATACTCCGCCTTCTGATTCAATCGTCGCAAAACTTTACGTACAACATTGAATAACAACCAGAAGATATTTAACCACAGTTTGGATTATTTGACTGGGTGTCCAACAAAATTTTGACATCTTGACCATATGCAGAAAAAAGCTATTCTGAGGACGCTCGTATAACCTGTAATCATGTGGAAAATGTGAACTTACGAGGAAAGTAAAGTCAGGGAACCCTGGACAGTTGGTGAAAGAATAGAAGAGTACACAAGCCGGGGAATCAACATGCATGATATAGGAGCAGTCTGTAATACGTTAGTGACAACTATTACTGTTAGACGCGGTTAAATTGACTGCGTAATTTAGATATCCGCTGTCAATCTGTTGCATCTTCAGATGTCATGAGTCACCGTTTCTCCCTGTTATTCGGTATCATATACGTAAAGGCCTGGGATGATACCAGTGGAAAGAAACCTCTTGCTGTTACAAATTGTTCCGAATCCACCAATTAATTATGGCAGAAATTTCAGTGAACATTGATTTATGTAATAGATTTTCTAAAATGGAATGAATTATAGGATGAACAGATATAATGAAAGAAAATTTCAATATGAATAATTCGTTGATTTGTGTCACCCGTTTTATTCTGACACCACCCCTCCTAGAATAGCTTGCACAAATCAAACTTTCTACACTTGACTTCCCGTCGCTTAATCACATTTTGGTAAATTGTTGGCAGAAGACACGATAGAGCATATTGGTCACTGAGATATCACTGTTTTGGCTAACAAGAGTTCTCTTAAACCAATCTGTTTCCCAGATATTTTGGTAACTCAATGATGGACGTATCGTCCTGTCCAAATGAGGCGCGTCAGACAGCAGGAAATGTAATCTAGTGGGAGATTGATTTTAACAACTTTACAGTCTTTCAACATGGAATTCTGCTGTCGTAAGCTGAGATTACTGGCCATCTAAGGACATTGGGTACACCTGAATAGAAACGTCAAACCCAAGAACCGCTTGTGGATTAATACGCAAACTAAAACCTGGAACGATCACCATCCAGAATTTAATTATCATTTTGGGTAGTTTTTCCTTGTTAGTTAATTTGAAATTGCAAATTGACAAGCCTTGATACAAATAAGGATAGTCCAAGTGTCCAGGGTAATTGATCACAATGGATTTTGGACCGGAATTCCCTGATGCTTTAGAGTGATACCACAGGACTCGGTAATGAAATTTTGATCGTCAGATCATCTATCTCATCGCAAAATTCAACAACGAGACCCATTTTACCGTACAGTTTGTTACACTAAAGTTTAGTGATAACTGTGAGTACAACTGTCCATTGGTTTAAGTTCAAACATAACTTTCCGGTTTTATTGTAGGCACTGTCACAATTTCCGGTTCTGTCTATTTTCCCGGTTTGTAAAATAATCCAATTTGTGGGTTTGGAAACCGCAGTGATTGAAACCCCGAGATAAATTTATTGCGAACTGGGTGGGGCCCGAGAAATATTCTAATCAGTTTTCTCGCAATCGGTGTTGTTGAAATTGCCCATGGATGAGTCATTTTTCGTTGTCGCACTACGTAATTACCGAGCGTTTGTTGAATCGCAACAAATGCAAGCGAAACCGGCAGCAAATGGACATAGTTAAGTAAGCATCACAAAAAGCTTTTACGGATGTAATAAATCAAAACTGATGCGCCGTAGCAACTACGATCTAACTAGGAGATATAGAAATCATGGCAGACCTTAGTAGAAAACTTTTGACTGAAAATTCGACGAACACGTTCGTTCCTGTTGACAACACGTAGCAGTTGTACTGGGTGGATTCGAGGGCGAAATCGATCGAGATTATACAAAAGTTGACTGACTCTTTGAATGAAAATTAAGCTGAAATGTGAAACGTAGTTAGTGTCCTTGGAAACGGATAAAGTTGGATTCGATGGCCGAGAAATCGGTGCTCGATGAAGAACATGGTTGGGAACAAGTGGTGCTGTCTGAGTGTATAACGAGGGACTGAGTATTTGATAGACTGAAACCATATTCTCGTCAAGAACAGTTATCTATGAAAACTCCTTAGAAAAACGGGAAAACCGAATTCGAGTAAGCAGTGGAACTGTTAAAGCAATCTGATTGTGAGATACGCTTCGGGATGGTCGATGAGTTTCAAGAGATTACGTTTAAGTGGACCGACTCGTGAAATGTGAGATGCTACCTGTGCTTAGCCCTGCTGAGGGGTTTCAGCACAGATTGTAACATCATCAGGAAAGCACAACACACAACTGGCATGGTTTATCATATGGCAAATGTAAACATGGGACTCCTTGAGCATTACTCAATGGCAATTTTTATTCCGACAAAAGTGGTTTAATTTAGCAGCAGAGCAATGAGAGGTGGCGTGCCTCCTTTGGTGGTAGCGCGCCTTCGAATGGATTCTGTCCCAAAAATTTCCACTCTTTTTGTTTTCAAGCTGATGACAACTGTTTTATTGGCTACAAGTGGACGCTTAGTAACTGCATCGCACAGGTGACAACGCTTGGGTCCCGTTGACCGTACTACCAATTGCTGTCTCCCCGCAAGGGTTTGGAGAAGTAACCAGGCCCAATCCGAGGTCTCAGGCATGATGGAACTAGCTAGATTATAACGCTGCGCGTGAGTACAGTATTTTATGACAGGCGAAGGAACCGAGATTCGTCATCTAGTCTGCGGTATTGATCAGGTTGCACATGAAACTTTTACTTTTCTCGAATTTCACTCACACATAATGCAAGGAACCTGCTACGGGAAGGCAAAAATTACGATGAATGCCTTTTGAACTATTTGACAGTTAACCAGCTTTCACATGGCTTGGCTTCTGTCTCGAATGGCTCATACAAATTCGAGCTTTGAACAAGCTTTAGAAGTGAGTTGTTCGGATAAAAGTACTACTTAATTAAAAACTGAACCTTTTATAGAGGCAGCAAATTACTGCCCATTCTGTTGATTTCGACTAACTACCAGCGATGATCCAGCGGTCAACGCCGAGGCCCCTTAATCTGACGTTCACGGGGTTCAAGTCATTTCATTTCCGATCAGCTTCCTCACTTGACAACCGTTTTTAGCCTCAATCTACTTCTTGAAAACGATGCGGATTTGTTCTATTGGCAAGTGAAGCAGATGACGAAAGATAAAATATAAAGTTGTATTGAATTTCAGTTATATGTGGTTAGCCAGTAATTGAACACAAACAAGCATTTCTTGGGAAATCAGAAATGCCATATGGGTGAATGAAATGGTCCAAATAAAGAACGGTGACTTCCTTAGTTTAAATGCATCTATGTAGTGGTTGAGAGTTTTGCCAGAAAAACTTGAGGGTTTATAGCTAATTAAGCTCTCAACAGTGCTGCGCAAAATGAAAGACTTTAGTATCCAGAAATTTCGTTCCATTTTGTCTTAGTCCACTAGGCAGTTTTAAAGCTGAGAGTATCAAATTTAAACGGTCCGGACGCTGCGCAATCGTATTTTCTTAGCTACTAGGATCCAACAGCAGTACACACTCGTTTTACCGCTGTCGGGAATTGAACCCGTGTCAGATGAACTAAGCACTGTCATGGGCATCTTTACGAGCACAGACAGCTGCCTGTGCAGCACCCAACTATTTAGCTGGAAAAAGAGCTAAAACTAAGGCGTTACTACCAACCGACAGTGCTAATTCACTTGGTCTATTTGACAGGTATGAGATTTGATTCGTTAATGAACTGGTCGAAGATTGTTCATTGTGGCCAGGGCAATATATGCATTATCGACCAGTAAAATGACTTCTTATTACTTGCATCGATTCCATAGGTATGATGAGTATTAAAATTGCTAACAACTAAACCAAAAACGGTTTCGAACTTAAAAACTGTCCTCCCAATCTATCAGGTGGCTGACTATAAGATAGCCCAATAAATTTTGACACTCATCCTGCTAGTATTTATTCAAGTAAGTGAGTTGCGTCATTGCTAGGATGACAGGAGTAAATTCTAAAAGATCGCCTTAGATGCCGTGCCTCCGCCGATTTCTTGTTCACCTAATAGACAGTACAAATCTCAAACCCTGTCAAAAAAATAATGACTTAGAAGAACTAAAATCCTGCCTCTATTCACGATCCGAAATATTGTGCCTTAATTGCCAATAAGTAACTTAAAGAGTTTGTAAATACCGAAAGTACCCTCAGATGAAGACAGCATGATGTTGCGAATGGAGTCTATGCATACCAGAAATAATCAACCCGTGTTCAGTTGATAATTCGATGTGAAATATTAGACTGAATACTTCGAGTTGCCCACAGATTGACCTATTATGGAATATCGACAGCCGTATAGTCGCGGAAAACCATGCGCCATTCAGTGTGCATGCATTTCACCCGTAAAATTGAACGAAAGGTTTTCTGTTATTCCCTGAATGGATTCTATTCGGTGTCAGGCAATTGCATGATTTAACAAGATTCTGCAAATGTAGCGGCTTATTTTGATGTGGAATTTGGGCAGGAGAGCTTTAGGTGACAAATTAAACAACAAACTGCCACTCAAGACAGAAATTCCCCGAATGGAATCAGATTATATACGCATTGCAAACTTTGCTCGCACTTTCGCATACCAAAGTCGAATTATGCAAACCACGATTCAAATGCTCACCTTCCAAGTGGAGACAGATAGTGAAGGCCACTGTGCTGTTCAATTTCGTACTAAAGGAGTTACGAAAGTAAACTATCTGCGTTTGACAATCCTTATTTCCATGAGGTATGTAACTAATTTCCGTGTAGAATTCAGATACTTGTGTTACCTAGAAATCCCACAACCGTCTTGATCCATTATTTTATGTGTCAGTACACCTTGTTAAGCTCTATCTTACATTGTTCTTGTCATTCGCCTGCGTCCACTTGCATTCGGTGACGTCGTTTTTCACCAACTAGTTCCATTTTTCGGAAGATTTCCAATAAGGCTTTTATACTCAGGTCCACCTCTTCTAATTCATTGTCTTGCATTGCTATTAACCAGTTCATGCAACTCCACCGGGTGGCTTTTTTGGTGTAACCGAAGGCCCATTGAACCAGCCGTCGTGAATTGTCCGATCCAGAAGTGATCGATTTTTCCCCTCGGGTGCCACCCGTGATTCACTCCTAAGGCTCTCGACTGACTGATTCCTTTCAAGGCTCACTGACTTTGGGCTGATTTTCCCTTCGTGTAATTTGAACTGGCTGTAATCTTGACATTTTTACATTATCGCTTGTTACTTACTTCATTTTATATTACCTGACTCCGATTGCTACAGTCTGGGGTTACGAGTATTACATAAACGACAATACAAAATGAGTAGTTATAGCATAATACCTTTTCATCTGACGGATTTGTAGGTTTCCAAACACCACAGCTCAGACTCAGATCAAAATCCGATCGTGTTTAGTCATCCAACAAGATTTCACTTGTGTTATCCGGGCTTAGTCGAGATTTTATGTGCGTAATCTGGAGTTATTTGTCCTTCGATTTAGAAGCAGGCAAGAAGTTACAGTTTACATATGAACGGAATTAGCGACAACCTAAATCAGATTGAAGTTCTTTACGCACCGCATTTCGCGGATGGCATAATGTCTCACAAAAGAATGAGTATTACTCTGAGGTGGCATGTTGTAGATCTATATCATTCCAGGGAGATGATTTTCGGACTAACATTGAATGGTGTTCACAGTCAACCAGACTATTTCCCCAAGTATACATTGAATTTGTGTGAATTGGAAGCACTTTTCGTTTTGACTGCACTACTACAAACTTTTGCACACCAGTATCCCATTAGCTTGTGGGAGATAAAATCATTGAAACTCTTACTGGTTCAGCCAACCTGATAATGGATGGAAGATGCTTAGAAAACGATTGGTCATGTGCTTCGTATCAGGGCAGAATCTGGATTTAGTGTCTTTCTAGGTTTCATGAAATTTTCTCCTAAATTCACGAAAAGCGATGATTTTTAGATCTGAATTCAACTGCTCAGGTTCGTATTCCCCTAAGTTTAGTTTCTTTCATGTTTTCAGAGTGCCTGACAAAAAGTTTTTTCAGCTGAAGACATGTGATAAAGAAAGATGAATCGCAATGCAATTAACTGCTCTGAAAACAGACTTAAATTCAGTTTATTTACCTTCCGCAAAGACAGCAGAGCGATCATCAAACTAAAAAAATTCTCCACTTTCAGCCTAATGAATGGCCAAGGTATAACACTGAACAAAAAAATATTCAGTTAGATTCGTTTTGTTATACACTACCTTGGAAACTTTATACGGGTATTAGTTGTAACAGATAGTCATACTAACTTTGCCAACTCACACGGACGAATTATGTATCCAAACACTAAGCTGTCACTAGAACAGTCCAAAACAGATTCGTTCATTAAATGTTAGAACAGGTAGAACGATAGCTGTACAAAAATACACACGATCGCAGATACGTGCTCTAAATGTGTACAAATTTGGATCAATGAGAAAGTGCTCCAAAGGGGTGAAACGAGAACATGAATGAAAAGGATCGCCATGAGCAGAATCAGGAAAAAGTATATTTTCATTGGGAGGCAAGAAGAAGAAATGGAATAATCGACAAAATATGGAATTGTAATTTAGGCAAACACGGCGTCCTACGATAGATCAGGTCCTGGGCACCGACAAAAAAGCCTGTCCAGTCTCTGGATGATACAAGTTGACAAATGGCGTGTACAACGGTGCATCTACCAACTGTCCCACCAAGGGCGGTGTTGACTTTGGCAAACTCGATGCTGTCGAGTGTGATCCAGCCTCTGCTAGTTTTGGTGAACTGGCCAAAGTGTTTACTAAACGGCGTCTCTGACGAAATGTATGGGCTTGACGCAAAAGAATAGTAACGATCAGAAGCACAAAACAAACGAACAGACCAACTGCGATAACCAAACCCAACAGAATTCCTATACCCGTCATGTCATCATCACCGACCGAAAGACCACCACCAAACCAAACGTTTTTTCGCCCCGGACTGCGACCAATTACCGCGGTGCGCGTTCTATTGGATCCAGGCAAGGTACCCGCCAAGGACACAGTTTGATCGGCCGAATGTTCGACGAAATCCGTGTGCAAAGTAGGCGGGTAAAACGGTGGTGTGAACAGAATTCGAAGGATGGTGGATGTCTTTAGACGGGGACTGCCTCCGTCGTACGCCTGGTTTGAATGAAGAGATAGAAGTGCTGAAAACAACTCACACTGAATAACAATCAGATAAAAATGTCAGCATTAGTTTCAATAATTAAATTTCCCGCTTAACTGCAATCATTTTAGTGCTTGCATGTGGTCAGACGCTTGAATGGACGAATGCTTGTTCCTCTTCAAATAAAAATGCTCGGAAGAAAAAAATTCATTGGTTAAGGACATTGGGCGTTAGAAACTTTTCATTAGCCAAATATTTATGGTACACACAGCAGTTACAGTCCTCCGGTTTGCACGGGTTTGGATAAGATAAGAAACCTTTTGTTTTCTGCTTAACTGAATTCGGAGCCTTGGGAAGGACAAGTTGAAGGTGTTCTAAGCGGATGTGTGAGCTTACGAGTCACGAACGGACCGATGCAAGTGGTGCCCAATGCTTGACGCAATTAACCTTGTACGGATATGCTCTACTTTTGCTTACTACTCCACAACACCATTGGTTTAAATAAGAAAAATGGAACGAGAAATAGCAAAAGGTCACCTGCCAAATAATAAGTTGAAGAACTGCATAAAAAAGAAAGACTCTGAATACAAGAACTCCCTTGAGTGTGACAATAAACACATTAATCTTTGTCTCCAACTGTAAACCGTGAGGGCGTTTCATCGGGTCCAACCTGTTAGTTTGAATGAACCTAAATTGGCCGCTCCGTTGGTTAAGGTTTTCACACCTTTTCCCCATATAATCAGCTGGCCAACTCAATTCATCTTCCAAACAATAATCGCCTCTGATGTCAAAGTACAACAAGAAAGTCGCTCTATGAGCTTGTCTAATGTGTGTCACAACCATATAAATCTATTCACATTCAGCCCATATTCTAAAGGCTGAAACCTGAGAACCAGTAGCTTAGTCCTAACCACTGAGTCTTAAAGAGAATTCTTCCAGCGTTTTCTATTAATACTAAGAAAACAGTGTTTAAGTGCCGAAAATCTCCACATATCTGCTCTCAACGGCACTTTTCGGAGCCACATAGCAGCAACAATCACACTGCTTCTATGCGTACTCCATGTGTAGCCGAAAAACAAATGTCACATTGAGGTCACAGAATTCTAAAGTTTGGAAGTGTCGGTGAAGCATTCCGTAATCAGCGTTACGGACAATAAACACCGACCAGATGACGGTATTTTGAACAAAAGTTTCATGTCCAAGTTTGGACTACTAGAAAATTAAAAAACAAACGGCAGAGGGAAGCGCAAAAAACAAGGTATTGTCATCCAAGAGGTCACCAACCAACCATAGGTACCCGAAATGACCACGAGATTTGCACACGCTCAGTGCAGTTGAAAGGATACGGGTTACAAACAGGAATCGATGATAACTTCGGAGCATCATTCCCCTAAACCGGACAACATTACACTTTCATTCATGGAAGCAAAACTCTTTTGCAGTATACATTTCACCTACCAGTTTTGATCCAAATATTATAGATTTGGAGTTAGATATTGGATCGTGTGTGTCACGGCAGACCGTATTGCCTGTTCGAGTCCTAGAGTCTACTGCAACATCAGCATACAATATGGGTCGATTTTTCGTTCTGTGTCTGTTAAATCATTCTTATCTTGCATCAGGGGTCGTTAACGACATGCGACCTTCAGAGTTATGACGAAATCAACGAGGACAGAAGCTGAAAACCTGACTGGGAGTTCAGCTCTAGTACTTCTGGCGTCCTTATTACCATTTTTGACGGAGTATTCAACAACCATTCGCTCCACCGGTTTGGTTAAGGACTTCAAGTTAACGGTAGCTTAGTGTTTCGACGTATGGATGTGTATCTGTGTAAAACTGTGTTCGTGGAACTCAGGTGTTCATTGCTACGTAAGCGGCATTGAACTGTCGATTTCCACTGTGTTCGTTCTAGGTCTCTCGATTGAGTTACTTCTTATCTTGGAACCATTAGAATACAGAAATGCCACGAATGCACCGCCGGCAATATTCATAGGTATTTCGATGACTGATTTGTATTCGCCATTAATTAACGCTAAGAAAAATCAGCGAATGTGCGCGCTTACAGAGAGTACTCGCCACCAGTAGCGCAAAAATTCACTTCGTTTTCAAATCCTGTACTTGCAGAAAGATGAACATTTGACAAAACCAATGGGTTCCAGGATAGGAGTTTGGAACAAGTGTACAGAACTTTTGTCGTTCTTCATGATCAGTGCAGATTGCAAGGTCAGCAATTTTTTGTACAAGCCGTCACAGCGCCGTTGCCTGTTGATTTTTGCAAACGTCTAGTAAGGCCGAAACCATACAATGCAAACAGCTGATCGGTGAAGTCTGAAGGGTTTTTGTAATAAAAATCAAAACTTGTTCCACTCCCCGAATTCCATTGAAGTGATGTTTACGTAGTTTATCAGGTGACAGATTCAACCAATCGATTCTGACAATTTTCAGTAGTTTGCCACAGATCAGTCCAGACTGATCCGAATTCATTCTCAAAGCGTTCTTCACATAGCGAAAAAAATATTTTTCAAGTTAGCTTTGCGTTAAGATAACAAGATCAATCTACTGAATGATTCCATTTCTACATTAAGAAAAGATACGGATGAGGAACAGACTCATTTTTTTGGTAGCCCCTTCAGACAAATTTCAGGCGAGCCAAAGGCTTCCATTATTCTTGCTTTTGCCTTGCTAAATTCGAATAGTTAGCTGAATTCATTTGTTAACTCGAGCAGGAAAGCGTCAGGCAACGATCTGTGTATTTCTTGTTTGGAGTAAGTTTAGCGGGACGATGACTTTGTAAGAGTAGCGTGAAACATTTCCGGTTTTGGCAAGTGAGTCAGCATTAGGTTCACCTGGCGAAATCGGAAATGAGTTATTCCATAGTCACATGTCTGTTGTTTCGTTAGCCTTCTTCTAAACACAAAATAAAAAAACATTCGCCATTCGATATTTCCCAATGTATAGTTTCTTAAATACCCAGCCATGTCTGACACGGGACCAAAAGAAAACTTGAGACATTTTACGAAACCCATCATTCAGGTTTTTGCAGACCATTATACTTCAATGGGTGACGTTTCAAATGTGCGGCGTAGCTTGAATACAGATACAAAAATGGTGTAAAAACAACCTAAAAGCGAAAAAAATATTGGGGGGAATCAGCTCGCTTCTGGTTGAATTTTGTTCATATCAGTTAGTCATAACATTATCATAATCAGTCAAAAGAACAAATCTGCTGTATAAATAAACAGGCGGAAAAATTGTATGGTTTCCTAAAAACAACATTTATGATTGATCCAGAACCGGATGATGACTTCGGTATCACCGCTGAAAACTAAAAATGTTCGAACTCGACTAGAACAATTGCTATTTTTTTCACTTGAGATGACCATCCTCATTTGGCCCTTGAATCCGTACAATAGTGAAATCACGGAAATTTGCTATTTTCATTAATGAAATATCTGCTGCTTCTTTGTTTACTTTATTTTCACTTGCAGAAACCTCTTCAGTTATCATACAAGATAATGAACAATTCCATTTGAAATTCGGGAATCTGGGCATTATTTGTTTCGCTCCCTGCCATTTCGGTGCGGATAAGCGTTACGTTCGTCATTTCCAATAGTCATGATGGTATCTGGAGTCGGGGAATCACCCGATGTTCTACCTTGCACAGACAGTACTGAAAGTGATATCACGGTATCGATTAACGACCATATTTACTAATTAGTTCACCGGGGACCACTCCCAAGTCTCATTTGAGGAAACCGATCAATCTATGCAACCTCTAGATTTGTCAAATGCTTTCAGTTACCGAACCGACGCACACGCACACATAGACAAACTTGCACATGGGTATCCATGTGGATTCTGTTCACGTATACAAAATCTGTACGCGTGGGGATTTCTTACCATTGAAACGACGAACATGTATTGTTCGAAATGTCACTACTGATTGTTTAGTTTTGTTCGTTTCGTTTTGCTCGTCATCCTGAACGAACACACTGGAACAACAGATCGATTTAGGTTGTCAGATCAGTTTCAAAATGGCGAAATACCAAAAGTTCTGTCTCATAATCATTTCACTCTTATTTTGTTGACATTATACCAACGGAATGTGTCAGTTGCTCGTAACCATGCAAAACCTGAACGAATGGTGTTCAACATTTTTGAATAAAAACTCTGTCGTCGGAAACAATTTGAGAAAACAAAATTCATCGAACATGACTCATTCATTCACACTTTCGCTGTCCGTATCCCAGTAATAACATCTACAATATTAATACGTGGAATAATCATGCGGAAGACAAAAATCAATAACATAAGCCCAGGTGGTTGGTCAAACCAAGTACGGATTTGTGAAACTTCGTCGTCTCTGTTTTTATGGATGTAGCAAACCCCTCAGTCATGCTTCAAATGGTTTGACGATTGGTTCCACCTTCGATGTTTAGCTAAGTGTCAAGTGAGACAGGTTTCTTTATTTAGTGCTTTAACGGCTGCTCTGGTGTAAAATAACTGTTCGGCTAATGGGTCTCACGTAATAGGTTTAGTTTCGAATTGAGAAGGCATCGTTTCCGACGATAATGCACGGTCTAAAGTGATTTAAAACACGAACGTTCTCGGTATTGCGAACCAGGAACTCATTAAAGAACTTTATCCCGGAAATTCTAACGGTGTTTTTACCTGAAACCGGAACTAACTGACTAGCGAATTGAAGTTCAACTGAATCTTTCGAAAGGCTTGCCACAGACACCGAATCACATCTAGGACGGGTAAACTGAAACTGATGGTTCTTCGAGTCACCTTTTTATCGGAAACGATTTGCACTTCCCCATATACTCATCACCAAGCTTTTATATGCAAGTATATTTCTTTTTAGGTAGACATGTTTAACTTGGGGCATTAATTTTCGTGGATAAGTTATGAACTGACAACAAACCTAACCTACCGCAACTGGCCTGTTGGAACTTCAATGGTACTCGTGGATAAAGCGGAAGTCAATGAGTAATATCGAAGCGAAAATTTCTTGAAGTGGATTACGATCATTCAACGGCAAAAGTCAAATGAATTTGTACTTATTTCAGCAAGTTATATTTGCTCACGTCAAGACTAAGTTGGACCTGGATCTTTACATGTGCCTTTCCTGGCATACGCATTAATTTGGGTGCAATGACTTTTCCTTCTTGATACTAAAGAAGCTAATTCCTGAAAGAAATCGTTACAAGAGACTAAGCACTATATTTATGCAAAAATCATCTCAAAACTGTTTGTGATAGAACAAAAAAGGCTAAAGCAATCCTTGGCCACAAGAACTGTTGTCAAATGTGCGATGCGTGACATCAATTATATGGATAGTTTTCTCAGTCAGTCACATACCAGCACGACGCCTGCTGATAGTGTTTGCTCACGGGACGGATTTAGTCAAAATTCATCTCAAATTTAAGAAATGATGATTCAAATGAGATGCAGGAGAGACTTCGAATGGTCTGTATCTCACAGATGGTGGTACATACATGTGCATTGAATTCAGCTAGCCCCAGCAACAACGACGGAGCTTAATCAGTGCCTGAGATCGAAAAGCTGTTCGTGAATACTGAAGAGTGGCTTTGGTCACATCGCCAACTAAGAAATGAGTGATCAAATTTCTGCCGATCACAATGAAGGTGAGGTCTCAAAACGTAACCAAAACATACTGATGTAAAGAGGCAGATCACATGGGGAAAACAAAAATGGCCCATTCCGTTTGTCTAGGGTCGACTCCGTTCTATGTTCTATCTTCATTGGATACAAACAACGATACTGTCAGAATGTTTCCTAAACTGTAACGGTGTGTAAAGCCATACCGAAGGGAAGAAATCTGCTTGACATCTTTGTTACGATGGTAACAATGTTTTGAAAACTGTCAAACTAAAGTCTATCCTTTTTAAACATAAACAGTTTAACCGATTCTGCGAAGGAACTTCGTGAACACATTCGAAACTGATTCTTTGCAATAAACCAGCCGATGTACATTTCGCCTTTATACTGGATATTCTATCATGCCCAGTTTTTATTGTTTTCAATCTGTCAAATCCGGGCATAGTTTAGTTTTTGTAAGACCCAATTCCGAAAAATCTGCACCTGTTCTTGAGCAGCGCAACGTGGTTCTGCCCAAGCTATCGTTTTAGCGCAAGCTAAGTATAGACATGACTAAATTTCTTTACATGTTTTTTCTGTTCAAAGAGTTGAGCGAATCAGATACCTTTCACTAAATGCCCATCACTTCGGTATGAAAATGGGGAAGGTTGAACACTTGGCACATCTGCAAATTACTACGGTTGCATTTTAACTGGTAATCTGACGTGGGCGGATCTCATGGAATACGTTTTTGTTGGAGTTAGAAAGCTTAATTCTTGTGTTTTGCATTTCCTTCGCTCAGTCACATTTTTAAACTGGCTTGCGACAGTCACAATTGCTTTATGGAGCCCCGCTTTTCTGCTGATCTTGAAAAATATACTCAACACAAGAGGTTTTTTTCCAGATGCTTTTGTACCCCACGTACACACCGTTGACAATACGTGGTCGGGAAGCTATCCGAAGTCTTTTAGACGATACGCATCTGTTTCATTGTGACTAATTCAGAGTCCATTTGGCTTTCTGCGTGACCCCGTGGTATCCACATTGATTTGCCCACGCTGAAGTCTGCAGGCTTTTAGCTGCCACTTTTTATTATTATGAAAAGCCATAATACGAGTGCTTGACTTTGTTTCTATTATTTAGCTATATGAATCATTACAAATCGGTTCGTCTGAACCCCTGGAAAAAGAAGACCGTGGGCCCGCGCATGTCTCACGTTGTCAGGTTGTCTAACCTTGAAGATTTTTCGCCCCAACCTAAATTGGAAAGCATCGCATGAAACCATATTTTCCTTTCTGTTTCTACTTTCAGAGGCAAAAATTATGAATAGTTTTGTAAACTCAGTCTCTGCAGGAAGTCAAGGTCATGGCAATAGGTTAGCAGTAACTGCATTCACTGACGTCTCTATTTAGTTAATTAAGCTATTTTATCTTCTGCCTCTTAGTAAATCGAACATTTGGTCTGGTCTGCTGTGCTTCTTAACTCATCTTCTCGACAAATGACAGAATTTAACGAATTATTTTAACCTATTCTATTAGTCTGAATAAGAATGATAACTAGTACAAATCGATTGCACACGCATCCTGATTCTGATGGGTGGTCGGTTGTGGGAGTTTTGTCTTATCGTGATCACTTCTTGTTCACACGTGATCTTAGGCAGTGAATGAATTGATCCGAAAGACCCTCAGGTGTAAGTAGCTGTTATAGCATACTTAAGGTCAGAAGTTCCTGGAATGAATCTGAATTATCTTCACGTATCCACGTAGGACATTTGGGAGAGTATTAATCTTTTCTATTCAAAAAATTCTTTCCTGGTCCTATGTACAAAGTCAGAGCTCATTAGAACAGGCTTTCTGTTAGTTGGATCAAATGTTTCTGATTCCGTTTTTGACAATAGTTCGACTTGGTAACTGTTTTCGAAATCACCCCATTTATGACAGCTCAAATTCTCCAGAGTGACTGACTACAGGAAATAAGCATCCCTTTTAAATATACCTTATCACTGTGACGAATACTTACGTTTGCTTACCTAGTTCGTTCAAAACATAATTCAACTCCGAATTTTTGCCTTGAAACAACTCTTACCAGACAAGAGTGGTTATCTACGGTGAATAATTTAGCATTCTTCTCAGTCATTTAGGGAACTTTTCAATGTTCGCAAATAATTCTTCCAGTCTCACTGTTCTCACCAGAATTTTAGAGTACCCGTCGAAGCGTAACTGTGCGGCGTCATAAATTTTCCGAGAACGGACGGTAGGCATGCGGTCACTGCAAATGAGGTGAGAGTTTTCTTGTACACAACTGATTAGCTTGGGAAACAGGGACACGTCTTGTCGCAGCTTCCAAACTACTCCATACCATGCAATGGACTCTTAAATCTTACACCCACTGATATCAGCTTCGCAGTGTAGTAGGTGTTCGGGGAAAATATGTCACCCCGGCAACCACTGCAAGTCAATAAAGGATGTCCAAATGGCCCCAGTTTCATCCACAAAACGGAGCGACCAAAAGTGGTACCACACGAAAAGTTCAGGAAGAAAAGTGTATTCCCGAGAGAGTTCACTTGTCTTTTCAAATTAGTTTTGGTAGACATTCCGTTTTAGGGTTTACAGGAGCTCCCAATTACCGTTTTTTTGTTTTCCTTGCGAACGTTCCATAGCTAGTACTGGTGCTGTAATTAGTACCCATAATGTGTTCACATTAATTTGCATGCAAGGGGTTCCAGTCAAGGAGCGCAGTCATTAGTCTCGGAGCAGATTCTGAGACCGACACCGAAAAATTTTCACACCAGCAAATTACTAAACCTAGGGGTTCGACGGTGCTGAATATTGAATTACCATATCCCGTTACCCACGACAAAGATCAACACAACCGCAGCGAAAAAAACATGGTGTACATCAATAGGAGACAGGAAAAAGCTGCATTTGGGAGCCAACTGATGATGATGATGATTATGAACCAATTTAGTCAGCGGGATAGTCCAGCACTAAGCGCTGACAGTAAGAAGCACAATGCAGACTATTTGATTTTGATTTACAAAGAAAATCGGAACTTTACTAAGCGTGGCTTTCTTCCCACAGTTAAAGTAACAGCCAGTAGCTAAGTGAAGATAGAATCGATTGACGATTTACTAGTGAGTATCGCCGCAGACATCACCTTCCCTATTTCGGATCTCACAACAACTAGAATAGAATTTAACTGTCAAAGAGTTAATATAAACCTATGCTGTGCCTTATCTTGATCTTCATAAATATGAGGACCCTATGAAAATTCTAATATGACGTGAAGGTGAGTGAAATTTTTTGATGCGTCCTGATGAGTTTCTCACAAATTCTGAGTTGTCAACTGCGAAACAAACGCAAATCAAAATCTGTAAACGGTGAATACTCCTGTACAGGGCCGGTAAACATACTTACTGCTATAAGTAAGGTAGTACTTTGGCCAATGTAGCTGTATCACTAGGGTATTCTAAGCTAACGATGTTCGTTTTACAAGTAATTTATATAAGACCATTGAACTCAGAGTGATCTCTTAGCTAAATCTTGATTAGTAGTAATAGTCAGTGATGGCTTAATTTCAAAAATGAACCTAGAGAAGGGATTTAATTTTGTGCTTGACTGGATTCTACGACATACTGGATCTTACCTACGTAATTTTCTCTTATATCTGTTATCCCAAGACAGTTTGCTCGTCTTAGCTCCCCCCTTTACATGGTGCTATGACAGTGCTTTCAATGCTCATGTTCAGCAAGCTATACAGACAGCATGACAAAGCTGGTTCCTAGACAAAATCCTAGAACACGAGAAGGCCTGAACAGGTTTTCGAGACCGAAGAAAAATCTTCAGTGCGCTCTCAGAGCTTCTCGTTGATCAGGATGTCGCCAATACGTTCAAGGTCATCAAAACAATTCCAAATCCCCATCGATGGCATTTCTTTATCGATATTTTAGAACCGTGAAAGATATGGCAATTTCGATTCTGAAACTTCCTCTTTCCAATTGTCATTCTAAAAATATGAACCCAATAACCAACCACATGATGGCGCATTCCTCGATTCAACTGCTTAATTCGAAAAGCCTAAGGTACGGAATATGGAGTATGCAGCTGTTTAAACTACTTTCGAGCAATGTGTACAATTGACCGTTCCTTTGACTACAACTTTCAAGCACAAAACTTAGGTGATCCTGTCAGTTTTACACAAGAGGACCCTCAGACTCGAGTTCCGCTATCAGAAGAGCTCATCATTGGTGCGTATGCTGCATTTCATCCAGTATATGAACTCGGGCCTTGCAACTGAAAGATGTTTGTGTTATCACTGCTCCACTCGCCCGGGTATTCAGACTTACCGTATTACGTTTTTTCAGATAACCTCCTCAAAGACCGTTCTTTTTTGATATGTAATTGCCTTTACGGCTTCAACTGTGGGCATTTTCTTGTTCAACCTTTTGTCAGTGTACTTACTTGGTTTGGACACATTTTGGTTCCTTTTGTGCGTTGTGTACCTCAAGCAGTGCCTAGCCATGTGTGAACTCCATCAAAGACCGCTGATGGGAGTGTTCATCTGAAGTGAGCCTTAAAAAACAACAAAACTGATTCCTATTCTCGACCACATTGTAACGAATACATTTAGCCTACCTCTCGTGGACACCAAACTGGTTTGGTTTTATTTATTCATGAAGGCCCATAGGCTTACTGGGCCTCGGGCTACGCTGGTCTTTGTTCGATCCTTTCCAAGTGGGTCAAACAGCTATATCGAAGACCGTGTATGCTGCGCAGTCACACAAAATAATTATCTTGTCTGTACTACTTGTAAACTATACGCGGAAATTATGAAATATTCCATTTGTCCATTTGTATTGGACAGACGGTAAAAGCATCAAATATTGACTGACTTGTTCGCTGCTTTTGTGTTTTTAATGCTACCACGAAAACAATAAACGCAAGAATGTAACAGCAGAACAAATGCGTAATAAATGGTTTTGAAACAAATTCAACAGTAAAAGTTTTAATTGGATCAAGAAATCATTTGCAGTCTAAAAGCATGTGCCATAACTTCTGGATACCTGGTTTTTCAAAAATTTCCTGTCGAGATGATTCAAAAAGTTACGGGATTCAAAGAAATCTGAAAAGTATTGGTTTGCATGACTTACAGGATTAAGATTCCGGCAAACATAAGGATTTACAACTCAAGTTTGTAGGAACTTCCGAAAAATTTAAATATTTTCAATGCTTTCTATTTACCTTTGGAAATTTTACGTGTATCTGCATCATCAGTACAATCCAATGGTGTTTAGAAGACAAAGGGTCTACGTCTTTTCGAGGAGAAGCCATTTTACGGAACATGTCCATGAATGAGAAATTACCCCCGGGAATTGGGAACTCTAATATGGAGTGAAGTTCATCCCACCACAAATGTTTTTTTCATATTTTGGTAGCCATTAGCATCAGGCTGCTTTTAGTGGTCCCTTCATAAAATAGTATTACCTCACGAGTGTGGACAACGCCTATCACAAAGGGGCAAGTGACCCACGAATCGCGTGACTTAATCACGTGCCCTGATTTGATTTTTCTCTTTAGCCATACGTTCAACAAAGAACCGTCACAGCATCTACCGGTGAGTCTCAAACAGGAATGCAAAGCTTTATTTGAATACAAACTGGGACTGCAAAGTACGAATGGCGCAGCGCATACGGATAATGAGCAAATGACCAGAGAAACGAAGGTGACTGCGTCAGAAATTCGGGTTACGGAAAATGGTTGACTTATCAACAAAGAAACGCAGCATGGGCAGGCTGAGGGTCGACACCATAACTACCTGACAGACAACTAAAGTTCATATCACCAGCCGAGAAAATCTGAACAACACAGACAGGGGAATGGAAAAGTTGATGCAGTGGCATGCGTCACTGCCGATAATGATTCGAGGTTGTTCAAGTTGTAAGGCGAATGATCTTGAGTTACATGGGTTCGGGAGAGTCAAGTACACATGGATGAACATGATTTAAAAATTGCTCAGAAACTGCTCACAAACGTATCATCTGTTTTTCTTTTATTTGTAATGCATTTTACATGAAAAACATTATTATGCAGACTTGCCCCACTGCCAGAACAGTGAGCGCCTTAGAAAAACTCGACGAAAAATAGGACAAATATGCACCATCCTTGAAAATGATGGATCCATCATCACTTCACTTCTCAACAACAGTAAAAGTAAACATCTGTAGAAATCAGCTTTGGAGGTAGTGCCTTTTTGCCTCCAGTGAATGCCACTCTAATAATCACTAGGTCAGGTCACTCTACCCTTACTCTTAGGAGAACGTTGTCCAAAATGAAACATTTTGTGGGAATGCTTTAGTCAATTAGCTGTTGTGATTCTGGCTATGTCGGTCATGCCAAATGATAACTGATAATCAACGTACAGGAAACCCGTACAATGCAGTAAAAGAAAGGAACGATTAGTGCAATCCAGAAGTTAACGTTGGAATACTGTACAGTAATGAAAACTTGCAGAAGATCACTGAGTAATTTTGAGTCTTCTCCAGTCAATTTTTTATTGGTCGGCGAGTACAGTCCGCTCAAAGCTAAAGCGACGGTCATAAAACTCCATTACCTGGAACACTCACGAACGAACGTCTTCGGTTTCTAACCAAAAGCCTCCAAACTCTGGCCTTTTCGGTTCTTTAGAAGCTGCCTCAAAACAGCTGACATCCTAATGCACTAGATTTCTAAAACATTCTGCTCTCGACTTCTTTGTTTTTCGTCCTCTTGCTTATTTCTACTTTCGAAAAATTTGACCAATCAAATTTGCATTCAAAACCGTTCTCTGTTGGAACAAAGCAAATGAAAAGCACATCACAGCGGACTTACGTTAACAAATAAGCTGTACGCAGACGGGATAGGAGTAGTGGTATCTGGTCGAACCTTTTGCTCACCGGGCACGGCGTCAGTACTGTTATTGCTATCTGCAGCTGAAGTATTTGGGGTTGCATGGTTTTTTGCACTTAGTGCTGGATGTCCTACGCGATCAATCGATTTACGCAATCTCAGTTGACCTGTTCGCGGGTCCAGAGTAAACAGTTTAACCGCTGCGACCATACGATCTTCCTGTAACTCATACGTGACTCGTCCGTTCTCATGCAGATCGTCGTCAATGGCGTGCAACTGAGCGACCACCGTTCCTGGCCTGCAAATTAGCATATGGGAAACACTTCGATATTTTGATCAAAATGTTGATCGAATCACGAGGCAACAACTGGAACCTGATGACCTTAGAATATAATTAAATCGTGCAGTAAATTGGGTGCTTTTTGGCTCTGGTGATTTGCATCAGATGTTATCTTTATATTTGCTGCCAAAGTTTCTTTTTTGCAAGTATGACGCATTGGGAGTCCTTGAAGAAGCAAGTCTTATAAGCTAATACACGGGGGAGAGGAACAGGCAAATACAACCCTCAAACTTCCAGCGCTATAGAATTGCTCAAATTTTCATTAGATCACGTGTGACAGCAGGCCATTGCCGTCTACCACCGAAGTCTCCAGTATGTCAGGGATTCAAATTTCTGATCTTTTTGAGAGTATTAAGATCTTGGTATATCTGGCCACCCCCGGTCATTTCAAGAAGAGTAACGAAGTTAATGAGATTAATCATGTTCTGATTTGAAAAACAGACTACGGGTTACGTCTATCGGCATACGGTAATCGTCGTACCTATCGAGTTAATCGAACAATATCATCCTTCCAAAAACTCGGGAAAAGGTCTTTGACAGATTGATTAAGTTAGAGACAAGGTTCTGTTTTACTCATTACCATGCTTGTTTTCACATGTGAACTACGGCAAGGTAGGTGTGATGTCGTAAGAAAGGATCATCCGCGAACCAGTTGCATAATCATGTCTGTACTATGGTGTTATTTGTGGCTTCATGCAACATCACACGCAGTCCATCCAAAATCAAATCCATTGCTGGATCAATATATATATATATATATATATATACATTTATATATATGCACTTACAGCAAGGGTCATCTGTATGCGTTTGCTGCAATGTACAACGGCATACACAATCAAAATCTCAATTTTTTCATCATCATCATCATCGTCGTCATCATCGTTCAGCGTTAAACAACAAGGCAAGCCTCACTGTCCGCTGCCTTTCCCCAGAGTTGCACGTTTCTATAATAAGAGTGAATATTCAATGGGAACAGGAAGTGGACCTACACAGTCGGGAAAAGATAAGACGCTGCTTTAGCCAATGCACGAAACACAGTCTAACTGTACAAACGCACGTGTCTTCAATCATTCTGATTCGATAGCATATGACAGCACGATCGCCACTGTTCACGGTTCACTGCCATATCCTTCAGTGTCTCCAGCCAGTTAGTTGACAAGTCTTTCGAACCCCAACCACGAAGGCTTGAGACACCTACTTTACCTAAGTTCGCTGTACATTTTCTCATCCCACGTTGCCACGTCATCTGATGGCCTCTACATGGATTCGTCCCTTCCTTGAGAGGAACACAAAATAGGGCACGATTTGGTAGACGAGTGTTCGTCATACGCAACACGTGACCCAACCAGCGCAGTCTACTGAGTTTCCTACGCTGACACAAGCCATTCTCAGAAGTGGCACCCAATACCAGATTCCTAACCTCAGTATTACTCACTCGGTCACTCTATCCAATCCTAGCCATACTATGTAAACATCGGTTGTCGAAAACCTCCAACCGACGAACATCGCCCACACGCATACTCCTTGTCTCACAAGCGTACAACATAACTGAGCGCACTGCAGCACAGTACACGCGACCTTTCAACTTCGCAGTGAAATATCAGACCGACACCACAAGTGTTTCAGTCCAGCGTAAGCTGCCCGAGACTTCGATAGACGCATATTTACCTCCAATCCCGAGCTACCATCGTTCGACACGCAGCTACCAAGGTAGGTGAAACGGTCCACAATCGTTAGTTCCTCTCCATCAAGTATCAAGTTCGGCGCTGCTGTCGTCCAGTCCTGTAACAGCGCTTTGCACTTTGAAGGTGCAAAGCATATGTCAAACCGAGCAACCGATCTCGACAGCCTGTCTAGTGCCCGTTGTGCATGGTCCGCAGACCCGAACAGGCACACGACGTCGTCTGCGTAATCTAGGTCGCATAGCTTCCCTCCACCTCCCACTTCGACTCCTACGTCCCGGAGACCTCCTAAAGCATCTTCCATCACCTCGTCCATGACGAAAATGAACAAGAATGGAGAGATGAGACACCCTTGTCGAACGCCACTAGTCGTTTCGAATGAACGTGACAGTTCACCGTTCACCCTAACGCGACCATAGGTATGCGAGTACAATGCTCGCAACAGGTTCACAAACTTCGTTGGCATAGCCTTCCGGTGGAGAGCACTGAGTAGTGATGGTCGATCCAGGGAGTCGAAAGCACCTTTCAAGTCGAGGAAGACTACGATCGTCGGGCGGCGGTGCGCATTGCGCGTTTCGAGTATCTGTCGAAGAGTGAATATCTGGTCGATGCAACCTCGACCTGGTCGAAATCCGGCCTGTTGTTCGCGGATATTACTCTCGCGAATCGATGTCAAACGGTGCAGCAGAATCGAAGCTAACACCTTAGGAACTATCGAAATTAAACTAATCCCACGATGATTGCTACAGTCACTCCGTGCGCCCTTCTTGAAGATGGGTACAATCAGTGACTCACCCCACGATAACGGAATACGCTCCTCGTTCCAAATATCACGAAGCAAGGTGGTAAGTGATTTCATCAGCAATTCTCCACCCAAATTGAAAAGAACTGGGGGAACGTCGTCGAGACCGGCAGCTTTTCCCCTCTTCAGAAGCCGAATATTCGACTGCACTTCCACTTCCGTTGGGGGATCAAGTAACACCTCCCAAGGATTCACAGCTCCAGACGTCGGACTAGATACGATAGCATGTGGCCAGCTAAACTGATCCTTGAAATGTTCTGCCCAACAGTCCAGTCTTTCCTGTCTATCATGGATGAGCTCTCGATCCCTATCGCACACACGACTTCACTACCAATGTTCGCCGCCCACCGCTGTCGCATATAAGCTTCAACAGTCTTTGACCGTTACCTGAAGCGGACGCCACTTCCATCTCTTCGGATACCTAAACCCACCAGTTTTCGCGATCATTCCTAAGGCTTATGGTCAACTGACGCTGGAACTGCCGACGCATCTTATTCATTTCCTTGCAGTTAGCCAGCTCGCGTTTTGGCTTCATTAGACCTAGCGACCCTTGCGAGATCCAGTGTTTTTGATGAATGCTAGATCTGGAACCGCAGGAGAAATTTGCTGCCAAATGCATGGCCTGCTTGATCTAATCCCATTACTTGTCTACGTTGCTGCTCGTCGAAGTTCTTAGTTCCTCGGATAGTTTCTGTTCGTAGCTGTTGCGAACAGCCGAATCAGACAAACGTTCGACAGCCAATCGGGTTTGTGGCCTGCGTCGATGGCCCTTCAGCTGCAGCAAAAAGCGCATCAAAACTAACGCATGGTCCGGTTTGACGTACGTGGTCCAGTATGATCTACAGTTCTGGACAGAACCGCGCCAACCGTAGCTAACTGCGATATGGTCAATCTGACTCAAAGTACCTGTCGAGTTAGAGTGCCATGTCGCTGTGCGACGTGAACTGTGTCGGAAATTCATACTAGGTAGGAATAAGTTATTGTCTGCACAGAATTGGAGAAGTCTTTCCCCGTTGTCTGTTCGCTGTGCAGGCNTCTTAGTTGCTCGGATGGTTTCTGTTTGCATCTGTTTTGGACAGCGCGCCTAACCCCAGTATCCTTCCGGATTCCGACTGATCCCTGCAATCTCACGGCGCACAGGCGACTTGTAACCGGGATCCAGTCTAGAAGGGCTGTTTCAGCCTTCTCACTCAAGGCTATTCCTACACCACGCTGACCCACAGCTTGAGCTGCTTCGTCTTCTGAATTGTGAATGAAATATCTTGACGAGACGTTTGGCGCAGTTAGTTGAATTACTCTGCGCAAATCCTGAATTCGTGTTTAATTGAGGTAGCAGACATCAATCAGAAGTGAGTCCACTGATGGAGCCAAACACACCTGTTGGCCAGCCTGCATTAAAGTGCGCACATTGAAGGAACCCAGATGCAGAGGCTGACGAGGCTTGAGAAAATGTGAGCTAACAGACTGAAAACCACCTACTACATTACTTGACGATAAACCGTTGCGAGTATCGGGCGTGTTATCAATGGAG
Organism: Fasciolopsis buskii; assembly: GCA_008360955.1. Classification (NCBI taxonomy): domain Eukaryota; kingdom Metazoa; phylum Platyhelminthes; class Trematoda; order Plagiorchiida; family Fasciolidae; genus Fasciolopsis; species Fasciolopsis buskii. The sequence continues at coordinate 192,043 of LUCM01002812.1, read as the reverse complement.
ATACTATGGGTAGGTAGAAGGGGCAAACAGATTGGGTTGGAGACAGAAGAGACAGATTGAATGAAAGAGAGGGAACTCTGAGCAGTAGCATACATATCACTACCCACCCCGCTCGATGCAATGGGCAGCGCGGTCCTGATTATCCTGCGCGTTGACCGATACAGTATGAAGTTATTTGTAGGCGTATAACTCATGGGGAATAATGGACGAGTACTGCTAGGGCGTCCAGCTGCTAAGCAGAAGAACGATTAGGATTCTCAACCAAAGTCTTTGGTTCTGACAAGAACCTGACCGCAAGGCAGCGGGGAATAGATAAGCGAAAGCGCATCTACTTGGATCAATTATTCTTCTACTCGTTTTTCCGACTGAGCTGCTAACTCAGATCAACCCGCAACTTGAAGGACCAGGAGACTACTTCGTCAGGCCTCTACTCATTGACCTTCCAGACATGATTGGATCTTCTGCTTGAGATAAGCCATCCTGTATGGCTCGCTGGATCATGGAGGCACACAAGCCGTCACACCACGTCAAGGTGTAGTCTGGTTGTAACAGTCAATTTTTTCATTCAACAAGTCTTCGCAAAATCGATATGCTTTTCATGCATACGGAGCATCACGAAAATGCCAGGAAGATCGAAGGGAGATTTCAGCCCGACAATTAGATACATTTATTGTTAACGATGCAGTATGAATAATCATTGCGAACTTATGGGTCCGCCATAGTTCCTCAGCAATTCTGGATAATATTATAAAGACATAGGGCAAATAAAGTTGGGAATTACTTTTACCTCATGTAATTCATAGCTTTAAAGTTTTGGCCTTATAAACGTTGGTTAGATATCTTGCTAAATTATCATATCCTGGACATCAAAATGCCGTGAACAGCTTCTAAATTGAGGCTGCAATATGTATTTATTTAAACCATACTCTAGAGCTCAGAGTGCTTTCACCGAACTTATGTGCAGTATCAAGAAAACCACTTTGCCCTAAATAATATGTGTAATAAGTCATAGTAGAATACAACATGGAGATACTCGTATTATATTTTCTCACTATCTGGGAATTTTCCCTCCCTCAAGTCCATGTCCATGGCTATTTCCGTTTTGATTCTTTGAAGAGGCCCATCTCATTTTGTTCGTGGAGGACTGACCAACTTGGACCGATATAGGTAAGTGAGATAACTTTTCCGAAGAACGTTATACTGCGCAGGTTGTGAGGGGTTTGCGGGTCTTCACCTATAACGCATCCATGAATAAAATTGATGATTGACGGATTACCACGGTAAGCATTTTTTCACTGCTGCTTGGATTGACTGCATTCACTAACTTATCCTTTCTTTAAAATGTATTATCTACCGATAGTCTACCATAGCACCAGGGAAATGTTCTATTGTCGTACAAAGTTAACAGCAGCATAAGTACCACCGCGTTCTTTTTTAGGTTTAATTTGTCTCCTACGAAACTGGCATACTCCTAACACCATGCATCCGTTTTATATTGTGGGGATCCTGACCTTGTTTATTTTAAGGGGCCGTATGTGCTTCAACCAACAAAAAGCATAAAATATGCAATGTATTTTAATCAGTTCAGTACCCTCTAAATAGTGGTGAGGAAAGATTTTGGCGTTTCTAGCTCGTTGCTTCGCTGTCACGGTGGAAACATAACCGTTTAACGTAGCGCACCTGAATGGCCTTGAGGCGTGATCAACTGTGATGTAAATCAAAATCCTTCCTACATGGAAATCACCCATTTCCCGATAAAAAATAATTAGCAAACCCTAGTTAAGTTAAAAAATCTGATCAAATATATAACTTCAGTCTGCAAAACATGTCCAATCGTGGATTAGACATTTGATGACGTAACTGTTTGTGTCGAATAAACCACCTAACTGGTGTTTATGAGCATAAACTGGGATAAATCATGTGACCCTTTCAAACGGTCTCATGAGATTTCCATAGAGTAATTATGTTGATGTGGTTTTCTTTTAATAAATAAGGTCATTCCTATTTAATTGTTTAACAGTCTACCAAAAGAAAGGGTTGTCAATAAATTAATGAACACTGATGACATTTCTTTTCTACCTGTATGACACTAGGAAACTCAGAATATTGGCAACGGAAATATAGAACTACGTCGTAGTCGACGATGCCTATATATACGCAAAAGGGCATGCACAAAAATCTACAAAGTGAGAAAAATATGAGATGAGCAGTTAGAAAAGTACGAGAAAAATTGTATCTTTTGTTTTTTCTGAATTTCTGAGAATTCTCGCCTGTTTTTCGTTGGGTTATATGAAATAAGAAGATAACCGAGAAGCCACAAGCATTCGTACTGTTGTTTTTGGTTCCTGGGCCTAGCTATCAGCGTCGCTAGGCAGCTACAATCCTCGTCCTTTAGGCTTCAACCAAGTAGATGGGAAGGTAAAACCGAGATCAAAGATAACGCTAATTTCTTACATCGGCTGCAGTTTTAGGCACGTGCAAAATGATCCCGAAAAGGTAAACGATGAACAAGAAAATGCAAAACGTGCCGAAACCATCTCTTAGGGGGTGACCATCGGAACCCAACAGGCGATGACGCATTTTGTCATCGGGTCAACACACACTGCCTAGTCTTTGGGGTCCCTGTTCTAACACAGACTATTTCGTCACTTTCCGGTAATTTCCTAAAATTAGGATTATTTAACCAAAATTAGGGAACTGCTTAACGGCCGTTATTTTGGTAGCAAATCTGATGGCAGTCGAGGTTAGTGGAAAGTTCATTGTCACTCAAAACGTTCTCGAATGGTTTTATCCTGTTATTCCGTGTGTGAAGTTGAAAATACGCGAAGCATTTCAACAAACTTCGGCTGCCTTAGTCTCTGTTTTGGCATTGCACAACTAAGTTTGGTACTTTTGGTACTTTACTGGGTCAACTGTTCAAATCGCAATAACAGCTTTGTACTTGCTGATCGGCCAGAGCATCGTGGAGTAAAGAAAGAATTCATTAAGGTTACTAAAAGTCTGCCGGAGTTCGTGAATCGATTTCGGTTTAGAGCACTTATTCAAAGTAATTCAGATTGCAGGATATGACAAATCAGGTACCGAGATTTATGAATGACGATTTTCCTTTGGGTACTCTCCCACAGAACTGGAATGGCGCCACTGGCCATTGTCCAAGATTTGGCAGACCCTAATTCACACTATATCTCTGACGTGAACAAACGAATGTTTTCTTGGCAATTTTCCCTGATGCTGCAGTGGCTAGGGAAGAATTTCTTCTGTTGTTCGAGAAATGTAATAAATGGATGTATATGCAGGAACAAATGAGTTAACATTTGTCGTAGTCTATTGGACTTTTAATTGATAATAAGCGTTGACTAGGATAATAAATCAGTCGGAGTAGTATCTTAATGGCTCATCCACAACGACTTGCCTACTCCAAAACGCAGACGATGAAGTGTAAATGTAAATAGCGTTGAAAATGACTAAAATTGTTTTCACTGAATTCGTTTTTGGACTGAGTTGAGTTTACAAAATTTTATGTGCTTATTAGTCTTACTTTAAGCTGACCAGACGTGGGCCAGACCATCAAAAATGTTACATCATTGTTCACCTACGACTGAATTTAACGACGTTACAAAAAGTAGTAGTTTTTGTCGCATCTCCTTTTTACACTGAAAGTCGCAAATACAAATCTCGATTCGTCAAAACAAAAAAATTTGGCTGTAAGCATGAGACCAGGCAAAAGGTGAAGTGACTTCACACTTACTCCGCAGATCGTGCCACATATATAGTATTGTTATTGGACGAGGGGAAGATAAAGCGTGGTGCGTTGTCATTCACATCCAAAACGTGGATCTTTACCACTGACGTCGATGAAAGACGTGGAACACCGTGATCTTCTGCGCGAACCATCAACTCGTACATTGGATACTTCTCTCGGTCCAGCTTTGCATGTCCCAAATATATTCGACCATCCTTGGCTATAAAAAAACTGAAGAAGGAGAGCATTAAACGACCTTGTCCAGTGTAATGAACAACATTGTCTTGGTTCCTAATCAACTTTATATATATATAACACCAGAATCGAATCTATAGCGTCAGGAGTGTGCATATATGCTAACGGCATGGTTGTGCCCCAGGTTGTGTGAGGCCTAATGGTGCCTCACACGTCTTCTGGAGTTCGGATCATGTGGTTTTCCCCTCCTCAAAATTCACATCCAGTCACTTGCAACACTCGGATGATTACTGACCCAGATTGATAAAGCTCAAATGACAATCACTGACGAACCACAATTATGGTTTTTGTATGGTTTCTTCACTGAAGAGCTTCCGTGCACAGGCCGTTTCAGTTGAATTCTGGGCATAAAGACTAACTCGAAATGCACACGTGCAAGGATATTCGGAAAGAAGAGCACCGGATAATCACACCGGAACAGTGGCACTAACTACGAAACTCGTAACATGATTCACGGTAAATTTTGTCAATTGTTGCGGGTATTTTTCGAATTGTATGCCAATTCATATATATACTTACTTGAACATTGACAGATGAAATATTGTCCTCTGTAATTAGCCTATTTCAGATGAAATTCGCGTTTTTTCATAACTTCGAGGAAACAAGAAACTCTCCATATTCTCCAAGAGCTTATACATTTTGTTTTGGAACTTGGAAAACTGCAATGCATGAAATCCTGCTTAACAATAAAACGTCATCAAGACAGAAGTGAGAAATAATTCCTTGGAGTGCCCGCAGCATTTAAGCGTCAGGACAGACCACATGATTTATCCTGTGTCATATTTAGGAAGATTTTCATAGCTATTTATTCAATGACAATAGTTAATTCTTTCATGATTTCAATGAAACCTGCCTTCGGGACCACTTAGATTTTCGAAGAGTTGTTTATCTCAATTCCCTCTAGCAGCATCAGTCTTCGATTGTTTGTTTACTTAATTCATATTTGTGTCCTTATGGAAGTAGTGCAAAACCCATGGCTAATATCTCGTTAGTTATGAAGCGGCAATAGGATGAACAATCTGGAAACCACTCATTCAAAGCCAACGTCACTAACTTGGGTAATTCTAATCCTGAACCAATGAATAAGGAAATATAAAATCAGTTGGTACGATTGAAAGAAACAGCAGGTATTTCAGTCAGTGCGCGTTACACTGTCTTTGTTTGGGAGCACCATCCATCTGACGTAACCCTGGGGAAAATGCTGACTAGCGCGCATCGGAATACAGTAGCGTCTAATGGTTCATTTCTAAAATAATGATTGCTGCCTTTGGCTGTTCAGATGGAATTCCAACTGTTCTGCACACAAATAGTCCATGAAGACACGCTCGAAATAACCTCAAGGATCCCAGTGATCGTGCAGTCTGTTTTATGTCATATGAAACAATTTTTCCACACCTTTCGGCTTACCGAGATAATCAGTTTCCTTTTTAGTGTTGATGTGCAAGAGTAACAGAGATTGGGCCTGCTTTCCAACTGCCTTCCATCGTCATTATAATGCTTTTTTCATGATAAATTTGTCCTGATGACCGCAGCATCTCAAACGCATTTCACCGGACAATGTTTTATTACAACTTTTGATATTCAAAAGGAGTAATGCATCGAAATCAAAGAAGTTAATATTTCATCAATATATATTTGAAAATATTCACTTTAGGAAGGAATGGATTAGTCAGATAAAAATATGGGTGAGGAAGCGATTTGTGGTGTCATATGCATAACCTGAATGCACAAGAACGTGTTGTGATAAATGTTTTGTTGTCTAGGCTTTGCATTGGGACGTAGGGTGGGCCAGGGGAGTTGAAGTGCAGCCACAAATTGTTTTTGAGACCACAGTGGAGGATTGTGTAGGTAGAACGCGACAGCTTCCGCAGTGCCCAAGAGGCAACACTTTGCCCACCTAGATTGTTGACCTCTGACCTTATACATAGTCCGGAAAGTTTGCGTCACATTCACAGTGGGGTTAGTCTGTACTAAATGTGAAACAACTGCGCTACTAAGTGACTTAATTGTTTCAATGCCCAACCATGCAGGGTGGTGCTCACGGACGCGTTCAGACAAGCGCCTAGTCATGCGGCCGATGTACATTGTTCCACATGAACGTGAAGGACTAGATACAAAATGAGGCTGCGGAATCAGGAAATGTCTTCCAACCGTAATGACACTATGGGGTGAGAGTTGAACAAGGTTAGAAACTTGGCTGCATAAAATGTCTTATTGGTAGCGCTAGTGAGTCTTCGTCGTGCTATCCCTGCTAGTGTGTCACCTTTGAAAAGCAAAGATGTGTACTGGCTTTCTGTCCATCGTCTCCCTCCTAGGAACTTCCTTTTCTGCCTCCAATATCATATAGATTAATCCAATTGGGAAACAATTTTCGGTGAATACCCGTCTCACCGTCTGCAGTTCAGCTTCAGCAGTATCTTCTGTGCATATTCTTTTTGTTCTGACTATGATTAGGTTCTTCTTCACATTAAGAAGTACAAAGCTGCGAAAGTTGATACATTGTCCATTCCAAGTGGCTTTCCCATGTGCTGATCGCCGAATTGAGCCGTCTTCTCGACGACTTAGTCGTACACCTAAGAAGGCTATTTCGTTGTTCAGCTCCATCTCTGTTGTGAATTTCACATTTGCGTGAGCCGATTTGAACTTATTCAACAGTTAGTTAGTTCTCTTCAAGGGGTTGAATACACAGAAAACGTCATCTGGTAAAATTACAGATTAACTGATCTTGTCTTTATATATATATATATATATATATATATATATATATATATATAGGGATGTAATGGCATGGGTACGAGTCACTGAAAACAAGTTTGCCAAATTGTTTTCTCACTGTGCTCAGTGGGAATTTTCAAGGAATAGAAAATCAACATTTAAATGATGGATACAAATTGTTAGGGATAGATGTTCAACTAGAAAGCAAAACGTTTTCGAAATGCTTTACTTGAAAAATGAACGAACAAGATATCCTCGGAAGCGCATGGCCCGTCTTCTGACTTTGTTTTTCAATCAGAAGTGTACATCTGGTACTCTGCTGCACGATAGTTCCTGTAATTGTGTAGTCTGCAAAACTGGATTCGGGATTAGACTCATGATTGTGCCAGTAGGCATGTGCCTGAATAACAAGCGCACTAAATAATGGAAATGATGAATCGGGGAAGATGATTCATCCGGTGGTCGGGATCAACTCGTCGGAAGAGTGAAGCATGCGGTGAAGTAAGTCGAATTTGGCTGTTATTCGTATATGGGTGAATGGTCCAAGTTTGGTCGACCACTTAAATCTCTGAATGAAAAGAGCTCAAATACCGTGAGAGATTTCGGTAAAATTAGGCTAACTTGCGTTGATTTTTTGCATACACAAATCTACTGTAAGGTGGACGGATAACAATTTATCTCCATGATGACCTTGTTTCCAAGCAGCTTTAGATGTTACCACGGATATCATGGGAAAATCTAAAAATGACTTTAGTCTCCAACTATTTGTATTTGGTGTGATTCATACTGAGAGTAACAAGCTAACAGATTAAATTCGTCCGAACGAGGAAAGCAAATAAATTTCCAAAGGTGTCAGTAACCTGTGCGTAACGGGGGTAATCGATGAGTTCCTAGGTTTTTGATGAACTACTAGCCGGAAGTTATGAATCAACCCAAAACTGTAATGGGAAATATGCTTTACTGAACAACCTGAAGTCAAGTCCTTACTTACCAGGAAAATCTGCAATATATAATGCCTAACTCCAATAATATGTGATGGGCAGCCCAGATTTCATCGTGAAAAAATATGGACAGACAGAAAAACAGGCTACTTTTCTCTAAACCGTGCTGGACCAGTAAAAATATGACAGTTCGCTGACAACAATACTTCTTTTTCATTCCCCTATATTGGATGAACCGATTTTTCAGGTTTGATATTTGCTCCCAAATCCTATCGCAAAATTCGGAACAAACAAAACTAAAGCTTTTAATGTTACAATTCATATATTTTGAACAGTTCGACATGAACTAGTTCATCTAGATTTCAGTTCCTATCGAATTTAGAGATGATTTTCCCGTGGCAGTTTCTCACCCTCCTTCATCATTGTTTGATAATTCACCGCATCCGTTCCTCTTGCAGTTCCATCCGCTCTCTAGACTGTACGATCATCCCACCAAAGCCTGACTCGCCTCCAAACCAAATACGCCGCTGATACTTTTAAACTATTGATTTGTTCTTTGCATTATCTTGTATGAACAAAGATTCCGTCCTTTTGGTATCGAGACGAGAAACTGTATTCACGAGAACAATAGAGCTGAATCTGTTAAATATTTCTCGGGCAAGAACTCAGTAAGAGAATTGATCTGATCTACGGATAAACGTCGTTCAAAGCTGTCAATTTTCTGTCTCAATTTGTTCCTCGGGGTTAACTGAAGCTAGTTCAGCTGCCTTGGTGGCCAGTGCACCTGTATATCCCGTCGGATACAGATTGTATTGCTTGAACTCAAGCTACACCTTACTGCTGGGTAAAACTAAACAAGGCTGATGCAAGCTGCTGCACCGGGTTTGAAATAAATGCAAATTGGATTAAAACCAAGCGGGCTATCTCCTGTAAACGGACAATGAAAAAATGCTGACGAAAACCTTCATGAGTTGAGTTCTACTCTGGAATTGGATTTTTATCTTGATAACCCCTGATCATTATCAAATCTAAAGGCGTAGCCTATTTGATTGCATGTTGGCCAACTGAGAACCAAACCCACGAAATTATACTTTGTCTCACGCTCTGATATTTAAAATTGTTGGTGAGACCCATCGGAATGAACTATCGGTGAATTTGTAAGCTACAGTGTCAGAAGATTAACTATTTCTTATCCTGCTCCACTGTGCACATGGGACAAGTGCTCTGGAATTCAAAGAAACAGACCATTCATTTTTGATCATTTTCTATCTCCTATCTGAATGACTGCTGACTTGTGATCCAACTCAACGAGTCTGTAAAACATTGCCTGCCATGAGCAGTTACGTAAACTACTCACGCAGCGCCCATAACTTGACTACCTTAAGGACTGATTTTCGAACAATATTTCCGTAAAAATGGAGTCATAATTCCTGCATGGCCAGAGTGAAATTTTTATTCCTCGTCTGTTTACTTCTTTTATTAACGAAAGGATAGTGCGCAATACTGCGTCTGCATACGTGCATCTCAAGGTCAATGGGACTGTTTGTATGATCAACAAAAATGAGACAAAACCGAAGTGAACCACGACTCACACGGTTAGATAGAACAAAAATAGTGGCAAATATTTTGATTATTATGGTAATACTTACTTGGCAATGTATTCAACATATTTGTACAGTTCAGGTTTACTGCCTACCATGTTTCTTAAACGGCTTCATCTTAGAAGCCCCTATTAAATATCGCCGCGTGACGGAGGCGAGGACGAAACTATGCCTGGCAATCCACTCTGCCTGATTGATAATCATTCAAGAGATGGTGGATAAGCTGTAATTCCAAACCACCAGCGGACGCCCAATTTAATGCGCCTGTAGCCGAATGATACATTAGGTACCCAGGAAACCTCGCCTCGCCGAAAGAACGGATGAACTTGACACTGAGTCAAAGACTCCAATATAGATAAGTGGATAATTTGATGGATAGATTAATAGGAACAAATATATATATTGACAGACTGAGATTTATCAAGCGTCACAATGATCCTGTTTTCTTAGGTTTCCCTTAATTCGTTGCCAAGTCTTTTCGTCTGCTTCAATGATATATTGCTTCGAACCGATTACACCTTGCCTCTTAAGTCCTCACAGGATTATTTTCAGCTGCTTTGTGACCCAACCACCCCTCGGATTTATCATCCGCCTCTGTTTTGGTACAAATGAATCAGTCACAATTGCACTCAACCTTGACACGGTCCTAACCGATTACTTCCCTGACTACGTAAAGAATCACATTTCTCATAGACGAAATTGTTGGGAAAACTAAAGCCTTCTGATAATAAAAAGTTAGAACCTTTCTAGTTGAAACAGTATGTATCCTGGGGGCTTTTGTGGCCGTTATTTTGATAAAGAGAAACAAACTGCCCAAGGTTTCACAAAATGCTTTTTTCTAGTGATCGACGAAAGCATAACTTAGAAAACCTAACCACCTGGAACAAACTGCTCCGTGGAAGTATATCTGAGGTGCCATTTCATTAGCCCACCTTGAGTGTAAATCAATATTTTTGTCATGGTGGACGTGTACGAAGGAATTTACGTAGAAGACTGAATATTTTTTTCATCTGCTTCATTTTTTGTGATTTAATGCTTAGCCTAGCAGCGGGTTTCAGTTTGCATTGATATTTATTGCCAGTGAACGTTACGTCAAAAACCATGGTAACATTGTTACTGAACTTAACAGTGTCGCCTGCTGGAGAAAACCAAAAAAACAATTACCCATTCCGTTTAACTGACCAAGCGATATTTATTATACTGCTCACTCAATTACTTCAATGTACAGCACTAAAAATATTTAATCTTAACTTGCCATGGAGGAACACAGGAGTGCAACTTACGACAGCCTTATCGGCACAGCACATTTGAGTCCCTCATGATCGGTCAAATGGAATCTGTCCTTTACCGGTTTTGTTGGAAGGCCTTAGTAAATACGTTCTTCTGAAATCGTTATACAAATACATAAAGCACAGAATATGGGGAACACATCTGGATTTTTGCTTGCAAAAGCCGACGCTACAAATGTGGGCAGAGATAACGATATTTTTTTCGGTAGAAAAGATGTCTACCCAAATCATTCGAGTGTAAACCACGTAAATGAATGTGAACTGTTGTGTAAGCACGACTCCTGCATGATGTGGCAATCGGTCTGATTTTAACAACTGTATTTATCTCAAATGTCATGTTTGGAAAGAAGGGATGGCAAGGAATTCCAGAATTCAAAATCTTTTATAAATGCATGTGCGCAAAGTGCAACATTTGCAGGAAAATGAATATCCATTTTATAAGGGAAGCTCCGCTTATGAGATTCTTTTTTAGAGGTCAACTCTGGGGAGCCGAGATCACATCGTCTCTGTCACACCTAATTAAATAATAAGAACATATCTAGAAACTATTAAACCCCTTGTCCTCACAGTCAAATGAATGTTGACCTTGCCTTACATTTGGTCTAATTCTAATATTACCCTTTCTAATGTACAACAACTTTGCGTTGTTCCCTTTTGATTTTCTTACGCCCTTTACCATTTTTTGAGGGTAAACTGGCTGATCTACTATTGCTAATTGACGTGCTCGTGCCTTGTCATCGTTTGTCAGCCTTAGGTGAATATCATGCCTTGTTTAGTTGACAGACGTTGGTCTACGCCTAAACAAATAAACGACTGCGGCTGAACGACCAGCAATAAAGGGTCTTAAAGAAGACTTGAAATTCGGGTTGGTGGATCAAGGACGAAAACGAATGAAAACGTACAACCCTCGTGACTTTTGCTAACCAACCAGCTTCAGGGATCTGCGGATTATCCCAAAAATGTCCGCTCTGGGAGGAAAACTTCCACGCTTTTTTCGCACACTCCCTGGTGGAGGAAACTAAACTTGTCTCCGGGACTAGTCAATCATCAGTTGACCTAATTGATTGGAACTGCCTGTGCGGAGTTTGACACAGAGACTGTCAGGCAAATAATGGCATCTGCCAAAGATGCCGCGCACCACACCAAATCGTGGAAATGAATGTCAAATTTTAGCTTGGTCACCGAGACAGGAAACCAGTCAGAATGAAAACTTTATTGCTCGGATTTTGAAAACTACACGTTCGGTTAACTTCTGATCTGGCCATGGAGTTCGGCCAAGCCTCTGTTTACTACAAATGGTCCCGCTGTCAGCGTGGTTATAGAGACAGACTCGCGCACTTAGGTCCACTGAGGCTTAGCTACTCGACGGTCTTCCAGGGGACATGTTTGTCTCCAGCCTATGGTAAGGTTTTGTGGCAAGATGAGGACTTTTGGACATCCGGCATTAGTTTTCTAGGGTAACTCGAACTGGAAGACAACCAACAAAGGTGTTAGGTCAGGAAAATCCAATAGTCAAATAAACCGATGAGATGGGAAAATCTTAGAAATGCATCTAGTCTCCTTACAAATAGGAGAATTTCCCATTTCTGGAGAATTTCCTGATACGGAATTGGCTTCGGTATTCTTGCTAGAATTAGTGATAGCAAACTCTGATTGACCGGTTATGGTTTCCAAAAGTAACTGTCAAGGTTCAGTAGGTGGATACGAAGGGATGTTCAGTATAGTTTCCCTTTTACAGTAGCACAGTGCCCAATTGTCTGTAAACCATAGGTGGGATGGAACAAAATAATAGATGCGAAGTGTAATGAGGATGAACGACACCAGGTTTTCTTTTTCACAGGCGCACGGAAAACACGGACCCAACGGGAGGCGGGACCTTCCTTGCTTAAAGGTTCTATCCGGATTATCAAAAGCACTCCAACGGTGGAGCATATAAACAGCATCTTAAAAAATCTATGCTCATTATTTGCCCAATGACCGATTCCTTAATACTTGAATGAATGAACGAAATAATCGCACAACTATGAAGTAGGTTGTTGTGACAGGAAAGGAACACTAATTGCAACCTTGTGCGCCTTCCATTTGACCGACGTGGTAATTTGTAATTGTATGCAACTCACGTGTACAACATCTCGCTTGTCTTGACCGCGGAGAAATTAGCCCGGGGTGGGTATTCTTGAGGTGGCCATGCGGCCGATTGGAATTCCTCGTTCAGCGGTAGGTGCGCGAAACACTGAATCAGTGCGAAGCTGACTTCCGCGTTTTTGCCCTGATCCTTGTCGGTGAAAATAATCTTTCCAATTGGTACAGCTAAAGATTTGACAATAAATGATAAAATAATGGCTCATTTACCGGATGCTTATCTTCGGTTATTAGTTGTGCTTAGTTTGAAGGAAATAAAAGCATACTTTCTAGCTCAAGCGAGCATACACACACGCACAGAGACCTAGGCACACACAGGCACGACCACACACGGTAGAAGTACAAGAGATGAATGTGGGAATCACAGAGTAATTACTTAATGCTTAATTTAGTTGTTCTTCACTCCCGATCATCGATGATGGTGTTATTGTAATTATGGTTTTTTGAATAAAAAGTAGTAAATCGAGAGTGCAAGATGTTGGTACGCAGGGTAGTAGCTAGAATGCCTCTGAGTAACGTTATTTTTTTTACTGGGCACTGGGTTTTGGCAATTGTTATGGATAAATATTTACGAAAAGTATGCTACCGACAACGCTTCTCCCTTGTGTTTTGAGCGTTATACATCATTCAGCTGCGTCATCCAGTCACCTAGATCTGACTGTCGATCAACCTAAATTTTTGGACTACACAATACTCGTGCATAGACGAGCATTAAATTATTGATATTTTCTTACACACCCATTTGTTTGTACTTTCGTTAGATTTCATCTTGTATCTATGACGAAAGTGACTGCATAACAATAAAATCGCTGAAGTCTCAAAATGCCCTGCGAGACAAATTTAATTTAGAACTAACTGCTGGGGTGTCTTCTTTCGCATCTGTTACTCGTTATCCGGTTTTCATTCATTACGTTCAGGGAGCAGTTTGCTCACAAAGTATTGATTGTTCTTTGTTAAACACTAAGATATTTCAATGAAAATGCAGTGAATAAAATTGCGGACTGAGCAATATATATTCCCCGTTTGCTTTTTTCCCTTACTCAGTCCAGAACCTGAAAGGAAATTTCTTTTTGTGCAGCTGTTTGCAGCCATCTGTTCAATTGTCCTGTAATGTATCTTTCTCTTCATCTGATTGACAAACGTCTAGAGATTTCTGCCTAATTTAAGAGCCGTACATCATAGTCCTTATGATTAGCGATACAGCTTGCTCAGGTGTATGGTCATGAAACGTTGGGATTAGGGATTTAGGCTACCAGGGGTCGCGTTGTTCAATGCTTTATTTTGGGTGACTCCAGTTTACCGCGCAATAATATTAATCGTTGGTAACTTTTATTCCGCTGTTCTGTGTTAAACCGTCGAATACGATCACACAGTCCGGCTGGTCCAGTGATTGAAAAGACTAACATTAACATGAACTGGGGATGTGAACTTATCCGGAAACACATGGCTGCCTTTGTGATTTCAGCTGCGAATCCCACAGTCTAGCTCTTCGCGAAATGGCATTCCGATTTTACCAAACCTGGTGGACATTAATGAAATCGAAATGGTTTGGTTGTCGAATGTGACATATTTGATTCGGTCAACGGACTTTTGCTTAATCACATATTAGTTATTTGTTAATTAATGCTTAACGACTTAGCGCCTGCCAACGTGTCTATATATCCTGCCTATAAAATGTTCTTTTATTAGGTTCTGAAGTTTGTTGCTAATTCGAGAAAGTGATATATATATATGCAGCACAAAATACACGTCAGTCAACCGAGGCCAAACCAAAATTGAAACATTCAGCTGTTCAGTAAAGGAGTAAATTTATGAACTACACAGTGAATGAACAGGCAAAAGTCCCCAAAATTACGTGATTGGCACCTTGAGTACTGTCGCTCTTCGGGTATGCATATCCGCTGCTCTCTTGTCCAACCATCCCCATAATTGTGAATGTATTAATATTTGCAGCAGACTCTCGCTTAAACCACCAGATACATGCAAGGAGGAGTTCAACAAAGAATCAGGCGGTGATTCAGCGAAGGATTTTCGTCGACTGGGTTACACACAGTTCTGGGTAAGTTAACCAGGTACCTTCAATACACTACGGCTGTCTAGGAGACTAGGGCAAGCCGAAATGCGAGTTCTATGTAGCAGCAAATTTCCATTGACAAATCGAGTCGGGAAGAAGACAGATTCTGTTGGATGTTAACATTTCGCATTACTCTTATCCTTCACATAAACAAAGCAATCCGACATTTATAGGACACTAGGAGAAAAAACGTGATGAACGAACATTTCACGTGTCTCCCGCTTACCATTCCAGATGCCAGAATTTCATCTTCTGATAACGGAACTAAGTTTTGTGGAAAGAAGAATGCTCTGACAGTCCTTCAGCTTATATTTAACGGAATTTTTTATTTCAGTTTATGTACCCATTACTCTTGAGCCAGGTGTCCTGGCTTCCGTTGATTTTGCACCATCTAATCAAAAAAGAAAAGTAAAACGAGAAGTAGTAAAAGGTCGATCGCAAAATAACCAGTGAAAGAACGGAATAGAAAGAGGAAGACTTCGAATGCAAGACTGTAACATTTAGCCACATCACCCATTGTCCCTAACTCAACAGTATAGCTTCACCTACATGGACCAGTCCGCTGACATTTCCCATGTAAACGACTAGCCATTTTGAACCGGCTTATATCAACTATCTGCCTCGGAGAATAGCATACAAAAAAAGTCGATATTTGGGTATGGGCATGACAAAACCCAGTCGCCTTAACCTATTCCCACTAAGGGCCTATTCCAAGGAACCTCAGAACCTGGCACTTTTTGTTTAACCCATGAGTTATTCACAGAATTTTCCTACCATATCCGTCCGATGATGCAAAGACATCGGTGTTCAAAAACCGACAGTCCTTGCACGTCATGTGCCATCAAGAACCACCTTTTGGGACCGTATAACGAGACTAGTCTCACTGCTGCGTATACCCGACCTTTGATCAATAGACAGAAGACAAATAGACACCACAGATGTCTCAAATTGAAGAATATCGGTCAAGCCTTTAACATGGAGGAAGGTATTTTCTCCATTACCCGACCTCCAGGTGAGATACGACTATCCAGAAAACTGAATTTACCTACTCCATCCAAATCTTTCCGTGCAGGACATAGATTTAGCCAATCAAATCCCATGACAGCATTTTGCAAAAAGCATCCCAAACAAGACTGCACTATCGCTTAGGTGCTGGAGAAAACTTGGCAGCCAACATTGGCCGAAATATTCTGAAACAAACAGTTTCCTGTCTAAGCAGATATCAGTGTCAATATTCTCACCCGAAGATGAGGTGGTTGGCATTATCGTCGTCCTAGTCACGAGCCCGGATTCGACTGTTCACATAACTGCAGCGAAAAAAAATGAAACAAATTTCCTTAGCTCACAGGTCACTGCGTGGCAGCCCCAAAGAACGGAGCGATGAACTCGGCTGAATGCCGCTTTTAGGTTGAGGGAGACATGGATCACGGTTCCTCTGTAGGTGAGTTTATGTTCTTAGGTTTGTTACTAGGTGAATATTTGATCAAGGCAACTCTGATCGTGGCGGAGACCGGCTTGATTGTCATGCATACGCCTGTAGCAAAGTCTGGATAATCGGCGAACAATAATGCCAGTAATAATAATAATAATGTGAATAATAATAATAATAATGATAATAATAACAGATGGGATGTTGGACTTACCAACCTAATTTTTCCTTGATTTTCACACAAAGGACCTGTGGTCTTTAGTGTCAACAGGTGCAATCACCAATTTACATCAAGAATCCGTTTTTACGCATAGTGCCTCGAAAGGTTTTGCTGACTTCCATGTTAACACCTTTCCACCGTCCTTGAAGAAGGAGGGAGCAGTCCATATGCTCCAATTATCTTATGCCTTTTAGGAAAAACCTATCTTACTGATCACCTCCATTTAGGATGGTGTACTGATATCTGCCTGCATTATTTTAAATGGAAGTACAAGAAGGAAGTCCATTGAGGCGGTAGACCAACTAAACTGTTCCATAGATTGTCCTGCCAAATACTTCAACTGGCCGTCTCGAAAATCAATCACTGAGCTTTTGAATCCCTTGGTCACTTTGTCTATATTTGGCTTTCGTGAACCAGCACACCTAATCTGTCGGCAGGATTGTCTACTACTGCCGGAAGCCACAGCCGTTTTCATTTTTCTACACCTTCAGATCCAACATTTCTCGCGGTTGTTTCTCACGTCACCGATCAGCAAACTACTCAGAGATTTGAATTTTTCATTGCATGCGATATCCGGAGAAGCGGATATGCATACATCCAAAGTTAGGAAAAATTTCCAACAGGCAAATGACGCAGCATCCGTATCTTTCGGAAATTCAACAAATTACATTTTCAATCCAAACTGAAAAAGGAATGGAACAGTACAGGGTGAAGGTGACTCCATTTCATCTAAAAAATGTTTCGGGGTACTCTGGTTTTATTCACTACCAACTCCTTTAGACTTGTCAGCATCATCAGTGTGAAGTGTTTCTTAGAATTTTCCCCAAACTATGACTCAGCTTCACCGTCCTTGTACCTTAGTAAACCAGAAAGAATTGTCTGTCTGAAGACCGTGTTGACAAAACTGTCAAATTAATTTGACCCAAGCTGGGAAACCTCACAGGCGTCAATAAACAGTTCAGAAATTATCCTCCTGGGGACCCCACACTCTGTTCGCATATGAAGATTCATTGCTTTGAGCTTTCTTTAGACTCAAGGTTTTCCTAACTTCTCCAGCAGCATGTCCAATTTCCCAGTCAGCGTTCGTTCCTAGCCCATCTGTCCAGTTCGATTTGATGGATTTTGTCAACACGGAACTACTTAATGTGAACGGACTCGGTTAACCAGAGACTTGAAGTGATCAGTGCCAGTGTTCCACGGTGAAAGGAAGCTTCAAAGGTCCTCCTTTTGCATGTGAGATTTTTGCAATGGAAAGCCAGGCAAAGTGCCGTTCTTTTTCGGGACTACCGTTTGCTGCTTTTTGCCTATCCTCTTTCTGTCATCCTCCTGTTTGTTTCCACCGAGGAATCTGAGCGATACATCCTTAGTATAAACGGAGGCACTAACTAACAAGTGTGCTACCAGCATGTCCACGTTAGAAAGGTTTCGTACTCAAAAAGTCACTGGTCTTTCACGTGATTTACCTTGTGCGCCTCGACGCACTTACCTGCTCCTTTCATGTTATAACATTTCATCTTAAGTTTTTTGTTCTGGTTTTCGAAGAATTGATTCAGGGATCTCCGATTGGAACACAAACTACAGATCTTGTGTCAGATCATAGACATGGAATGGATTTAGCGCTTATTTTAACTGTACTTGCTAGAGTGACTTTAGTAGACAAATGTCTGATTCGAATAATATTTCATTTGCTCTGAAAACGACTCACCTGCGGTGTGGTTCTCCATGACGGAGAATTCCACGTGTCCAGGAATTTCCGGAGCGTTGTCATTGACGTCTGTGATGGTCACAATCACCTCTGCGCTTGCATTTAGCGCCGGAGTTCCACGATCGCTGCAGTGTATTTGGAACGTGAGTAAGTCACGTGACTCGCGATCTAACCCTCGTCGAATGCTTACCTGACCGGTTTTCTCGTTAACCTCAAAGAACTCGGCATCCGGACCGGTCAGCCAGTAGGCCAGTTGGGCATTTTCACCTACACATGGAAGAATTCGTCTGGAAATCTCTGACTGCGCAAAGTTAAACACTGTTCAAACGATTCGTGATCATCAATATGATATAAATTTCGGAAATATGGCATTAAATACCGTCGATTCCATTTTCATAGGTTCATAGGAAACTCTTCTTTTTCATGCATTTTTAATTTTTTTTAACCGCTTATGACCGGTTCATTCTACAGTGTGAAAAAGAATTGATACTATATCCGATGTTGTATCATTATAAAGAACAAACAAGGTGGGAACCATAATACCGATAGCTGGAATGCTACCTTTTTAGCATCACTGTTAATGCAGAAGCGCGTATTCTAGAAAACAGGAAGAACTGGCAGACGTTTTAATGATTACTATTCTACGGTAGACTTTTCATATCTGTATTGCCTGATTGGTCCTTGGAACAACCACATTTGGAAATACATCGGCAAACTTGATGCCTTTCTACCGTGTATTGCATGAAAACCATTGATACCGAAGCTAAACCAAAGATATCTTATTTTCACTAAAAGGGACTGAGAGAAACCAATGACATAATTAGTTGTCTGAACGGCATAAAGTTTTCCGGAATGTACTTTGGTTATCAAATCAGCTTTTTTGGAGCAAAAACTCACATTGCTCCTAAAAACAGGCGTCGCGTTACCACAGGGAGGAGGGATAGTAAACCAAGGAAGCAGAACGTAATATTGTGATCATTGAAATTGGTTTTCGGTATTTTATAACAATCTGTTTTTTTGGTTAGCTCGACAGTTCCATCGTTGAAGCAATTTCAGAACTGGGCAGTACCATCTTTTAGTCATCAAAACTAGATCAGCCGATTATCATTTCCATTATTTTGGTGGATCACCTATTTAAAATACTCGTGTGGAACAGCTTTAATAGAACAAGAGCGAAAAGGTGAGATATCCACCAATTTCGTTCCTAAATGCAAAGCAACAAATTGACATTCTTGATTTCGTCCAAACTGTTTACTGACTTAGCACCGTTTTGTCTCCCAAAAATGTGATTAAATACTTATGTCCAAAATGGACTGAGTGCGACGTTTTCAGATAACTGCCAGTAAGGAGAACCAAGTTAGTTTTCGGTACTACTATATAGCGAACAGTGTTTATTGGTTATGATTTCAAAGTTAACAGAGTAACTGAAATTCAGTGGCCAACATTTTTAACGACATCTTCCTTTTGTCCCATCCGCTTCAGAGCAGATCTTTCAACTCTGATGAAAATCTGCTGCACGACAAACAAAACTTTCTTTTAGAAACTGTAATAACACTTGTGGTACGGTTTAATCATCCAAATTATAAGAGAAAATATATTATGAGTTTTAAACAGTCAGCCCACCGTGACAGGATTTTTCACACTAAGTGATCTGCCTAATTGGGGCGGGTCTGACATTTGTAACACAGTAGGTTCTGTCAAACAGTTAGATTTAGTCATACGCATCACCGATTCTGTTCTCCATCACAAGGGCGATGACAGCCGCATCCTGTCGAAGATCTGCTCCCGCGGAGGACAATATGTTTACCGGACGCACAAACAGCTCCAAAACTCCTAGCATAATGTTATACTGTTCGGTGTAGTTTTCATACACCGTGTGAACCCGAAGTATATTATAATGCCGTGGACAGATCTTTGGAGAGGAACAATGGCACAAGGCTTTGCTAAAGAAACAAAGAAAAAATAATGTTTTACTTTAGGATAACGTTAAATCTCCTACAAGAATATTCCCGGAATAATCTGCACTCGACTTCTAGAACCCGATGGAATTTCAACCCAACTGAAACCAATGTCTGCAGCGCCCGGACGGGTGAGTATTTAACGATTGCATGCTCACATCGACTGCTTTAAGTAAGCCGCAATATGTTCACAGTTTGGCAATCAAAAAACGATGCGACAGTTTACAACTTTGATCATTCTGAACCATTATCAGTAATTCACTTCGGTTTTGATTGATGAAGCCCTTCATCTTGCACGAACATGATCCGGTTTTGGTACCAATCTGTCATCATGCAGACAAAAGGAATTTAGAAAATCCGAAACATTTGAAATACAAAATCTTCCTAAATGCGGCACTGAACCGCATCTCTTAAAGCCCCCAGCCATGATATTAGGTGATCATGTGAATCCCAATCCAGTAATCTAACTCGACCTATTTGGAGCAATCGAACGACTACGGATTCGATATCCTCCAGGTAGGTTATCCCCAGACCACCTACTAGTAGTTGTCTGACTCTGAGAAAATTCCACGGTAAGGCAATCTTGGAGCTGGAAAAACTGGATCCCGTTTAGCATCGGGTCCTTGGAGACTGATTGATTTCTGTGACGCAGCACCCTAGGCCTAACCTCAACGTTGGTAGGAAAACCCTCCCAAAATAGTTTAGCACCGAGGTATTTAAACTCTTGGTCTTCGTACAACTTGTGTCCTTGATTCTAACTTGCACAGCGAACCGATCGTACCGCTTCCATGAAAATGTGACTTTTGATCAACAACACGTCAGTGCCTTAAGTATCTCATACTGGTAAGTGCTAATTGAGCATTCTCTATAGGCAACCGTTCTAAACCCGACATGAAACCAGTCACCTGACAGACTAAGATCAGAGTTCACTTAGGCCAGTCTTATGGTCGTGGAATTGAAGTTGTTTAATCCATCATTTTTGTCAGCGTTTTTGCAGAAAATATCGTATCAGTTTTCCTGTTCTTTAGGATACGACATAATAACTATGAAAGCAGTTATGGTAATCAAGCTATTTAATTTTGTTTAATATAAGACAGATTTACAGTATTTCAGGCAAAGTGGCAGTGCTACTAAAAAGCCAATGATTGACGCATTGACTGAAAGTGATAGAAGTCGAACCCGAGACCAAGGTGCCAAAATACTACGAAGAAAATTGACAGATCACCGCGGGACGTGAAACGAGAATTGTGTAAATTTTATTGTGCGTTACGAGACGGATCCCCTGCAAACATTTCTGTTGCAGCATCAGTATTAAACCCTCTACTAAGGTCGAAGTAGTCGCATTGATAAACCACAATGATTTCGACTCACCGGATGCTTCTCTCAATGACTTACCCAATTCGGTAGCTAAAGTCAAATTAAGGTATTGTAATTTAAGTGATGCAATAAGAAATACTCATGAGTCGGGTGGAAACGAGTTGTTCAGACAATTAATGCACAAAAACGAAAATAGCGGCCTTTCGACAGCACTCTGACAACTGATGGCCAAACAGTGACACGGGAAACGATAAGATACGGTTCTCCCTCAGGTCTTGAACTACAACGTTTACCTTTCTAAGACCGATTTGTGGCCTTTTCAACTAACCTTCGTCGTCGTCGGTCGCATTGATTGTGAACACCGGGGCTGACAATGTTGTATCTTCTCGAACACTCTGATAGTAGTTCGAACGAGCAAATTTGGGCCGCTCATCATTGACGTCGGTGATGCGGACAGAGACGGAGCCAGTTGTATTCCTTGGTGGTTGACCAAAGTCGGAACAAACAATCCAGACGAGAATGCGTGCGGTCAATTCACGATCGAATACTGACGCGGTGGTCAGCTTGTACCTGGATTAGGATGATTCGAAATGAGTGAATGTCATCACCTCTTATTGGTGGTGAATCTATCTAGGGGTTAATAGACCTCTCCGGTGTTGCACCTATAGTAAAACCTAACATGGCGGACTGGTTAGCTGATAGGGCTAGGGGCAATTTTCGTTGCGTTACCTTTCCTTAAGACCGGTTGACTCTGTCGTGGATGCATATTGGTTAGTTGGTTTTGAATAAAAAAATGCAAAAGGAATGGGACATGGATAATTTTCTGAGAAAAAATCAATTCACAGCTCTTCTAAGCAATCCGATCCGCTGCATAAAATTCAGCAAACACTTTGGGGAATCAGCCTACCTAAGACCCACTAAATTATTGATGCTTTTTATGAAATCTATTATGCCAGACAGATGGTCCTGAAACAGTCCAGACTTGCTGTTTTTAAGTCGCTTTTTCCTGTGTTCGATTTACATCACTACCCTGAACAATAATCAGTCTGCATCCAATAGCGATTTAAATTAATCAGATAAGAATCATGTCTAAACATCACCACGGATTATTTTGTCATTGGATGCAGTAGGGAACACTTTTGTTTCAGCCCATTGTAAATACACCCAGGCCAAATTATCTCACATATTCTGATTACAACAATCTGCAAATGCAATTTAGCTGACCGGATAGCCACATGGTCCGAAATCTAACTGGACTCGAAAAAAATGAGGTGGGATTATTCTACCTAGGAAACATTGCTGCTGGTGGAAGCCAAGGTTTCTTAAAAATAATTAAAGTTGTACGGATTGCAGTTAGACATAGTCAAATTTAACATTGTCAGTACATCAAGCACGGCTGTTGTATATTTGTTCTTGACTGTTGCCCTGTGCGAAATACGCGTCCTGGTTAACAGACAATCAGCTGTGATGGGCCGATGGGTTTCAAAATGTTTCTTTAAAGATTCATTGTCATTCAAACAACAATACAATTTATTTCAATAAGGCTACTCTTCCGTCCTAGAGAGAATCGTACAAAGGATTAATCCTCGGGATCACACTGTTCTATGATAAAGAAGAACTAAAGTGATATCGGAACAACGCTTGGAATGGCTTGTGATTAGTTTCATATGGTTTGTCGTGCAAGACGTAGGCATAGCTAAGACAGTAACGATTCTGAAAGTGTACGATGATCATAGCTCCAGTTCTGATCGACCAAAAGCCAAGCTCAGCAATGAGTTCAAGGTGATAACCCGGCATTTTTATTGAGGATTTAGGTCCAACCACTTATCTGTGCCTGCGAATTTCAATTGGTGGATGCTGTCATGGTATAACAAATCAACTGAGCTGATCAGCATAACTATTTTTGCAAATGATGTTTTTTTGACTAATTTCTTATTGGTAAAACTGCAAAATATTGGAAAAATATTTTGTTTTGCAGATAACGTCAAGATATGGCTTGTTCCCAGTGTACTGGGATTTGTTCATTTTTGTGGCTTCAATAATATGAATGTTCAAACTAGGTTAATATACAATGCAGACAAAAAAGCATAGGAATAATCATCGATTTCTAATTAAGCGTCCAGTGAGTAAGTGCAAACGGATATGAACCGATAAATACAGTCACTAGCAATCGGTTGTCTGTCGTGAAATTGTAAGATCGCATTTCGACCACTCACTTTGATCAAAGCTTACGACAGAGTCGATATTTGCCCTCCGTTTTCTGTGTAGCCCTCTGCTATTTAAATCGGTGGGTTTCCGATTGGTAAGCTTTGTACGAAATCGAAACTTCGTAAATCGGTCCAGCATAAATTTTGGACTTTGATTTTATTATTTTTTCGGATGAAAAGAGAAATACCTGAACAATGATGTACATTATTGTTTCTCCCAATGCTTCATCGAAATACCTAAAGGTTAAGCACTCTGACCAAAACCTGATGACCTATTTGCGCTCCAGGACACTGCACGTCGTTTGAACTGAGATTCACAGGGCGTTTACTATATTCACAGATGTATTGCTTAAGTAGTATGATGAACTGACCGATATATTTTACTTCAGTTTTGCCTCATACCATTTCAGATCAAGGGCAAATATGCGCTGATGCTACGGACGAGTGCAGTGGATCCGTCGAAGGGAGCAAAAGGATAGGCCAGATGAAAAACTGAGATGAATAATATAGCACCGTGAAAATCCATCGTACACCTATTCAGACAACGAATGACTAGTGTTTGCTCACTCTTTTCCCGTTATCTCCTCTTTTCTACGCTCGTGGATGTTCTGACAGGATTGCATTGGTTCACAGAATTACTGATCGAATTCTGATCTCTTTCAACTGCAGCCACACTCACAGGGGACAGCCGGGAATCAGAGGCATCTGGTCCACGTTTCAAGACCGACTTTCAAACGTGGTAACCATTAGACAACCAGGAAGAAAGTGATGATATTCGGTAGCCTAAGGCGTCAACTTTGCGGATAATTCGGTCACTGTCTTCATAACCACAGGGTTAATAATGACGTCCAAGTGAAGAAGCTTCTATTCATTGCGTTAGGCCAAAATTTTGCCCATCATTTTTCATGCAGCGTTCACCCTTCTGCACAGAGATCAAAAGTTGGTTGTCTCCCGCATAGGCTGAAATCATCCTTCCACGACCAAAACTAATCGAGGCAACAACACTCTGAGAAAAATTCTTCCTACTCCGACCAGTTTCCATAATCTCGTATACAAGGGGCAGTGTTTTACTTGCCCGTCTTCAGCAGCTCACTTATAACGGTGCGATGTCACAAAAATAGCTGACGTTGGATGCGAGAATGCCTGCTGGCAGCCACTCAAGTTTCGGGTGCACCGCACACATGCATTCAAATATACCTTCGCTCCTGATAGTGGCACTGGACATCAGCCACCCCATAAAATAAAACAAACTAAAAACAGTTCATATAAACTGTTGCTCAGTGAGGAGCTGACGCTGTGCAGGCAAATTGGATCAGTGTTGCTAACCATTCATTTCTATTCTTGGTCACACATAAAGTACGGGTCATTATTCACTTCCGCAATTTCTCCTAGTATGAACGATCAAACTGACTAGGGAACACGCGCAAAAAACCCGGAGTAGTCCAAATAACGGGTTCATCAGTATGAGTTAAAATTCATTAGCAAGATCAGAAATAGTAACTTTTCACAAAAGACATTTGGTCGAAATGGCATCTGATTCACTGTCTACAGAACTTGTGTGATTTCTATGTCGCTGTTGCCTTTTAATCCATAATCTCGAACATCTTTGGGATACATTGATTATTTATACAACATAGCTTGTGAAGATTTTCACTTTTCATGCCTCGAGACGGTTTTGTCTCTATACCGATTATTTCCAAAAGCTTTTTTCTAAGGTGTATACATCTTGGTTCATCCACAAGTGCGCCAACCCGTGTGTTGTTAGGGGTTCCAGGTAAACAGCACAGAATCAAGGCCATCAAGCAACTACAGAAATATCTGGTCCAATAATTTGACCGTATCGCGATCCCCAGGGAGTCGCACATTTCTAGTTGACCCATCTGTAAGGGCTACTGAAAGCAGTCCTCCGAGGTCGGATTCAAAGAGAAACATAATCGCTTCCAGTAAATTTATGGAAGCAAGTAAATTTTGGTTTTGTATATACTAGCCGAACTAGTTTACCTTGTTGCACAGGGGGTGGAATTTCGTTTATCTCAAGAATCTGTTTTACAAGGTTTAGCATTGACAAAAATCTTTCCATTCCCATCATTCAAATGTGGATTGATAAGTTCCAATATTTCCGAAAAGTGATTTTGACCCAAGAGTCGCTCAAGAAGACTCTTCGCATCACTGGCCCAATAGGTATGCGCTATTTCTGCGGAAAATAGCTTGCGATAAATCATCCTCTGTACCTCGTTTTCAAGGAGGCGCGCATCCCGCCATACCAAGTCGATATGCAACCTCAATGAAGTGTTCAAGCAGAAAAGATCATGAGTAACTCGTCGTTCAATTCTCCTCTTGGCAGCCCTCCAGTGCCCCGCCCCGTCTCTGCGACATCCTGAAAACTGACTTTCTTTCACCAATAAACGGCAGCAAAGATGAATATTTCCTAGGTATTTTCCATTGCTTTACAAGACAATTGTGGGTTTCGCCTCCGCAACTAATGCATCAACGACCCGAAGAATGATGACAATGCCTTTTAATGCCTAACTGTTTGTATCTTTGGTAAAATCTTGAAAAAGCGACTAAAAGACCACTTTTTTGCGTGGGCATTTATTGGAACAGGGGAAAACTAGAAAGTTTTATTTGCTGTATCATGGGTCCGCAATTCTTTTTGTGAAGATCCGCGAAATTTTCACCCACTTCTGACCCATTTGATTATCGGATGTCAGATTGTTCTTCGTGGGTCATATTTGTAGTGTAAATTTGGATAAACTTCTAAACGGTCAGAGGGATCCGTTGCTGAGAATTTGAAGAAAATAAAGCAACCCCTAACGACAGGGTTTGTCTACAGTGATTTGCCTCAAAACCCCTACGGTGGGTTTTGCTGCAGTCCACTCACAGCAACACACCATATTATTAGGATAGCCTAACCAGTTAGGGACTACCTCCCGTCATATAAGCAACCCAGTTGCATCAGAACTCTCAGTGTTGTGTTTTGCAAGTTAACAAGTATGACGAGGTGCATTAGTTGAAATCTTTAGCTCCGATTGAATAAGAGCTAACCACATTTCTCCGTCACTTATAGAATACATAGGACACGATACTTGAGACGATGAAAGCAGGATGATTACTATGATCACAGGTAGCAAATCCCTTTAGAACTGGTAACATCCGCATTGTCAACATAATTTGAAAGCCACAAATTCCTATGCGCAGTCATTGAAATCAGTGGTCGGTGGTTGCGCACTTCTAATGATGGTTTTATATAAATCAAATGGATCCGCCATTGTTCTTTAGTTTTTGTTGTCGAAACGAACACTGTCGGTACAAGTCCTTTTCTGTACAAGTTGAATCTACTGCCACTAGTGCTGCTCCTGCTATGGATACGACTATAACTACTGATGTTACTGTTACTGCAGTACCAAGTGCAATATATTCATCCATTTTGTCCTGATGAGCGCAGTTTGGTCCATCCATTTTTTGGTGTTGAGAGAAAACCGAGATTAATGTATGAGGCCTAAACAAAGGTTGAAACAATTCAGCTCTTCCGATTTACTTAGACTTTGATCAGTTTGACCATGTTGAAGCAGCCATATGGCATGCAGACTCTCGTTCGATGCATGTTTGTGTAGCGAGGAGAATGTGCAGGATCTTCTATCTTTCTCAATCACGAACCTCAGATGCGAAAGCGTGAATGGTTAAAGACTTCTTATATATATATATATATATATATATATATATATATATATATATATATGATGTTGGTTTGTCTGCCGAACTGAACAATTTGTTTGCAAACGTTTCATCATCATCATTGGTAAGTTATTGTGGCCACATATTACGTTTTGGTTTCTGTACTCGCGGATATGGGTTCAAACAGCCTAAGCATTGATTTGTCTGTTGTATTCTTGTTCTTTTCAAGATTTTTCCTGTTTACAGGCCGCATGAAAATCATTAGATTAGTGTTCTCACTCACTATCTTTTCATTTGTGGGCGCTTATGAGCTGCGCAAAACTATGCTGTTTTCCTCCAAACATAGCAATACAACCTGGAAATCCATCCCCATCCCGAACAATTTTGGAAAAAGCAAGTCGGTAAACAAACGCGTTCTCACTAATTGCTAATCGCCTCATGAAGTCACAGTGTACCACGAAAACTTTAAAGATACCGGCTGAGACACTCTATAGACAAATGGTTTTATCAACAGTGCAGACAAATCACATCACGAACGTAAGACGCATTCCACTCTCTGGTATAGCCTATGGGATAGGCAATCAAATGGACACAGTGACTCGTATTGAGCACCGCGAAATCTATTATTATCCAACTTCACAATCCACCTCAGACCTCATACAAGTTACGGCTGTCCTTCAGCTCCCCTGATCCAACTTTCACCTTGAAGCGAACCAATGACCAGGCAAAAATGGCAGCGATATGCTCATTCTGTTTCGAGTTACTCCTAAAACGAGTGTTGTAACTACTAATTTAGTTATGGCCCATTTTTGTTTGATTCATAAAGTTCTTTAAAGTATTCGCAGTTTGCTGGAATGCAGTGTTGCCAGCGCAATTTGGTGAAAACGAGCATTTTGGCCAAATTGTATCCTTTACTTGGTGACTTCTCCAGGATTTCCAGCAATTTTCGTTCTTAATTTGTTCGCAGCTGTCCATAATGAAGACTCGGTTGAAAACTCAAGTCCAGCCGAGATATTACCGCATTATTACTAACAATGCGTGAAGTAAACAAATCAGCAGAAAAATTTTGCACCAAAAATTTGGTATCAAATGTAATTAGCATTGTCGTAAAAGGGTCGATTTTCAATTTATGTCCAACTTCTTTTCTGCGTCGCTGTCTCGCCGATCTGACTGTTTCCTGATCATTTCATATTCGTTATCATTAATTTGGTCATTCAGTGATATTATACGGTCCCAAAACAGTAATAAACTTGGTTCTACACTCCAACATTTATATCGGAATGAGAATCAACTTATTCCGGTCACATTATGTACTAATCCCAAATGGTTACTTTGGATATTTATGACCATCGTGAGCAAACGGAAATGGAGGTAAAAGTTGTCTTCCTTCTCCGTTTTTTAATCATTTTTCACTGCTCCGGCTGTCTCTTTCCGTGAGTAGTTGTGATTGTGCGCGGTTAAAATACCTTATCCGAGACTATTTCATATGACTCAGACGGAGCAGACTGACTGGCTGGTAGTCATATTACGCACAATCGATAGTCCGCTGGTAACCCAAGTAATCTAGAAATCCTATGCCCCGGTAGACTAAGTGAGTTGAGTATTACCCGGTGGGTCCTTTCCCTCTTCCAGTTTCTGCTCATCATCGACAGAACTTCACCGATTGTGAGACAATAAACTAAATGCTATTCTGAATGAAACTGGTCAACTGGTTACTGGCCACACACATATATACATAGTTACATACATACACACATAACACACACAAATGACGGCGATGCGGAACTTTCAGTTCACATGCTATGAATAAGTGTAATCTTCAAGAACTGTGCCACGTACGCTGAATTCAACTCTAAGGCATTCAGTTTTCTAGCTGTACTTTCGAAAAGTGCTGACGAATTACCTCTTGTCTAAACACCAAACTCAGAGACTACAAGTAATAGGATTTTAAATCTCGCCCGTGTTTGTGATCATCGTGCACGGGTAGATTTTACCAAGGAGTATTCCATGTAGATTAAATCCAAACACACGGTGAGCATAGGCAAAATGTTTACAATAGCATGCTAATTTCAGACGTTTCACTATAAACATCTGAAACCAGTACTTGGTAGACTATCTTTTTTGTCTTCTACTTCCTTCATTAATGAAATAATAATGTATATTATTTTTCAGGAAGAGGGCCATGGCCAACAAAGGGTTGCCAATTGGGGAAGTTGACCGGCGGTGGGAAGATTCGAACCCACGACCTTCATGTCCAAACGTCACAACTCATCCGCCTAGTCACCACCGTCCAAAGAACAACAGTTTATCGCGTTTGTTAGTACATAATTCGCCCAACCAGTTGAGTAAAAATGACAATTGAAATAAAAAGCAAACCGAATCCTAATTCACCAGCACATATGAATGTGCTATCAGATTTCTATACACTGTTCCAATTCCCTAGTTTACGACCAAAAGAAAGAATCATTTAAACAAACTGAACTCAAGAGAGATGGCGAGATCAAGGAATTAGGACAACTCCCACCTGTCTATGTTGACGACATTTACTGGCTTCAAGAAGGCCTGTTTCAATTTTTAGCCACTGTAAGTTTCTGCGCAGTAAGTTGCTCTAACATCCAAAGGGTGTCCAAGGTCCCTCAAATGGATGGGACTAAATTTCAATCTTGTCAGTCCTTAGCATAAAGAGTAATCTACAATTCTTGTGTTGCTGTGAATCATTAGTTTTGGGATACTCAAAAATCATACCTCACAAGCAAATTTTAGAAGTTACTAAACATGTAAATTCGAATACACAACAAACGACAGTGTCGTCCAAAGCTGATGAAACTAACATGACAGAGAACGGGACGTGCATCTGTTGCAGTTTGAACATGCTTTGCATCGGATCGGACAGCACTGAGTCCACTCGGATTTGATCTGTAGTATCAAAACGCCACTTTTGTGGCTCTGTCAGCTGACACGTAACCCGGCCGTTTTCCCCGCTATCCTGGTCTGTGGCAGTGAAAACAGCCACTAGACGACCTGGTTTTTCATTCTCCGGGACGAGAGCATAGTTGGTCAAATGGGCTGGTTCGAATCGAATCTCCGGCGCGTGATCGTTCTCATCCAGCACGTGAATTTCTACAATGCAGGTGGATGCACGAGGTGGGGTACCACTGTCCACAGCCTCTACAGTCAGGATGATCTGTGGGAAGGGAGCAATCGATCAATGAGCACAGTACGGTGCGTGAACTTTGTTGATAAAGTCATAATACTTGGAAATTTCAGACCGTCTACTAGAAGAAGGAATTTTATCAAGAAACTGGATTTGATGACATTCATAATAGCGATATCCCCAACGAGATCAGTGGACATTCAGCTGAAATCATACTCAAAAGGTAGGAAACGTTTATCAACGGGTTGGACATTTGAGAGACAGTTTGTTCAAAATGTCCGAGCATGGGTTGTTCAGAGCCAGTAGAATTTTTCTGACCATTGTAAACCTGTATCTCCTTATACACAAACCAGATGATAACATTCTCCTCGCTCACGAAGATGTTGTGTGAATTCGGCACAAATGTGGATTTACCTATCAGCAGAATTAATGGATATATGATCAACAATCCGTAAGACGATGGAGAGGAGGGAACCCCAACAATGGTTTACATGCCTGCGCGTGAAATTTTACTGGATTCGAAAACGTTCGACCTGACGAGAAATTCACTTGTACTTACGAAAGATCAAATGAAAATTGTAATAATGAATCTGAAGTAAAAATTATATTGCCTCCTTTTCTAATCAAGTAGTCTGCTAGGGCCAGGGTTAGATTTTCCCTATTAACAAGTGGTCATTAGATTGATAAATATTCTGTTCCAACCCAGCAGTACCATCCAACCTTCTCTTTCTTAGTTCATTTTTTCCTGTCCCCTTCAACAAGTAAACTAGAGACTTACACTATTTTTCTCCTTGAGCTGTTTGTTCTGATGCCTGAGGATGAAACGCTGCAATCCAAGTGAGAATCGGGAATCTGTGTTTACTAGG
Organism: Fasciolopsis buskii; assembly: GCA_008360955.1. Taxonomy (NCBI): domain Eukaryota; kingdom Metazoa; phylum Platyhelminthes; class Trematoda; order Plagiorchiida; family Fasciolidae; genus Fasciolopsis; species Fasciolopsis buskii. The sequence continues at coordinate 160,753 of LUCM01002812.1, read as the reverse complement.
ATGGACATACCGCCCTTCGTCAGTAAGCTTGTAGACAGAAGTGTTTTACTCGGTTGATACAGCAAAAATTTCCTTCGGAATCAGTGTTTTTATCAGCGCGGTTTCAAAGATGGGGCTTGTGAAAACTTGAGACGCTTATCCAGGAATTAGTTAGCATTCAGTAAGGTGAAGTAACGGTAGAGTAAGTCGAAAGGGAAAATCGATTAATCACGCCCTTTCCAGTCAGTTGACCACTGAAACTCATGTCAGTAATCATTGTAGAGGTGCTTGATTCTTTCTGGAAATCACTGGCAGTGCACGTCTTTTGAGACAGAAATGGTATGCGAACCCGTTAGGGAGGCTTGGGAGCTGTCAAGTGTTTTATGGACTTTCTTGTTACACGGTGCAGCACTTACTCGCCGATGGCTTTGCACGGCCATAATCTGCTGCTTCCGGCAGTCGACCACTCAGCGTGAAAATTATTTTTTTGTGAATGGGCCGCGGGAAATCTCACGACTGACTAGTGATTCTTGTTCATGAACAACAACAAGTTATATTTAACATAATACAAAAAACATTGTAATGCCTCTTTCAGAGGTTGATATTCACTAATTCTTTGACAATTCAGGTGTTTTGGCATTATAATTTCTTTCAACTATGTTTTGTTTCGTATCTGTGTCAGCAAGCCTTCTAACTAACGAGGAACACTACTTTAGTAGTATTATAAGTTCGCAATCTGTTGGTGAAGTACTGTTAAACGTACGGGTAAAATGGAACTTTGGCTGTTAATTTGAAGATCATCAACGCGAATTTTCTGTGCGATCTTCAGTCATTCAGCAGTCAAGAATAAAGATCAAAGATAGTCAACTGAATAAAATAAAATAAGGGCTTGGTGGCCTCCAGATCCCTCCGTTAACAGCTCAATCCAATATTCAGTAAATGTTACCTGCATCATTACAATGTATTGATGTAATCAATACTAAGCTGTTGCATTTGCTTTCTGAAGCGTGTAGAAGTCTACTCAACAAATTTTGTCCGTCACTTTTAGTCCTAATAGGCGGTGAAATTTTTACTGATGAACTGAACGTCAGCTGCAGCATTATTCATGGCCGCTGACTTAATCTTTTTCTGCTCTATTTTGGTTTGTAGTGACGTTCACTTCATGTACATTCGGTGGCGGCCTGTACCTACCACAAGCAAGTCTAGAGCCATCCGGAAGCACACCCGACTGGATGCGTTGCCAAACTGAGTTTTGACTATCCAAGGCAAATAATATATGGGGGCTGGGAAACATTTAAACCTGCAAAATAGTTCCTGTTGCATTTGTCGAAGCATCCTTGAGATGTGGCCAATGTATTCAAGTTCGCATACTCACCACCGATCGACCGAACGAGTTCAAGAACTATGATCCGGCCTTTGCCTATGAATCAGATAAGACTCGTCAGCCATGCGTGACGAGCCTAGTACAATAATGAGTATTAAAAGCGACTGTCAGTAGTCTTCAACTTAGTCAAGCTCGACAAGCGCAATATTTTAACCACCTATAGACGATTTTCATCCATATGCCAACTGATAAGTTGATACTCTGCACGAAGTGAGACGTATGTTCTGCATTTATTTATGCGTTTATCAAGCCAAATGTCCTATTCCAGAAAAAGAGACTGGGCAATGAGTAACTGGATGGAAACAGCGTGCTTTGTCGTTCAAGCTCGAGAAGCACAGCAAGCTAGAAAATCGAAGGGTCACGAGAAGGACCAATTAGCTGATTGGTTCGGTTCTTGCATATCCTTGACTCCAAAAAGCATCCAATCGTCAGACAAGAAATGAACAAAGTACAATGGATGTTTCCAGTAATTTTCACTCGCATTACTAACCGTAATGAATTTTTCACACAATTAAGTCATATTTTCTAAGGTGGACAGGTGGGAGGAGCCATGGGACTCACTTTTTTGTGCAACTCATAGTCAATCTCCCACTGAACGTGAATCCATCCTGTCACAGAATCCAATGTGAATAGACGTACAAATTCCGGTTTAGTCAACGAACTGAACCGATATTTGATGCGCCCATTCAAACCCTCGTCCGCGTCTGTGGCAACCACCTGCGACGTGGGAAAATTTTCTAATTAGCAGAATGATCATTCTAACAAAATGCGCTCATTGATAATTTTAACAGTTTGCTTCCGTTCTGAACGTGATTTGGGAGAGTTTATCAAAATTCCAAGTCGGTATCCACTAAATCCCCGCGGCGAATATTTGATCCAGTTTCGCGGTGACTAAAAACAGGGAAACTTCTTTAAAAACCAGATTTTGTTCTGCCTGTTATCTTTGTGCTTAGCTGTAGATATTTTCAATAATAGTTCTGAATAATTAATAATGTTGTGAGGTTGGTTGCAAGTGTTAAATAAACCTGGTATGTTTCATCTAAACACGGATAGTTTGGATAAATTCGTCGGCTAATAACCCGATTTAGGTAAAACATCACTCAATACGTCGAAAAATTCAAAAGGCAAACACAAACTCCCGACGAAAGTACAGAGGATGTCTGATAGTGATTTACTGTTTGTACCAAATTACAATCCCCATTAAGACTCGGAAACATACGTATCTGAGTTTTCAACTTGATCAAAATCATCCGTATCACCATTATCATCTTCACTACCATCATCATAACCATTATCATCTGAATCAGCAGCATCATCATCATCATTGTTTTCGGCATTAACTGCACAATCCTAAAATTTTCGGCACATCAGTACAGGATCACTTGACCTCTTCCTTCGGATTGGTTCAAGGATAATGGTTGTATGAACTGAAATAAATCGATTAGCTAGCACTGGCCTTCGCCGTCTTTAGCTTTTGGGTTTAATTCAGCATACCATGCGAAATATTGTGTTATGAAATACAAATTCTTTACTCCTTAAGCAGACATAGAATGTGCGGCTATTTCACGCACTTTAGTGGGAACGGTCTGCTAAGCATAACCTCTCAATCCTGTCGTGGGCAGGAAATCCAGTGACGTAAGCTAACTGTAGGGGTATCTTTTTGGATGTTGAACTTATGGAGTTCTGATCAGTGTAGCTAATAGCCCATGAAATCTTATTTTTATGGAAGCTTCACGTTATAGTCCACAAACACGGTAAATATTCTCCTCAGACATAACACTAAACGTTTAAAGACTAGTTTGCATTCATGGCCCACAATTCAAAAAAATCATCTGAATCACCTGAATTACTGCTGTGTGCGGTCGTGCGTTTTCAAGTAATTCAACCATATAAGTGTCTTTTTGAAACTTGGGCGAATTGTCGTTTGCATCTGTGATCAGCACTCGGAGCGTAATTGAGGCATTCCGTGTCGGTGAGCCACCATCATAGGCGGTCAGTGTGAAATCGTACATTGCTTGGGTTTCCCGATCTAGCAGTTTCTTCACAACCAAACGGAGTTCATGCCGTTGACCAGCACCGTAGTCGGACTCAAGAAAACCGGCTGGTTCCACACTGGGTCTGGCTCCAATTTGATCTGACTCAGCCGGATTTCCCAAGTTATTGGTCATTTCCGAATAGATGCCGTCCACGCGGGAGCCCAGTTCCATCATATCCAAAGACCATTGCAATGTAAATTCGGGAATAACAGGACTCAGTGTGTACCGGACAATCCCGTTAATACCGAAATCGGCATCGTAAGCCGGTGATAATGCAATGGAGTCATCAACGAGGCTGTTCTCGGACAATTTGACAACCATGATGCGCTGAATCGACCAAGTGAGAGGGAAAAACAGCACTAAGTTGCATGAATTTATGTCACTCAGAACAATCTAAAATAGAGTGAGAAAAATTCTCGAAGGTGAAGGGTTATCCCTAAAAATTCCACCTTTAGCGGCTGGAGGTAATGAAACTAATTTCGGTACATGCATCATTCGTATTTCGGAGCTTCAATTTCAACCCTTGTGTCAGAACATAACCTTACCTTGTTTTTGTTGCAATCTTGATGATATTTTGGAATATTTCATCTTTTTTTCAACTGAGGTCGACTGATACCCAGTCACATGACGGATCTGATAATGTACTTAAAAAGGAATCGAAGCATTACTAACAAATTTGTTCCGGTTTATCTTAGGAAGGATTTAACCACGCCGATTAACACCGCAACCAGGCACAATAAACGGTTCTGGGCAAATTTGATCAAGTCTTCCGCCTTCTATCAGATTTGGCTAAGTTTATTAATTCTTCTCAACGTTCTATCTGCTCCTCTTACTTGAAAGAGTTGGTGTAATTTTGCTACTGCATGTGCTAAACATATTGCGGATTACACACTACTCGTTCCCATTAGGAGCCCAAGAGTGAATACAGTAGGATATCGATTGGTAAAACCCATCTTCTGGATAGGTTTTAATCTGCTGGCCGAATAAATCCGATCAGAGAGGATACCAATTCTATTGAAAAAACGATAATGTACCGAATAGTTCAAATAAAACTGGGTACGATTAGGTATTAATGACTGACTTCGGAGATTGTTCATCTCCGCCCGTTTATGGCATCCAAAGTTTGATGATTTATTTGCAGAAGGAATGAAAATTTCCAATTGGGAATCAAAACAACCAGTATGCTTATTTCGGTGTTTTCGCGCAGTTGTGCACCTAATCGCCCCTGACCATTTGATCTGGTAATCAATGATTGGAGGAAAAAGGTAGCGTCAGATCGACCATCGGCAGCATATTCTCCAAGTTCCGTTCATTCCGTGATGAGCGTCTATGGGTGGCATCCACGCGTGAGGTCGATTCTAGCGGGGTAAACACATGTTCACCTTTGAAATGATGAAACGAATGAGTCATGTACTGTACAGGCTTTAATCTGAACAATTTTCTGCGTGCTACGTGAAGTAGGCTCCCATTAAAGCTCAACAAATAAAGCGAGAATATATGTCGGTAAGATTACTTTCATCCAGGCAGACGGCTAATTAGAGGAGAACGAGAAGCAGAACAGAAAAAGAGATTGTTGACCTTTTTATCTGCGAGTAGTTCAGCGGGATAAATGTACCCGGGGCTTGCAGGAGCACCGTCTGCTTCAAAATTTATTTGGTTCTGGATTAATGACAATAAACAAGGTTGAATTTTCACTCAGTGGCTTCGGAGGGTAAACGAAATAGTGACTACTTTCAATAGAACAATTCGCAAGTTACTACTCTGCAAAATAACTTTGTGGTTTCTTATGGATGACGGCCAGTTGAACATAGCGAAGGGAATACAACCAAACAGATTCATCTTCCGAGCTATCATATATCCCAATGAAGGGGCGATTTAGGCTCGTTTTTCTGTCCCATCCTCTCTTATCTTTCTCACTGTTAAGATCGTCAGCTTCGTTCCTCACTCCTTCCACAGTGATTGACTACAGACGAATTTGACTTCCAACCTGCTGAATTTAAGAACCACATGTAAATAAGACTCAAAACTTGTCACTTCTGCCTTAGTAACAATGCATATAGCAATATTTTCCAATTCCACCATTCTGAAACTTGTTCAGCCAATCGGCGTGCCAGATGTAACACTGAGCGCAACTAAAGGAGTACGCACATACATAACGGGTTGGTTTGGACTACCTCAAATCGCGCAGGCACTCGCCATCCGAAGAATGAAAACTAATCCAATCAAGGCTTAAGCAAAACCTGTGACAGAAAATGCTGTCAGTCATAATGCTACGTTCGCCAATGAGGATGGTATTATTAACCAAAAAATAGTATTTTCGCCACTGCCCTGGTCCGATTTCAGGGGGGGACGTTCTTTACCTGTTTATTTCAACAGTGAAAAAGTTTTCAACAGGGGCATTAACTCCAACGGAGGGCTATCAAACGGTGAAAATGAGTGACAATGAAAGGATTCCAACTCGCAAACTTCAGATCAAATCCACGATGTCGACTGCTAGATTACTTCTTCGGTGGTCCTCCCATCGTCTAGACTTGTCGCATTTTCACTACTTTCATTGCTCGTTCGGTAAATCCCATGATGGGTAAAAGTATGCGTGTGTGTGCGTGCGTGCATTGGTGCTTATGTTTCTCGGATCTTCCGAAAACGGCACTCAACTGCCAGTCCCGGTTCCCGATGCCGCTATTTCGTTAATCAGGGGCAGAACAATTTTTCACGTATTATTGCCACTGTACCATAGAACCAACTTCTCAGTCGATCATGTTGCTAAGTTTGCCTTTATACCTAATTTGGCAAAAAAAGTTGATTTTGTTTGGTTTAGTAGGGATCCACACCTGATGTTTGTTGAAAAAAAATTCATTTCAGAAATTTCGGAAGTCTGCACTTTATTAAAAAATTCCAGGATTTTATATTTGCAATAAAAAGTATATGGTGTAAGATATTTTCCAACATGTGTAAAACTTTGCGGTGGCATAAACAGACGAATTTGTAAAAATTCTTTTTACATTTATCAATTCACTTACTGGGTTTGTTGTTGCGTTACGCCAAAATACCGATTTCCTCTCCACTACTGATACTCACATGTATGAAGTTTATTGTGAAATAGCTGACAATCATTGACGCTGAGGCACCGATAAGTGACAGGGCCTAAAATAAAAGCGTAATCCATTTTTGAGCGCTGACGCATTTGATAATTTTGGTAAAGTTAGGACTTGTCTCTGACGGTTCTTGCAACCAACATTGTTCAGGAGAACCGTTAGAGATGCCGACAGCAGTTGCAGAAACGAACGATGTTGGTAGTTTGTCATCGAATTTAATCGTCCTAGTGTGCAGTCCCACATGTGCATTTTATGGAGTGCACATGCTTGACACGAAAAGGCGACTTTAAAAGTTTTATCTTGACGAAAGGCTATGTGCGTAGTTAGTTGTCAAATACATCCAGTCTATCTCCTAATTCCTCAAACGTACTTGGAACTTTGTGAGCTGTTACTAGTTTAGCTTGCCCATACTAGTCCATTTATTTTCTCTTTGACAGTCAGGTACCTTAACTTCTTATCTGAACTCCCTCAAAACATCATGGAACTAACAGGATAGGTATATTTTTCAGACTTGCACTGAGAACCCTGTTTCAGCCAGGTCTTGAAAACTTGAAATTGCATATCGCCTAACTTCACAAATTGTAAAATTGCATGCCCAATTGTTCTTTGACTACAATTTGAGTCTCTTAGGTGGTAAATATTTCTCACAATATCCTTGGGTTGAATAGAGGACGGATAGAACAAAGATCTCTCTCGTTTTCAAGTGCCTAATGTTTGGAGGAGAAATTGCAATAGTGGAGTGGAGTTGACAAGTTGAACGACAAATACTGCATGATTCTCGATGGTAGAACTGTTGCTCTGAGCAAGCGATTCTCAGTGTTATTCACTGAATTAGCACATCTGGTCCTTAGTATAGTCCGTACAAAACAATCCGGCTACGAGAAGCCCTCATACCAGGCCTAAGTCTTCTGAAATTCCCTAATACACTGACAAGAAAATAAAAACTTTATTTTTTGTTTTATATCACGTAACAGCTTGCTGCTCTTCCGCCCCGGTGGAGCATGAGTGGTTTCTTAGTCTCGAACATCCTTTTACTTTCACTTGGTTAATGAATCTAGCCTGTAGGTGTGAGGATCTCTATTTGGTCCGAATTTTCATTGGCAGATTTCGACAAGAAATAACCCGGATTTCCATCGTAAAATCTCAAAAGGAGGGGACTGTTAACTACAGGTTAAAGCGGCACGCCAAGGCCTCAGTAGAAGAAAATTCATCAAGAGGACATAAATTTAATCGACAAGGTGAAATCCGAAGTTTCGACAACATGGAGATCAATAATAAGATTCGAATGGAATAATGCCGGTAATTTTTTCCCATTTTTGCTATCAGTAAATGCTCCTTTGGACATCCGCTTGAAAACATTACTACTTTATCCAGTCTGCATAAGTCTGCATTGTCTATACTCATACTTACAGGGGTGAGCTATGAAAATCATACAAATCACGTTTCACTTTAGCCAGTTTTTTCCCAATAATTTTATTCACTTATGTTAGGATAATCACTACCACTGTGGTCTTCAATCAAAATATCCTAAGCTGTCAGTTTCAGTGATTTCATCTCAGTATTATGTTTCGCATATGGATGTATTGACAAAATTTCCTCGGATGCACAAGACCGGTTTTGCGGATATTACTACCCTTCAAGTATGCCTACCCGGTATTCTCCTGCCTAACCATTTCTATACTAGTGCGATCCTTTCTTAGTTTCTCAATAGAATCTCATTCGAATCATTAGGATCGTGAATAGATGATAAGTCCATTTAAGAATCACATGAAGATTCTAGTGAGAAACTAAGAAAGGAGCGCACTAGTATAAAGACGGTTGAACAGAAAAAAATGTCGGATAGGTATATATGAGGAGCGGCAAAACCGCTAAACCGGTCGTGTGCTTCCGGGGATATGTTGTTCATCCATCCATATATGATACATACTACTGAGAAAAAAAACAATGCTTTCGGGCATTATGTCCCCTTTCCGAAGGTTAGCCTTTCCTGGTCGACGAAAGTCCTCCCACGAATCACCACGTGATTCTTAAATCCACTTATCATCCGTTCACGCTCTTAACGACTCCAATTTAATCTCATTTTGGAAGCTATGACACGGACAAAAGAAAGTTCGTGTCTCGATTGTAAACACTCGATCCAATTGAGGGGGGACGCTTTTTCCCGATTTATACGCATACTAAGTCAGTTTTGTTCAATAATCTTAGCAATGTAACAAAAATGGAACAGTGTCGGACCAGACACGACGGACGTAGAAACAAAACAGAAATTAGAAGGAATTTGTCACGGAAGATTATTCTACCCGGGAGACAGGCAATTCGACCGCATCCCTGCTGTCCCATCATTCTATGACATTAGAATACATTTTACAATAGGCCAGTTGACTTCTATCAGCCGATCAGAGTTAATTCCTTTAAACCATATGAATGAGTTAATTTAACGATAGTCAGGTAGGCAAACAAACAACCTGATGTAAACAAAAATGGCCAGTCGATAACAGGAAAAGATCAAGGCCTTTACTAACGGGCTAGTTCGCGTAGGTGCAGTTAGACCACTAGGTTGGTTAGAGACATTGGGTAATGTGACTCAGTGTGCCGGTCATTGGAGTTTTCCATTCAATACCCTTTTTCTGCAATGTAGTTCTTCAAGTTGTTATTTTGCAGTCGATCATTTTACTACTTTTGTACTTATCTTTTTTGAGTAGATAGTGCTGTGAGTTGGTGGCGAAAACCAGTGCTCGTTTGTTCAAGGTTAGTGGTTGCAAAACTAAGGTGAACTGAAACATTTAACCAAATTACAATTTATGTGGCGTAATACGACACATAACCCAAATTGTCATTAAGGTAACCAGCTAGTGAGCATATGCAAGCTAATCTCGTGCACATTCTCATCAGTATTCAAATCACGGGTCGCAAACCTCTTGATCTGAATGTAATCGGGTTGGGCCGAGATGGTGTCTCTGGGATTTCACAGATTTATGTTTGATAGACTAATCAAACTCGCTCGCATTTATGGAGTCTTGGGAGATAATACTTTTTGGTGTAGGGATACGCTTGTTGCATCGAATAGCTACTATGAAATGGTAGCATAAAGTTAGAAAGCATTTATTTGCCTGGACCAGAAGAATGCTACCTTGATTTAACCTCATGCGCTTAGTGACTACAAACTGACCAGGGGGCCATTAATATTCCGAAATCAGCTGAAACCGAAATGGCTTGAAGTAAACGTTATATTTAGACGAATAGGAACTCGTGTAGACAGTGGCAAATAGCGTTGCGCGATTACAGGTGATAAGATCATCAAGTTTGTTTGGAACATGCAAGTACTCTGATAAATTTATACAGCCGTGAAGAGCACTGAATGATCCCTACAAGGTCATTGAATGCAACAAAGTTGCATGGGCACCAAACGTGAGCTCACTTATGCAGAAAATCCAGTGCCCCTCTTGTTTGGGATTTCAAGGCCCCTTGTTTTGGGATGATTGTTCTAATCTGGGTTAATAAATAATTGCCACCTGAGACAATCGTTATGTTGTTAAAGTTCCTCAATTTCTGAATACCGACTACCGGTGCCATCTACAAAATTTCATTCGCGTTACTTTCCACTTTAATTATTCTATCCTAAAGTGAGTGACAGGTTTGCTTCCTAAGTCACTGAAGTACCTTATGGTTATGTAAACGACGTAAATGATTATATATATATATATATATTATTACATAGAGTGTTGTCTATTGTTTCACATCCAGATAAGACAATGAACGAATTGTCACAGTTATCAAATGGTTCGTGAGTATGCCCTGCTATATAATCGGCCTATTTCAATCCTTGTGTACACGCCAAGTGATTCAGGGGCTTTGCCACAGTAATCAAGGATTAATTAGCAAATAAAATCTCGTATGTCCATTACCTGTAGCCAGTAGATGGCTGGAGTCACAGCAACAGTAGAGACCCACGAAGTACCATTCGTTTTACAACCTTAATTTTTGTAATGCCACCGTAATCTCTTCCTCTTCCATAAATCTCCAGAGCAATCAACTAACGTTTTGTCAAGTAAACCTCGAAAGTATAGGAAGACTGACCGAAATCAACAGTTTGTTATCAGGTATATCTCTAACTTTCGGTAGCAGTAGTGTCAGAATTTTACGATGAAGTTCTCCACTTGTCCTCGGCAAATCAGTATATTAAAACACAACATGTGCTCATCAACGATATCTTTTAGACTGATAATGAAACCTTTAAGGCTTAATGTGTTGTGGTGAAATACTTTACAACACTCAAACACTTTAAATAATATGCGTTGTACATATAAGAAGAGGAATGTCTTAAAATGTTAGAGTACGAAATCATTTATTGTGCATTTTGCAACTCCTAAATTTGGATGAATCCTAAAGACTTGTCAGTAAATCATCCACCACCTTAAAGAAGTCATTAGTAAAGTGTATCCATCACAAGACTGACAATTTCCGTACCTCATAAACTATTCCGCCCCATAATGATCTACCGTCTCAAAGTTCAATCAAATAACCGTCAAGTTGAATGGGTTACAGAATGTGGAGACGAATGACTAACGTGAACTTAAGCCAGATTCACTTGTAGGGAATTTATCACTCGTGGTACCCAAGTGAGACTCAAATGATAACGATGTTACAATACACTAGAAAACTAAAATAGCGGAATCCGAAATCTCCACCCTAAAAAGATAACCTTCGCTGTTCCCAGGCTCTGAATCTCGTGTTATCTGGCCGACTCAACTGAAGATCTTTTTAATTTAAAATGCCACCAGCAGAGGATGATTCCAGCAATATTACAGAAAATTAACCACTTTATTGCATTTATACTATCAGTTACTAACCATACATTCGTCTTATCTGTCCAAAGCATAAATTCATTTGTGGTCCATTTCCTCTGTTAAGTATCATTTACACTCCGATGAAACTAAACATTCGCCTTGTTCATCCGCTTTAAACACATCTGCTTTAAGTGAAAAACTATGAATGATTTTACCACAGATCCTTACCGATGGATGTAGGCGGAAGACGTCACTTGGCAATTGCCCTGTCCACCACTTGTCAAAGGGAGATGCGCATTTTTTTTCATATCACCTGTTGTTCGAAATTTTAACTGGGGATCAGAGTTTGCTTTGTAGTAACCTGTTCATGTAGCGTACATTTTTATGTTCCGAATCCAGTGTACCAAGCACATACACACAAACAGACAAGTAAACTTTTGCAGTTCTCATGTCACCCATATCAACAGACCCCCGACCGTCAACCTCGTGCAAGTGCGTAAATTTTTGACGAATATTTTCGAGTTATGCTTGCTTGCTGTGCGATAATTGCACTCGGGTGGAAATGCGCACCTGGGACTAATTGACAGATGGCACATGTGGCAGTCAGCGAGTGAGTGAGCCGGGGTGCGTGATCTCCGACGCGATTTACCCGCGAAATCCTACTCGACACGGGCATTTTAACTATTTTCGCCCATTGTTTCGGTTCCTGCAATGTAAAAATGCAACCAGGATTTTAGTAAACCAGATTTCTCCCCATGTTTGTCTCTTACTCCGTGTGTTGGACTATGTCAACAGTGCTCCGTTTTCGTGTCCTCTGTAAACTGATCCGATGTCCACCATTGGAGAAAGATATGCAATTTCCCAAATTTGTGATACACAAACTATCGGAATGCAGTTTATCTAAGAAAAAGAGAATTTTATTAAAAATGAGAGAATTAGTTGCATGATTTCCGTTCAGACTTTATACTTCACAGTCAAACCTCAAATCAGCCGGTCAGGCTTACACCCTGGAAGCACGGAACTCAAGCTTGATTGTTATCGTAGCTCACCAGTGGTGCACCCCTTTCATCGTACCCATGGTATAAACCTGTGCGCATATGTTACCAAGACCCAACTAAACTGACTCTTGGGCTTCCCGGAATTACGGAATTGAGGTTGTTCAGATATCACGCTCAGCGATAGTCAGCAATGCCAGACAGCTTCGTAGAGACATGCCAAATCGAATGCTTCCGACGAAATCAGGTCCGGTTCATATGACTTGGCGCATGTTTCCATTTGGCCTGAGATCAGGTAGAAACATCCCAAACAATGATCACAAGCAGGTATACTTTTTATACTTGTGTATAAACATATGCGTATAAGCATCCAGTATTGAACGACAGGAAATCTGAAATTGGGGCAACCATGATGAAGTAATCAATTTGGCAATTAATGGTATAAATCATGGGTAACCTGAATAATTTTGCTAACAAAATTGCTCAGAATCCCCAGACACAGAAAGCATATAGTGGATGCTAGATTTTGGAGTACTATACGGTGATCGGCTTGAATCACAACTGTACTCACTTGTGACACCTATGCTCTGTGTTATATTCAAACTAGGCAGTACGCTTGGTTGTCATGGCATCAGTTGAAGTGGGATAAATAATTTTTCATGATTCTGATTTACACTATCTAAGAGCTACTAGTCACTGACTAATGAATAAAAGTAAATGCGTCCAATAGCCGTCGGCACATCAAAAGCCCCGTCAACGGTGATCGCAAAAACAATTGTATATATCCTCAGTTTCAAGCAGTCTATGCTGCAAAACATTTGGGATCCTGTGGATGTTACTGGCAGTCATAATCGTAGACAGTTTGACTGTGATAGTATTTTGCAAATTCAAAGCTTTCTGTTGTGTAAAATCTTCTAATAGGAATAAAAGTTGACACTAAAATCCTGTGTATTTCAATATATGCCGAAAAACGAATACATTTAGACGAAACCCCTTTTAATTCTTGGGTGGACTCATTAGTCATACATATTTTATGTGTATAGTTTGATTCGATTTTGGACTATTTTGAAACCTGCTGTCTCCCTATCTTAAGTTGAACGGTTTGTTCCTCCTCAGATTTGATAACAGGTTTTCCAGAACTTTATCATTCCAACCAGATACCGGAATTTTAATTGGGATCATCGAGCAACTAGGCAAGTCCATTCTGATTGGAACGGCGTAGCGACAATGAATTCCAAGCAAAATTATTTTTGATCATCCTGGAGATTCCAGAATTTTGCTCGGAATACTCTGGTAGAGTACCATCAAAATTTTAGATCTATTTTGTCATTAGTGTGTGTATCTAACTATAATGGTTCTTTTTATCTAAATCCGTCTAGCTTCTCGTGCACGGAACAATTCGGTTAAATTCTTACTGATATAACACGTAAAAAGCGACTGTCGTTTGTCTTGAGCAATGTTTGCTAGGCTAATGAGGTTTCCCGTTCAAATCCTCCCACCGTCGGTCAACTTTCGCATTGGGCAGCCATCTGTTGGCCTCATCTCTCTACAGGAAGATGATGTGCACCGTCATTTTACTAGCAAGAGTAGATGGCCAGTACTAAAATTCCGTTGTGTCTAATATCTGTGAGTTTTCCGACTCTGATTTTGCTAATGGCTAAAACTACAAGTAAATACTCGAGGTATTTTTGTTGTAATTCAAGTATGAGCATCTAATAAACAAATTATTTCACAATATTACAACTCCCGGCGAGTCACTTAATATTCCAGTGTCAAGCGAAGCTAAAAAATGTTCAGGGATAGAGGAAGTTAGGACAGGAGTCTTCGGATACGTCTATGCCATGAGCAAAATTAAGCAGGAGATTGGTCACGCGAATCCCGGGATATTTTTTAAAATGTGCATAAACAATCAAAAAGACTATAGTCAGTCCTGGATCAAACTTCTATGATTTGTTGATCATATTCTTCGAAGCATGAATTCATAAAAAAATCTCTCGTCATTTTTATTGCTAATTTTATCACTAGAATATAACTCGGCTTACTTTGAAGCTAAGTTTCTGGAGTCTACCTTCAATGGTTACCCTAAGCTTGATGGGTGCCAGAGGTCCACTACCACATGCCAATGTTGTCCAGCTCTATTCCAACCCGAAAAAGATCACCGGTTTTCGTTGTTTTCTGCCCACTTATTGGTTAATAATTTGTATTCACATCTACTGTCATTTTTACTTATTCATGCTCTTGTTTGTCCAAAGATGAACAATTTTGTTGATGTATTTGCTGATTCTATGCAGTCCCAAATCCAGCACGACTTGGTCTCATATTCACAATGGGTTGCTTATTCTTCATCTTTTGTGCCTGCCGTATTTGGTCTTTCTTCCGTTTACCAATGAGACGGGTTTGGGATCGCATAAAGGCCACTCCTTTTAGTAGCCGAAAGAAACGCAATTGAATATGGAGGTGTAGGCGAACGACAGTTCTACATCTTTTCGTTAAACTCTCATCGTTCGAGTCGTTTTTAGCCTCCACAGTGAGTATTGCCACTATCTGGCGGAATACTGGATGTGAAATAAATTCATAAATCACCCGTACCCAAGTGGAAAATAAAAATTTTATAGCTGTCATAAGGAAACTGCATCCCAAGTGTTCTTTGCGCGTAAAAACTCAGTAGATGAGCAAGTAAGAAATAAAGCAGAAAAACAGTTTTTGACGGCTCACATTTGATATCTATTCTACTTCTAAAGAAATTTGAAATACGAAACACCGGTTAGAGGGAAATCTGAGTTCTGTCACTCTCTTCTCTTGTTATCTTCATCCCATTCAGCTGAGCATCGTATGTACGAGAGAATCCAGTTTGCTCTATGAAGTGCGCAAAATGAAACTATTGTTTGCAGTTAAGTGTACACAGTGTACCGTTAACTTCCATTGCACAAAATTTAATGAATACCTAGCAAGTTAGTCTACTGATTTCCTGATAAGTGGGAAATATGCATACAAGACCCAAAACAATGCACCCTGCAGACTTCTGAGTCAGAGACAGTAAAATCTCTCTTAGAAGTAGCTGTTATGTGCGGGAAAGAAACCGATGGTTTTGGCATACGGGGCAGATAGCCTGGTGATGTAAGCTGACGAGATAGTATTTTAGTAGTAGTAGATTGGGCGTTTTCATGAAATAATTCACCACGTGATATCATCGCTCAACTCACCATAAGGAAACCATTGAAGCACTGTACAGCTGTTTCATCCTTGTTAGGAATCATCAGCAGTGCATATCCACCACGCCCGAACTGGGAAACGCGAACCCGGGACGAACGATTCTGAGTTGAATGCCTTAGCCATTACGCTACCGGGCAGGCTCTGAACGGTTTGTTGAACTTCAGCACATGATGTTGCACCTATCCGTCACTGATTTGCACAGTTACTGTCCGCTAGCTCAGAGCGATTGACCCCTACTGATAGATGATTTCACTGCATCTAGTCTAAGTACGACGAAGGCTTTGGATATGACCCGCACTCAGGAAGCACCAGGGTGGGGTTTCGCGCTCTGTAGAAATCATCACTGGTGCACAACCGACATCTCAGCAAGCGTTTGGAGGGAGAGCTTCCAAATGGAATGTATGTGAATTCCGACTGCATAGCCAGGTCCCGTCCATGTTTGTTCAGATGTCCTCAGTGACTACTGGCTCTCATTATATCTCGGATCATCAGACAACTGACACTTGACCATTCGATCATGCATTCTTACCATCAGGCCAGTGTAATTATCAGCCTAGTTTGAAATTACAGGATGTTTAATAGAAACTAGGATTTCCCGTCTTCTATTGCTTCCGTAAGAAAGCAAGAAGCTGAAGAAATGGAACATTTTAATCGCCTTCTTGGTCATTTTGCTGACCAATAAAAGATGTCAACCCTAGTGCAAATGGTGAATTTGGGAAGGAAACCGAAAAGTTCTACACCCGGTACATTTTAGCCTGCAAATTCATCACTATATCACATTTGTCTGCTTAAAATCGGCTGTTTTTCTGGAAGTCATAACACTCCAGATGGCTTCAAATGGAAGCGGATTCTTCTGGATAGCTTCTTTGTGTTGATCCATGCATCCACTTGACAAAATCCGTATAAGTTCTACTTTCCAAGTGAAGGGACCTTGGTACATGTTGACATCTGCAATTGCACTAAGACAAACAGCTGACCCAAATAATTCCGCTTTCGTTAACTTGAGAAATCTTAAACAATCTATCTAATTTCTCAGTTACATATGTTGGCTCGAATGATGTTCTTGATTTTGCTGCATTAAAGAAACAAAGGGAATGATTTGGCCTAATACGGCTCTTTCGATCATTCTTGCCGTCCCTGGGAGTCTCGCTGTTCAGCAAAATATCTGTCGCGCATAAACGCTTACCGCCTTGATCTATACATTTAACTGGTAAGAAACGGATGATTTGATTTTACCGAATACGAGACGGAAATAGGCCAACATCCACCAATGTGTGGGGCATGCGGACACCCATCTATTTTTGTTCCAGATGAACTAATTTAGGGGAGCAGTCTCCTTGAAAAAACTTCATACAAAGTGATACGGATGCGAAGGAATGCATTGCAGCAATTAATTATTCATTGAAACATGAAAAAGACACCCGAAAAATCGGTGTCAGCCCAAATTTATCCTTTAAAATGCCATCAATCTGGCTATAACTGGAGTGAGCCTGCACTCCTAGCGTTTCAAGAATAACTCATTAGTTTATTTGTGAAAGCCCAGCCAATGGACAAGCTCAAGAATTCTTAATTTTACACTGATTTCAATAGACATTCTGTTTTGTTGACGGTGAGAAAATGCCCTTGAGACTATTTCTATAGCGCTAGTTCACTTCAGTATTAAGCTTACGCACAAGCCATTCATGTTTCCGACAGGCCTACTTCAAGGTGGGAAAAACTGTCAGCACCAGTAACTTACATGTACGCATAATCCTTGTTCACTCTTCAGCGGAGTTAAAAGAGGACCTGCTGGGATAAAATGGTTCATAAATTTGAAATCATTGGGAGGTAAGTCGTAACCCTGGTTGCCCTGTGACGAGCTCCGGTGGAGTCAGTCTTACTCGAACGGCCGTTCGGCTGTCGAGGACATTTTATGAAGAAAAAGTAAACCACACATCGTGTGACATCGTTTGACATCGTGTGAAGCAAATGACAAAAATAAAAATGGATGCTTTTTTACCTCTAAGTAAACCCCAGAAGCAAAGCGTCCGGTCCGCTGCTTAATAGTCCTTTCAATGATTTTTGCTTGGACCGATAATTTTAAAAGCGTTGAAATCGATGAACTTTATGTTTTATATTTTTACTTCCTTTAAAAATGAAGTAACAATATGCATCATTTTCAGGAAGGGGTTGCTACCATCAGAGGGCTGGGGGAAGTTGACCAGCGTTAGGAGGGTTCGAACCCGCGACTTTCAAGTCCAAACCCCACGACTTGGAATTAAAGTAGCAGTCTTTTCGCAGCCATTAGCCAGGAACATTGTCAGTGACGAAAACTGACAATTTGAATGCCATGTGAAGTAATCGCATACTTTTGAAAACTTCTGGTTCAAGCGGTTTACCAGTCTCCGCACACTTGACCAATCCCATGTTATTTGTTTTGCAACGCACAAATGAACACTTTTTCTGGCCAAATTCTTGGGGCCTTGTGATTGATTGTTTGAGTGTTTTCAGGGAATGTCCATTGACCCCAAAGACCTTTTCAGATCTGAAGTTTAAAGGTTCATGATACCCGCTGTTTGAGGTTCTTTCTTGTTTCCCTCTGGACTAGGTTCAATCCACCGAGTACTCAGAGACACAAGCAGTATATATATATATATGCAGGAAGTAGTATCTGGATGCGTGAACAAAGTTTGCCCAGGAGCACACGACCGGTTTCGCGGTTATTGTCCCTCGTCAGGTATGCGTGCCCGATGCTCTCTTGTCCAAACATCCACATACTTGTACACTCCGAATTGATTGATATTTCTCACCAGAATCGAATCTGTAGCAACAGGAGTGTGCATGGAAGCTCTTCGTCGAAGAGTCCACAGAAGAATCACAATTGTGATTCGTTGATAATTCTTTGTCATTTGGGCTGAGCCAACCTTAGAAACGAGGGCAGAGTGCCCCAGAATATACGTATATATATATATATATGTATATATATATATATAAGCAGGAAGTAGTATCTGGATGCGTAAACAAAATATATATATATGTATACACGCAGGTGTACCGTCATACGTGGACAAGAGCCGACGTGTCTGTACACTGAAATTGACAGTTTGGTATCAGTGTGCAGGTGATTACTCGCCGTTTTGGTCCTATTCGGTTTACACTTATTAGCGCAAGGAGTGCGCGAAGCTGACTCACTATTGCTTTCCTGCCATTTCTGTTTTCTGTATCCTGAGCTAGACCAACCCGACCAACCCGATCAACCATAACCGAGCAAAGAGCTGTACCTCAGTGTTATTACCACAAAGTTGACTGAATTTTTAGGAGAATGTGTGATAGCCAAGGCCAAACAAATACGCCATTGAAAGACGGATTTAGAAGTATGTTTTCCATCCCGTCTAGGTTGTTCAATTAAGAAAGCCTCAAGTTTGTTGTATGTTTCGCGTGGCGTCGAAGTATCTTGAAGCTAAGGCGATAGCGAGAAACGTGAGCCTGTCCTACCACCGATCGACGCTTCTCCCGCCTTGGGCAGTTCAGATCCTGGAAACCGTCATGTGTTTACACACAGACACTACCCAGACTGCTACAGATACAGACTCGCTTGGTGCACCCCAAGATGCTGACTACCTTAACATTCAATCGCCACAGTTTTCGCTTGTAAACCAATCTTGAGTAAGGTTATCTGCGATAACCGAAACGTCGACAAGTCAACTACTTCAACTAGGCTGTTACTAATCGATAAAATGTTTATACAAAATCACAGTTTTCCTGGCTCCACGCTGACCAAGATAGTCGTGGAAGGGGACACACGTGCACCCACATCCGCTTGAATCCGTAACTTGTTCGTTGCTCACCAGCAACCACTGAATCGGACACCCCGTACACATGCATCCACACGCAAACACACACGCACACTCGAATTTGCACTAGGCCGATAGCGGTCTATAACGTGACCATTGACCCACACACTACCGCACACGCGTACAAGCAGTTGCGCACATTTGGGTTACGAACACCTTCGACCGATCAGATTCGAACAAGTCCCCGTTCTATATCACTAAATGCACATTGCACACCATTCTATCACGTCGTCTTGAAGCGACTCACGCTGAATATTTCTTCTCTTACTTTTGGAGATTTTCCGTTTCACATCAGTTTACATTTATTTGCTAATGTTCATAAATAATGCCTATTAACTATGTCCTAAGAGGTTGGGAGTCAACGTTGAATTGACAAAAACGAAAAGTTCCTAGAAAGGCTTTAGTGCGACTAGGATTACTGAAAAGAACCAGCAGGAAGTGGCCGGAAAGACTTTTTGCAAATTGGTCAGAATAAATTCTGCTATTATCACTAAGTGAAATTCATTCAGTAAGATACCTAATAAATGGTTCTTCTACTAAATGCCACTTTTCTAATTTGCTCATCTTAGTCTTTAGTATTGCATGAGATTAACCGATGTGAGTAAAGAATAAAACATCTCATTCATGCACGGAACTATGTCCATTTCTATCTCTCACTATTTTGGAATTAGCCCAATGCCGTGAAAGATTGTCAGTTTTAATCTGTTTCAGAAATCGTCCATGGAACAGAACTGAAGGGAGCTTGATGTGAACTTCGGATGCGCTTTACAACGGGAGGTAGGACTTAAGTGAATGTGGCAGGGAACCCAGGGATCCTCTGGATATGACTTTATGTTTGGGTTCCTCTTACAATTATATTTCTGGCTTGGAAACGTTATTCTATCACCATCAGTCGTATATTCACAGGCGTTTCGTTTGTCCGAACTGGCGGTGTACATGCTTGATCCTGTCGGTTTTACCAGTTCGTTTCCGGGTGTTCGGTCACCATCTTCGGCAGAACCCAGTTGCATCTTAGACATATTTAAGGGGATACATCCCCTTGTGAATCAGCAGAGAGATTAATAAATCTCAGTCGAACTGTCAACACTAAAGTTCACCCCAAAGTTGGATGGCGGTAATAAAGTCGCGTTCCACTTTATAGAGACAAGACTCCGAATGAGCATAGACAGAGATCAAAAGCTTTTATTCACACAAAATCCCCGGGTGCCTTCATTTGGGGAGAGATTTTATGACATTCGAAATCTGAACTGTAAAAGTATGGATTACTTTCGACCTTTGCGTTGCCGTTATGGAACTGTGAATACTTACGACCGATAACCCAAAGCCCGCCCTCGTATATTATCATTTATCTCCACGGGTTGACTGTTATCTGTATCAGAGAAGATAACGTGTAATTTCACTAGGAAATTGTCATGCAGTACTATGCTACAGTGTTCTCTGCCCATATGCGACCCAGTGGAATACGCAGACGGACACAGCTGACGAAGGGGTCCCACGAGAATACCTTGAAATCGTGTTTTACCATGAAAATAGGATGATTCTGATGTGCTATTCAATTATTTAATTCGCATTATCCTACTGGTATGACTGCATGGATCAACAAAAGGGGAAATTTTCATGAAGACCTGTGGTCGATCAGCATTTAAAATGGGAGCTCGTAGTCAAAATACAGGCCGATCGTCCGTTTGAACAGAGATTTCATTTGAGCAAATGCTTGTATGGGGTGAACTGATAGAATCCATCGTCATAAATTAGTGAATAATTACATTTTTGCATTTAGAATGGAACGCCTAAACTCCTTAAAGGAAACTCGGTTAAATTGCTACTGATCTGTTTAGCCCCGGTTGCATAACAGCGTCGATCAAGATGTAAATTCGGAAATGTTCCTAATGCAATCATGTCAAATGGAATTTGTTCCACCAACCTTGTCACAGACTGTTCGCCTTGGTGTATGTTTATCACCACTGATCACTTGGGAAAACTGCTTCGGAAATCACTTTTCGTTACGGCTATCACCGTTCAAATACATTGGGTTATCCCTTCCCGATCAATCTATGAGGTCTCTGTTTCCTCGTGCTTACATACAGCACAGTGTTGCTCCACCTAGCCATCTAAGATTGATTCTATTTAACTCAAACAGGCTGCATTTTTCGCTCCAGCCTTCTATCAGATTTTTCTTGTTCATTATTTTCTTCTTTAGTGCGTTTGAGACAGTTCTGCAGATTTATTCGGGACGATATGCGAGTTGAATAGATCATATTCTGAGGAGGTACATCGAGAGCAAAAAAAACATACCGTGCTCTAAAAATAGAAATCGAGGCGGATATAAATACACTTGTTAACCGAATTTTCCAGTTAGGAGGCAATCAGAACACTGAAATTACGTTGTCTAGACGTAAAGGAAAAAAATAATTCGTGATACGCCGAGAGAAAATTTGATAACTAGACTTAGTAGTAGTGGTAGTAGTAGTACCGTTAGTCGTATTGATTGCAGTAGTAGTAGTAGTAGTTGTAGTTGTAGTAGTAGTAGTAGTAATAGAAGTGGTAATAGTAGTACTAATAGTGGTAGTAGTAGTAGTGATATTTTTCGCAGTGGCTCTAGTGGTGCTGCGACGGCAATAATGCTTCTGATAGGTTTTAAGTCTATAAGCATGTTGCTCAAATTACGACTGTTTAGCACCAGTCGAGCCCTATTCAGCAGTGGACAGTAGTAATTGAGTTACTTGTAGTACTATGGGGTTACCGGGGGCACCTATGCAACAACGAAGCTCGCTTCGACTGGGCTGAGAATTTTTAGGCCTAAATTTTTTATCCTCATCCATCTGAACATCGAGTTATGATCGGTGTAAATGTTGAAAATGATTGTTTCGTAACAGCATCCAGATCTTCATTTGGCTATGAACCCAGAAAAGTAAAAGTGTGGTCCAAAAATCCAACTGGTTTTCTCAATGGTGAGGTTCTTCAAAGACGTTTCCAATACTCTAATTCAAAATTGAGGCTAGCCGTTTTGATTTGTTATGATACACAAATTAATGAATAGTTGCTAATAACCTTGAGTGTCGACTGAGGTTTTTTGGCAAGGCACGAAGAATATGCGGAACTTCAACTATTCTTTTTCGCGCGCAAAAAATCATCGCGGCTGAATGCGGTACACTGTGTTGAGTATCTCGCGGTAAATTACATATTTATATAAAGTATCATTATGGGCAAGAACGTTTCTTTTTACTAAATCAACCACTGGAAACCAGTGGCCAAACCTAAAATCAGCGGTTCCGCGAAATCCTATTTGGATAAACCTGGTATAACTTTCTAAGCGATCTCTGAGAAGTCAGCAAAATGGATCTCATCGATTCGTCACTTACGGAATTGGTGGCAATTTCTTTCGGAATAAATGTGTCCGTCAGACCGGAATATTGGGGCCAAACTGGGGCATTGTCATTGATATCTTCAATGTGTACGTGAACCAAAATAATTTTCGTATACTGATCGTCCGACCGTACATTCAGATCCAATCGGCATTCGGGAAGCTGTGTAGTGGAAGCACCAAGATCTTTCACATCCCCCAAACCACCGTTGACGAATTCCGCGAAGTCAACGGCTCCCGGTGAGATGTCGAACGCCGCGGAGGGTATTACTTCGTCAAGTCGAGGACTTGGACAACAGGAACGAAAAGTCGGGCACAGCTGATCCCGATCGATGCGTCTGGCAATTCTTAAGATTCCCGTATTGGATTCGAGGTGGAAATATTGCGACTGAGGTTCGCTGTTGAATATCTGGAAGTTGTCTTCTCGTCTGACATCTCGTCCCGAATGAGTACTGGTTGTGACGAAAAAACGTAAGTTAGCAACCTCACGACCTATGGGTTCTTCCTCTGCCATTTTCACACGCAGCTTTTTTAGGCCGCTGAATAGCGCAGTTTGTGGAATGAATGGATTCATCGGAAACTCAAGCATTCTGTACGATTTTGGCTCAGGAGCAAACACAACTGGTTTGCTGTCCGTTTGCATGAGCAAGGCAATCACGAGCAAGTTAATAAACCACATCAGATAGACCCCAGTGATTTGATTATTTGACGGATTCGATACTCAGTCAGTGACTTTGTCCCCTGTTTCATTTTGGTGGAGTTGATTTTTTGCCAAGTTCACCTTCATCCCGGAAGTGTGAGCCACGTGTCGACAACCGCGGTGATGTGTCCGGGAACTGATAAGAAACGTTGTTGAAACAAGCAGGTTGATATCAAGCAGAACACATGGGAAGTTGAATGAGACAAGAGAAAGCAATCTTATTTGTTGGAATTTATTAGCCTTGTTCGCCAAAACATTTATCATTCGCTCAAAACTGTCACGCCAGATTGCATACACAAACACAAACCCCCGCTTGCACACGCACACACAGAAATGTTGACTCAGAACGGCAAATCTTGCACAGTACAAGGAAGCTGAAAAGGAAATCACTGAACATCAATCTTTCTGTAGATGGAAATGGGTGATATGAAAATTCAACGTGGATCTTTTCAATCAATTTTCGTCTCAGTGTTCCTTTGCTCATATAAATATGAGGATTTTACGTGCAAAATTATCCGTGTGATATAGCACTTGCCATTCTAAGCTCACAGTCGATTGGATGGGATAGCCACTTTATCACTGAATAAACGGTAACGAAAATTTCACCGGTTTGGAATGCCTTCTCCTTTAAGCTCGTTCAGGTACCACTGTAGTGTCAAAGTTATACAACCGAGCAGGCCAGAACTGGAAAGAATATTCTCAGCCAGATTCGCGCTACACCTACCACAGTACTATGCAGTCTTAGAATTTTGCCCTTATCTAACACTATTGATAATTAACCACTTTGTTACGTCGGTATTCAGGTTGGGATCAAAATAGTCCCTTGATTCTTGTCCGTTCATATTTGGCAAAATAATCTGAAGATTTATCAAATGTCATTGAACCATTCAAAACTGTTCGCATTTTCAGTTCCAAGATCAAAACCGGAAGAGGGACAACTTGTCTGTCCGGTCGACGAAGGGGGGCGGTGAGCTTAATCAGCCTTGGTGGTTAGCTTTTGAGGAAGCCTAGGAGCGTGTAACGGTGGCATGCCTAGAATTGTTGTTATGTCCTTTGACTGTGAATTCCATTCATCTCTTTACGGCGACTGCCATCCGTGTAGCTGTCACACGATTTTGAAGGAAAGGTGCCTATGTCATGTACTTAATGAAAAGCTCCTTCCTTGGGACAAAATTCGACTAATTATAGCTGTATCTCATTAATCTTGTCGAGGTAAATAGGCTCCGACTGCACTCTGTTCAGGAATATTTTCCAGAACAAATTTAAAATATCGGATTAATTGTCATGAAAACTTGGAATTCAAAACATAACAACCGGAAATATATCGTAGAGCAAATGCAAAACGAAAAAACAAGAACCCCCACGAAGCAGTAGAAATGGCATCAGATACCTTAGTTCAAATGAACCTTAAACTGAGCAACTTCATTCTTTCACTCTAACTTCATGTTTTTTACTTATTTTATTACGTAGGCGATGAAGTAGACCGTTTTCACCCAGAGGTCTAGGGTAACTGAGAGTTGCCAAGTGGACAAGTTGACCAACTTTAATAGGACTCGAACCTAGGACCTCAGATTGACTTTTGCCCACGAAGAAAGTACAAGTGACGAGTCACCATGTCAAAGAGATAGCGCGCGTGTGCTGATAGCTCAATTCAGCTTTTAATTTCCACAGAGAATTTATCATGGCTCGGAGGATGCCAGCACTCAGCCGTTGGATGAATAATTACTTTAAACGGCTGAAAAATACTGGCAGATGTGAAACTGAATGCAGTTACAGTGCAAATATACACAGACCGTGACACAAATTAGCGGTTGAATTTATCGGCTTCCATTTCGGAGATTTTATGAAATCTAAAAGTCAAGGAAATTTTCACGAATCAACCACCAGTTTATTAGACAACGAACACGATTAGCCTAAAAATTATCAAGGCTTATTCAGATAGTTTTCTCTGGAAACAAAAGAAATATTTTTTCTTTAGATACTGTGCACAAAACGGAAGCAGGTTCGACAGAAGTTCACTAAACCGTTTCGAAGTAAATCAAGAACAATCTTTGCGACCATCCCCGTTTCGATTAATCCGATTCGAGTATCAAATATTCCGGTGTTAATTCCAATTTTAAACTTGAAAACTTGTAGTCGGTCGTCGAAACAATGTGAATTCATTGAATAAAATGAAATGACCGATTCGATCTTTTAGTGTTGCAGACGGATATTCAAGCCACGAAAGAAAGCGATATAAAGTCCCCCGAGACCTATATGTTTACTGATACGCTCAGTCCATAAACAGAGCCAAAGGAAAAAGTGACTGGAAATTCTCATAGGTGCTAGAGAAGCCGTGCCGATTCGGTCACTTCTGATTTGGTGATCCGGTCTAGACGTCGTAAATAAAATGTCTGTCAAATGAACTATCCTTCTTATTTTATGAAGCCCCTGGAATAAAACGATGCAGTATTTTTAGAGACTTAATTTTGTCTTAAAGATAGGAAATTTACAACACAGAAACATCCCTCTTCAGCTTTGTGTGAAGAATGGTGCACTCTAACAGTTCGACGGAAGACGATCTTCAGTTTGACTTCACAATAGCCTAGCTTTGGTTCTTCTTCAGCTTCCTCGGCATTCTGAGCGTTTGCTACCACTTTGGGCGGTATCCAACTGAATCTGGCACACGTCAGTCAATGCCTAACACGGCACTCGATCTCGGGGTCAACACGGTAATGACTGGATGCAAGTGTTCTGAGATTGACGACCGAGTACATGAGACGTGTAGAAGCGCCGATTTGGTCTCGCAGGCACAAGGTGACTATTCTCAACTCGTCATTTCTTTGCATACTCTGCCCATGTTATTAGTTGCCTAAATTTTACCACCCTTATGTGCAAATCACTTGAGGTCATAGTCTGGCTATTATTCTATCCCACTCTCTGCATGTGTCGTGCATCCATTTGTTCTATGGAAATCGGCTCATTTCGTATCTCTACAAAATGACATGATCAATTTGCCTCACTTCATGTACATTGCCCGCCAAATTAATGTCCGATACCAGGATCAACCGAAACCATATTAGTGATTTCCACCCTCTTTACGATCAGAGTGCTCACATGAAATTGGAATAGTTTGCCCTTTTACAAATTTTTCCTCCGTGCTATGTATATGAGCCCGCTTTGGATGACCGGGTCCATGCAGGTTTTGTATTTTAATCTTTTACATTTTATTTTCTTTTTATTGATGAAATAACAATGTACAGCATTTTTCAGGAAGGGGGCCGCGGCCAACAGAAGACTGCAAAGTGGGGAGTTGAGCGGCGATGGGCTTACCTAGGGAGTTATAGTGAGACGTCTGATTCTTATTCCTATTTGAATAAAATACTAAATTACTTGTGAAAACTATCGAGCTCCACAGTTTGTTATTTCAAGTGCGTCATCTCAAAGTCTACTATAAGAGACTATTTCCGTTTGCAATAATCAATAAACATTCGGAAAAAATTTTCATCTACATCTATGTTCACTGAATCAACGGAGTATAGCAGATGAAGGTTATATGATCGCTCACGGACTGCAACTGCTGTAACCAGTCAATGAATCTTGTTACCACTAAACGATTGCCGGAGAGCTTTATTATTTCTTGTTGGTCTGTCTGTTCCTCCTTGAATGTTATCAGTGGCCATTTGTCCTTTTGTCTCAGTCGATTTACATTCTCATTCTTATTTTCGAAAGATTAAAACTCTTACCTTTTGGCAATTCCTCGATTTGACTTCACTTGTCGACTGCAGGCCCGACAATCTTCAATTTCATCACCACTGTCTGAGCACAAATGAGCAGATAAGCACGCGACCCGTAGGAGCATCGAAATGCATATTTGGAGGTCAATGTAATTGTGATTTTTTCTCATGCCACGGCAACCTGCATCGCGTAAAATTTTAGCTGGGTATTTGCAGATGAAAATATTTCGATCTAGTGGTGTGGAATCTCTGAATCGCAGTTTATACGAAGGAACGTTTTTTGGAGGGTAATATCCGCCCATCTTCTGTGCTATAGTTAATCCATTCACCTTTAGTTCTCAGTCAAATAACTTGCAAGAAGCCGCATTCACATCAGTAATGTCGGATCGAGTCCGGTTGTATAAAAACTCATCAAGACTTGCTCTATCTCCCATTGGGAACCTCGACTAGCTTCTAGGGGTATTCACCCATCGACGCAACTTCCGATACATTCAGTTGGTTCTACGTAAAAAGTGCCACGTTCTCAGTCCCACATGCAATGCGGTGGAGTCCAAAATGCCAAACGATATTCAAACATTCACGTTCCACTCTGATGCGGAGAAGTGGATGATTACACGAAAAATGAACCCTACCTTCCTTGATCTGTTTGGTGGAATTTACGTTTAATTGCTTCCAAGCAAGTTCACTTCCGGTGGTCTTTGGTTTGTGCATCGTAGACATCACTTACGATTGTGTACAGTATTTCTAGACCGACTATATGTCAGTTAGATTTTCGCCATTGTGTGCGAAAAACACCGCAAACACAGGCGTGTACAGACATGCAAAAGCGTTACCCGCCATCATACAACTGTCCCGCTCTTCTCTAAAGCGGAACTGCGGGCTTTCCTGTTTGTTGGCGTCTGTTGGTCATCTAGTAATCCCTACTTAGACTGCAAATCTACAACTTTCTGACATGTGAGCAATACGCAATATGAGATTCCACGCTGAAGGTAGGTTTCAGTCACACAGCTTAGGACTTATGTTGGAGGGCTATCAGTGACTAAAGGGAAAAAATTCCAAATGATTTTATACAAAATATATCACTGCACCGACCAAACAAATACAGGTTTACGTGATCGAGCCGCCTTTCAATAACTGAGTAGAACTGAAACTGTGTCCGTCGAAGGGTTTTGATCGGCTTTATTCTGATCAGTTGGTCGTTTCATCAGTGTACTGATCAAAAACACACTGGACGGCTTAACACTGGCATGAACCTAATTGCACAATCCTGAGTGGGGTTAACTCTAGTGTGCAAGGGATTTACATGTACACATACCCCTCCCTCAAGTTGGGCGTTGAGGATCTGGATAGTTTTCTAAGTAAGCAAAAGGACAGCACAGTGAGGAATAAATGAAATGGCTTGTGGATGCTGGTGAAAGTATACGGGCAAGCAACCGTTGAGATTATTCCCTCCCAATAAGGCAAATTTGACGAAAGCTGAAGAGCAATATTTTAATTGGACAAACATGATGAGAATGAATAAAAGCATTCCAGGTGAATGGAACCCGAATGATCGTGCTTGAATGAAACAACCTGACCTACCGGGATGAATTATGTTACGTGATTATTGTGTATGTGTGCGTTTGTTATGGTGCTGGTTTAACCTCAGACAGTACCAAAATAGACCAAAATTGTCAGCTTCCAGCCCTTTACTAGAACATGGAGTGACGATGGATTAACGGATGCACAAAATATACATCGTTATCTGTAGAACACAGATCATTTTTTTCACAGAGCAACAACTAAAAACATTTTCCCGTGCCGAACCGTCTGACAAGTTCTGCCTGACAACGGGTGTTTCTCTTCACATACACTGGGGCCACCAGGACCATAACTGGCAAACCTGGTCACGGTAACCAAAGCAACACTGGGTAGCTATTAGCCTAAGATTACTAGGGAATTATTTTCAAAAAGAATGTAAGCTCCATGTTTCTGTCAATGCTGTGAACAGCAACTAGCGGTAAATCCAACAAAAGCCCAAGAAAGCTCCACATCGCATCTGGCTGGAGGCAAATTTCCCGGAACGAGAGATACTAACGGGTAATAGTTGGTGACGACGTGACATGATACAAACTTGTACACGTTCAGTCAACAACATCAACCAATGATGGCTCATCAGTCTGGTCAATTACCTTCCGAATTTGGCAAAAATAGCACAATGTTGAGGTAAAACATGTGCCCTAGGATGTCGTGGTTATCAAATCTATAGTTCAGGTATTTCAGGCCGGTAAACCAATAGTTTGATTTGTTGTCGAGCTTTTCGGGTGTTAAGCTCGCTAATTCAAACGAATAAAATACATACTGATTCGGAAAATTTCCCTAACGGAACCAAAACTTTTGACACGGGTGTGAAGTTTCGGTGTAGGAACAACAAGAAGTGCTAATACCCAAGTATGAGTGAATCGCCCTTGAGAACCATCGCGGAAACCAGCAAATCTAACCATTTGGGGTATCAGTCAGCTCTGGTGATCCATTGAACTGAGATATCTGGATGAATACGGTATCCGAGTTGGATTATAAGCAGTTAACGAGTGAGTTTCCCAAATTCCAGTCGTTTTCCAAGAGTCATATGAAGAATGAATCAATAATAGTTTTGCCAAACAAGTTTTGTGCAGTCCCTCGACAGTAAACTGTAGTTAAGAAATCCGCCATTCCAGGGTGAAACTAGCTGGAGTCTACAAAGTTATTCATCATGTAGCCTCAAAGTCCAGCTTACCCTTAAGAAACTTTGGAAGCACGCTACATCCATTTCAACATTGTTGGGTCTCATCAACTATGCATGCCCACCTCGCCCGAGGTAGGAAGAACGACTGTGAATCGAAGGTCTTCGTCATTACCCCACTGGACAGGCACATGCCGACTTGCTGAACTTTAACGCATGATGTTGCACCCATCCATCGCCGATTAACACGGCTGCGGGCCGCTAGCGCACAGCAATCGAATTCCACAAAATAACGAGTTCCCTGAAGACAGCCCAATCCCGAATTGGGGTTCCGCGATATTTGTTTTAAAACCAGTTAAAGTGAAATCAATCCACCGCCTACGAATCTCCACAGCTTCACTGTTAGTTTTTGGTAAGTCAAATGCGTCTATGGAATTTATTCCACCGTTTCTAGTTCTCAATGTGATTAGCATCATTAAACGGGTTGTACTTCAACACCTGTCTATACTAATGATAACACGTACGAACGTCCGTGGACATTTTATTCATGCATCCTTTCTGTGCTGGATAGGCCCAACAACCCAGAACACAAGTACTAGTAACGTCAATTGTATCCCCAGACGACATTGGGAGCACAACCTTTCTTCGTTGTAACCGCACACATCTAACTAGGCGTACACATACACAAACATATACAAACAAGCGCATGCAGTTCAGCACAACCGTGTCCATGCTGAATGAAGTTAGAAGTGATCAGCAGAATTAGGCAAAAAACACCAGGTTACAATAAATCAAATCCAAAAATCACACGGTGGTCGATTCATGCGTTCGAAATGCGCAATCATTGCCTAATTGACCTCGCCATCCCAACAAAACGCAAACCGTCCGGAATCACTTTGCACGGCTATATTTCCTTTACTTCACGTAAGCATATCCCGAGCTTTTGTTTAAATATAGAATTCTTGCTTTCTAGGAACCAGTGTGTAGACTTACGGGCCTCCAAATCAGGACCGTACTGTCACTGTTTGGCTCAATTACGCACAAGCAAGCAAACCAATGTCACTTTCCGTGAATCCAACAAGCTGGGATTTTTGTCTCGGTGTTTGCTAACTTAATATCAGCCCGTCGGCCCGTATACATAAATCACGACGAGTAACTTCGGAAGACGCAATGAAAATTAAAATTACTGCTACTTGCAAAGCAAAAGAAGTCGAAGTCGTTTTATTTCGTACTGCTCGTCCACCTCTATTCTATTCTTTTTCTCAGTCACGTAATAGCATGAGAATAGCTCTTTGTGATCGGTTAATAGATTTAAGATAGCCAGAATTCCAATTAATTGGGAATTCCGAAAATGTCCTCGATTGCACGAACAGCGACAGCGAATCCGTTAAATTTGAAAGTAGAAACGGAAGTCAAACGAATTCGATGAAGTCCAGCAAGAAAGAAGAAAATAGAAAAAAATTACGGGTTCATCAAGTGAGCAGACTTCGCTCATTCACCGGTCTGTTCTGTTCATGTTATCGTTGTCTAAATTTGTTTATTATCACAGTTCGATTTGGCTTTGTTTGTCCAAGCGGAACAGAATTCTAACACGTGATCATACTACACGGATAGCTCGTCTTTGACAGAAGATTTGAATCAACCGTACTCATACGCTCCAGATGGGTTGCGAAATCGGAAATAGCTGATCGCGATTTGGCGATGCAGGCCGCGATCACGGGGAGAAATGCATTGTGATCACGAATTGCACACGAACCAAAATAATCTCAACGGTAACCTCTGATCACTCACAGGCGTGTATTTCCGTGAGGGGGATGTCAGGTCTCAATGAAATCACATGAAATGAAAGCCGGCAATTCAGAAGATTAAAGCAAACATTCTAAATCAAAGTTTTGACTGTAACAGATATGATCCGTTTTCTATGGTGATGTTGTCGAATTGAAAGCAAAACAGTTCATGCCGCTTCTGTAGTAGCATCTTAGTAATAGGTTTTATGAGTTTTTCGAAAAGGACAAATGTGACTGGTTGTGAAACGTTGCTGAATGTTAAAAAGCCGGTCAGACAAGTCAGCTTGAATGGTCATTTTAGCGTTACCAAACTGATACAGCAGCTTCGGAAACTTAAACTGCCCTAGCTTAACAATTTCTCGAGCTGCACGCTTTCCGTCAATGTCACTCGATCTCTGCTCCGAAATCCCAAGCCACTCGTTGAAAATGATCGTCGAGTGAGGTGATGGAAGCGGTTAGATCCTTAACTAACTACAGCGGCATTAAACTTTCTGCGATAAATTGTCCAACGTTGAATATCACGTGTCCGTTAAAACTGAGACAGTAAGCTGCCTGGGAGGTTCAGTGCACATTAATTTTCTACCGACCATCTTTTTCTGACAGTTTAATGATAAGTTTGGCCACATACCATGCCCTTGGGAACTTACCGGTTTCCCTATGACAGTGGTTACTTTAGGTTAACGTTATCAGTGCTAACAATGCCGCTTAGTGTGATGCATGTGTACTTTTTTACCAATAATTCACGTCTACGCAGTATCCAGAATCACTTGCTCTACTGAGTTGCCGTGTGAATAATTCAGATGATATTCAAAAGGGAGAGAATCGAAGTCGTGAAATATGGACCCAATTCAAATGGGCAGATAGGCTGGACGCTTAAACGTGCGTTAGGGTTTGGCAAACTCTAGTCAAACACTACATGATTCGGAATAAAAAACCCATTTCCGTATTGCCTGTCTCACGTCAACGAACCGACATCTGACACTAGTGTGCACTCTGAGTTTTAAGTATTCCCGAAGCCCTTCTACAGTTTTCGTTGCTGCTTACAATTTCGTCTCGGTTAAGCAAAACAATGAAGCCAATTTGTTTTTACGTTTTGCTCACAGGCCACGGGTTGTGAATAATGAGTGCAGATGTCTGATTCTCGAATGTTGTCCCAACAAAGGTGACCGAACAGATGTACAGCTTTTCCCAATTAAACGGTTCTTTCGTTCTGCTTTCACGGGGATATAAACAGAACCACGTTTCTTGTGCGTCGAACGGAACACGCTTTTGCCCCAAACCCGGGTGGGAAAAACCTTACCATCAGTGAAGTTTGGGTCATTGAAAAGGTTCTATCACAAATAATGTCACGGATTCGGTTGAAAGAACTTGTGTACTTACTGGCATCACCGTATGAAGACAAATCAAACAGTTGTACAAGATCATCTGGAATACATTGCTCCAACAACGACGCGAGTTTTCGAAGCGACTATAAGCCTTTTTCGTATGATTAAAATGTTTCAACTTCTATCGTCTATTTTCTTGACATGTCGCTCACTTCAAACATCGTTTATCATAAAATACAATATAATTAAATTATTTGTAACCGGGTCTTGACAAAGAGATTACGTTCTTAGAATTTGTATGATTTGCGGTAAATATTATCGCCATTAATGGTAGGAATAAACGGAAGCAATGAAAGAATGACGTTCTTTATGATGATGCTGATCATGGTGATGATGGATGATGGCATTGTTGACGGAGATCGTTTTGATGATAGCGATCATAATCAACTTTATGATTCGGATTGCGCGCTGAGTTTGATTTAATTCTACATGTAATCGTGCAAGTTAATGTATCCGGTCTTTTCAATTGTAAGTTCCTGCCACTCTGAAAGACTTTTGTTCCCAACGGAAAACCGGAATCAATTTAGTGAACCTTGAAATTACTATTTATGCTAGCATTACTCGGTTTGATACTAATATTACACGATTAATTTCATCTCTGCCCCACCGTGCATTGTTATTTATTTTGTCCACGGTACCACTCTCATGAGCGACGCTCTTAACTGCTGATCTAGCAACTGTGACCCGCAGTGAATCACCGTCCCGTTAAATCTGTCCACAAGAAAATCTCAAAAATGGTTCAAACATTCCGGCTGTCCGATCAAACAAGACAGAATGCGTAAGAGTGAACAAATGTTTAACCTGCTGATATCTGATTGCAAGCATTAGCCCTAACGCAGAAATCCCAAAGGACTGTACTGTCCACGTGATTCGGAATGGGAAGGATTTTCTGTTAAGAATGAAGCGATTGTAGATGACTCCTGTCATCTTCTCATGGATAACGGAAATTTTTCAATCACATTTCCCCAGAGATAAAATATTGTTTAATTAAGGATGATCTACAAATATTCGAACATATATATGTACATGTACATATACGCATATATATATATATATATTCACGTTTTACGAGTTCTAGTTTGGATCGAAACGTCACGATAAACGTATTAACTCAGCGAACGCCTTCTTAACTTTAAAACATATATAAATATATAATCTGCCTACAGTGGCAACTGCGTATGTGAAACATTCCTGTTGAAATGTATCGAGAAAAATGGTTTTTTTATTAGTAGATGTCGGTTGGTTTTAGGGCTCCCCTAGGTGCAGTTATTCACTAAAATGTATAAGAATACATGAGGTCAAGGAAACATTTCGGTTCATTATGCTAATTCCGGAGAAGAGGCTGAGCCATTTTCAGAATCTTTCCCATTTCCACATTTGGACATCAGCATCCTACCGAATCGAGTGCTCTTCTCTAAATTCATCACATGTATAAGTTAGTATTTTCCAGCTTTGTTATTGTCTTGATATTCATATAGTCTTAGGATTCGCTTCAAAACTGCAATACGTACCATAAACAAAAGAACCAGGAGCCACACTTCTGCTAATCCCATATGGATGGGGTCTTCTATGAATCACTGGTGTCCTGTTTTTATCTACCTCACAAATTATTTTTTTTAATGATCGCCACTGAACAGAGGGTCATCATCAAGGCATTTCAATCTGAAGGTTTCGTGTTCATTTTTTGCGGTAGATAGAACTTCCTATCTGAAAGCTTTCTGCTGGTCGCGTCTGCCTCCCCAAAAGTGATGTGCGTTGTGGTTTCATCAATAAAACAATGCAAAAGACAAGAGAAAAATTTATGGCGCTAATTTTTGCTAGTCTGCTTGGTGTTAATTTCGTAAACCTTCATACTAAACGAATGAGCACTAAGTAAATATATTGCTAAAAATAACCGTTCTGCACTAATGATACATATTTCATGCGCACTTGAATTTTCAGGAACGTCTGTACCCAGTTGAATTAAATCACTCGGTGAAAAACGGAAAGCATATGGCATCTGGAACCTCAAAATAAGCATGTGTGTACAGACGCTGCTTTTCTGTAAACGAAGAAGCAAATAGTTCAGGCTGGTCATCTAACAATTTCCCGTACATAAAGGGTTTCACGCAAATATTGTACCTCGACAAGTCAATCGTTAGATTATGAAAAGTATGTTTAATAACTCTATGTGAAGCTTTAAACCGGAGCAATCTCATTAACATGATTTAGGATAAGGATTTGTCCATTGGATAGAAATGGACTTTTCGGTTATTCGAATCAGACAAAACATGCCAAAAAAAAACAAATTCTACAAAGCATATGAAAAACAGTGGCCATGTATTGGATCGGAAGCAACAAACGGTGACCAAAACTGATCCCAAGCAATGCAGTGGACCCGAGACATCAGGATACACAAACATGAACAAAATTGTTACATTTGCACACCATCGTCGTTTGTATTTAGAATACAATGAGAAATTGTCCATGGAATCTAACTGTTTAGATTACATCACCCCGGAAACCCATATTTCGATGTCCAGTGCTCTATACCATTCGTGGAGATCGCACCGATTCCCACTGATTGAATGTCGGAATCCTGAACACGGGCAGAGAAAAAGTTTTTTCCGGCTCATGCGTATATGACCCCGATTGTCTTATGCAAATGTCTTCTAGAAGAACCCCGTTTATAGCGTGAATAGCTTACTGGTCAATGGCAAAATCACAGCGATTTATCAGAAGTTTTTCGCGGGTAAGGCAAATTTAGCTTTGGGAAAGATGACAAAAATTTCTAGTTTTCGTTGGTAGCAGTCTGTTTTGAGCAGGAGTAGAAGAACAACATTTTCCCACCTGTAGGCCGGCCATACTACTTATAACAAAAGGGATTTTTACATCATGGCCAAATGGCATATGGAGCGTATCGAAAAATCGATGCTCCATGTATTAGTTACAGTGGTGAATAATATAATTTTGGTAATACATCGAGATTTTTGAATCTTTTTATCTCACGCTTTCACTCTTCGGAGAGAATTAGTCTAAACGGTTTGCTAATTCTGGTCAATCTCAACTAATAATTGTGAAACGGAGGTTCACAGGACTTATCTAGCAATATTTTACTTTGGCTGCACACTTGTTTACTTCATGAAATTTTAACCATTTAGTAAAATTAATAATGCAAGCTGAGTAAGTATTAAAGAACGAATGACGGGACCAAACATCAGCCATAGAGCTGAATATTTGGTTCCTAAACCAGGCAAAACCAATCAGTTGTGCTTTGAAAAGAAAAATGAGCCATGGTATTCTTTATTGAGAATCGTTTTATTTTCTGAAACAAATTGATAATCCACAGTCGTCTCTTTTGTTAACCAGTGACCATCTGTTCATGCCATCTCAAATATGAATAACGACGGAATTTCATTTCATTATCGAAAACCTTCCCTCTACACGAAATCCCTGCACATTAACGCTTGTGACTACCAATGGTGTCATTAAATTACATCGTGTTGTACAGACCTTTGGATACATAAATGTCACAATGAAGGGTGTTCTATTTCCTTCCTTGATTCACCTGTCTCGTTTGCGGGTTTCAAGTCCAAAACACCTCCGAAAGACTGAATTGTCTATCTCTTTGGCCATGTTGTGTAGAATAATCTGGGGATGCGTGAAGAAATCTCTCTGTCTGCTCATTTACGGAGGATGTGCCCTGTGCTCGATATTCCAAGATACACTTATCCTGTTTTTCCCGATATTTCTCGGTAGGGCAGCATTCTGCTACGAAGTTTAACGTGCCTGTACATGTACCTGCCTCCTCCTTGATAAGCTGGCTTCGAGCTTGGAATCCTTGGTGATCTTTGACTGCAAGTTTTGGAGAATCCAGCAACTGGGTGTCCTCGGACATTGGCTTTTCTAGAGCCCTCGAACCTTCCACGATATCAGTAGTGGTTCTCACTAGAAGGCTGTACATCAGATTCATCTGCTGGTCGGGCCGAAAGTTACGAAGGTAGGCTTGTTTCTGACGCTCCCGGCAGTCATGGTTGTCTCCTGTCGCGAGCTTATGGAGAACATGAACGGGGGAAACTGGTCTACAGATTTGAGTGTGATAACTAACCTACCTAAGATGATCCCATGAACGGAATTCATGTCGGAAGATATCGTTTTCGGGTCCACTACTTACATTTTATTAGTATCTTGTTACTTTTGCATTTTTGACACGATAGGGTCATTACTCAAGATGTCAGCTTTTGAGACGGTTATTTATGACTTATGGTAGCTAGTCGCCAGTGACTTAACTCTCTCTTCCGTCCATCCAGGACGTTTGACTTTTGGATATTACAAAAACCCTGAGGGACTATCAATGAATGCATGTGAACTGACCGAAGTGTGTAACGGAAATCGATCGGCTGTGAATAGCTGCAGTATTGCCTTGATTCTAAATGAAAACACTATTTCCGCTACAAGCACGTAGTTTTTATTTGAGAGTCTGTTCCAGAGAACAAAGCATGTCAAAGACGTCGACCATGGGCGATGCTTGACTTTCCATCTGCCTTTATCCAGACTCACTGCATATCCTAACGAAAACCTCTGTGATGAAGTATCCTGCGCCTAACCTGTAGGCATTTAACACTGTTTCCCTCCAAACTCTAGCAATACTAGAAAGAATCCGGTATTCAAACAATCACCTATCGCACCTCTTCAACGACAACGTTCTTCAACCGTATGACGGATTTCGTCTGACCATTTGAATAGAAGCTCAATCTTTTATCGATGTTCGCATGTCAAGTTAACGCAGAAAACTTTATACGTGTAGACGCTTCATCTAGTAACCCACCACTCGGTGAAATATTAGCGCTCAAATAACAAAAACCTATTCACTTTGTTCTACTCATATTTCCCAAGGGCAAAGTTCGGGTTTGCCATACCCCAATCTTGTAGCAGCTTCTTTGCACTTCAGGGACTTATCATACATCTCAGAAAGGCCCATCGTCATTCAGACGGCGACAAAATACTTGTTTTACCCGGATTTCTACTGAGAAACACGACAATGCGGCAATTTTAAGTCAGACAGTTTACCGATTGGGCAAATATCATTGCCGCAGTAGTCACAAGGTGAGAGGACAATTTCTACAATCCCCTCAGTTGTAGATTTGAAATGGAGGGATGAAGGGGAGTAACTAAGACAAACATAGATTTCTAGTGCTGAACTCGGGAAAATGATCACTGTGTGCACAAACTGGGTATCGGATATTCACACAAAATCATGTGGAAAGAGAAACGAATTTCTTTGGCATACCCTTCTGTGAAGGTTAGCGCTAAAAACTCTCCATCCTCTATGTACACGTGCCAGGACAGTCAAGATGGTCTAACTGTTTGTCTTTTCAGAAGAATTGCATTTCTGATAGCTTCCGTTTTCGATGGAGGACTGAAAACTAACCACTTATCACACCTACAACCACTGAGCAAAGGTTCACTACGGAATCAGGCCTACTAAACTGCTGTCAGGCTACGCTCCTGAGGGGTAATCAGTGAGCCAACGGATTGCCTTATACTTCGCTTTCATGGATGGGCTCTCCTAACTGGTCGGCAAAGATTGCAGCCCTTCCTGACAATTACAGCCTTTTCTATTTTCCTACACTTCCTCATCCGCCACTGATTCCGCTTTTCCTTAGACTCTTCCTGGATACCCCCGCAGCTTTGTGTACGGGGCATCCGAAAGGAAACATTGTGAGTATATAAAAGAGCTTCGGAATGATGGACAGTGGTCGGCTGATCCACTCCACGAGAGATAAAGTGGTCGATCCGACCCAAAACTGTGAAGACGAGAGAGAATGACAAGTAGGCTGATGTGGTTTTTTGTGGCAAAGTCAGTGTATGCCAGAAGCAGACTGAATTTGAAATAAACTTAGATAAGACGAGCTCCATTGTCGATGCGATTACCTGGGACAGAAAATGGGTTGATTTACATTTCGCCTCTGGCAAATAAGCGAATTAGGGCACTGGAATTACCCACAACTAATGTAGTGTCCGTTAAATATGCGCTTCTAAAGCAGTCGAGATGAGTCCTGGTAGAACTTCTCCATTACCTCAGAATGGCTATACTTGATGAAAGCAGAGGCAGACAGAACGAACGAAAATCGACGTCTCCGTAGATTTCTGTTAACATGCATGCCGGAATTTTACGCAAACAACTGTTGAGTGAGATGTCGTCTAGACATGCACGCTCGGTTATCAGGCTCAGAGTGATCCCAACACCAGCGGGACCAGAGGCACTCGAACACTGATAGCCTGACACATGAGGAGTAAGGCATTTAAAAGAAGTTGTACGTGGACTAGGAAATGCGATTGTGGAAGTGGATCCAGTGAACTTCCAATCTTAAGGTTTTCCTAGTTTTCGGTTTCTGTCATAAGCAGTATCGTGTATGGTTCTAGGTAGACCACCTTGCTGTATTACCTGGTTTAGTGCGCAAACACCCTTGCCATCAGCCAAATCTACTGAGCCGCCCTAATTCATGGGACCGCGCCTAATTTCTTATCCGAATAGCAAGGATTAATAGGGTCCCCTGTAGAAACGGTTTTGGAGTCACCTGGGCAATCCACCATCCATGTCACAATTTTGGAATGCAAGCTGGCTAATTAGGTCAGAAGTAAGAACAACAGGTAGGAAGAAATGCGGGAACAACCAACAAAATTATTCTAGAATGACTTCATCGAAAAGCGGCCATCGATGTCCATGCTCTGAATGAAGGCAGCGAAATCTGCGGCGAAAATGTAAACATTCTTCAGATCGGTATGCCAACGTACACGGACTGACTATATGACGGGTCTCTGGCACTTGGCACCCACCGCACTTGAATCAGTTGAAACTACGAGACAGAGTTATCAGCTGCGCTAGCATCAAGTCACAACGAGCATCCAACTAACCGCAATTCAAGGTTGTCTTTAATTATTCCGGCGATAAGTGACACTGATTGTGCGATCAGTTGCGACTGGCACTCGGTTCTTCCGATCACAAAACACAAAAATCCATGCTCAAGCAAACACACAATTGCGAGAACAAAGCCGTAGAACAACCTGGAATCATTCGATTGCAAAACTGTAAAATCGGGTCTTATTACTCGAAGTCAGCAAATTGAAAATCTGCCTTTTCTTCTATATACGCAAATAAACTGATTTGCGTGCTTTGTGGGAAGCACCCGAACAATTACGGGTTTTCATACCTTTGTGCAAACTTGTTATCTAATTACTGGCAAAAATTATTTATTATTAAATTCTACTAATTCCTATTTGCAGTACAATTCCAAAACCTCTAAGTTGTTCAGATTTATTTTTCAGTCAAAATTACGGTAGCCTGGACTGTAACAATTCAGAATAATGTAATAGCATAGCTAACTTTCATAGAATGTGGTAAACTCGGGACTGCATGCAAATTACAGGGAGACGCAGTGGAAGTCAACACATTTACGGTACGAGCCAACGTACATGCCCGCATGGGCGTGCAGCTTTTTAGATGCATGGAAAAGTCAGATCTCCAGAAATCATTTGAGTAGCATATTCTTTGAAATAATTCCGAATAATTTTGACACAATTAAAACAAAATGCGAATAACGCTTGCGAGATCGGTCGTGGACCCTGAGCTCTATGCTTTTCCTCTGTTTTCCTATTACGAAGCCCTTAACATTTTCGACCTCATGTCCGCCGAGACCGAGAGTTGACACAGGAAACAATGGATATCACCTGCGCGTCCAGTGTGTAAAAGCCAATCCGCTGTTTGGTACCTCGCTTTCACCCTCCGACCCCATTCATTTACTATCTGATCTGTGGGTAAAGCGAAACCGTAGAGCAAGTACCGCCCATCCAATTCATTTATACCATTTCACACAAATCACTAACACCGCAGCACCGACTTCTTTTTGAAAAACATGCGATTTCAGGAGTGGACTTTTGCAAAATGTTTGAATGTTCACATACTCAATGATATTGTGTTATCTGGTTAATACAGAAGTTAATTCCGTAACTTTACTTAAAATTAATATACTTGTTCCAATATTGGACTACAATTAAGCAAAAATGAATTTAGTTCGTTGGTCTCACTTCTGCCGCTTCCGGATACGTTTACAAAAGTATAAAACACTGAAATTCAACAATGGATCATTCAATACCGGAACATACAAACATAATACAAAATATCCGACTACACCTGGATGGTGCTCATTGGTCTCATTACATCAAGACTGCATTTTGATGTGATCCGACGGCCTGCATCGTTCCAAGAACCAATGATCGACACATGATGGCATACTTCAAGCCGAATGTTCAGTAGTGCCAGAAAAGTTAGTGATTATAAGCCTGACGAAGTAGTCGCCGGATCCTTCAGGTTAGGAGGTGGATTTGAGTTGGCAACTAGGCAGGAAGAAAATTTGTGCAATAATCACAGGTCCAGTCAGATGCGGTTCCAATCAGCTACTTCTTGCTGGCTTGTGGATAGGTTCTTATTGGAAGCAAAGGCTTCTGCGGAAAGCTTTAGTCACTCTCCTGTTTTCCGAGTGCATTCCCCAGAAGCACCCAGACGTAAACCTCAATGAATGATACAAACAACAAACTTCATCCTGTGTTGGCTGTTGCCCAGGTTAATCAGGACCACCCTCCAAATTGCTTCGCACATGGTGGATGGTGATAAGTATGCTGTTGTTTAGAGTACTCTATCCGAGTTAACGTCCCGCTGCTTTATGTGTGAGTTTGACCATTCCGAAATAAAAAAAACTCTTATCATATGTGGGCAGCCGTGAAGCATAACACTTTCAAACACTTCCCATGCACTTTCCATGGGAAGTTTTACCAACCTTCGTTAGTAGCCAGGATGGTTCTGCTGGGTCTGAAATAGGGTAGTAATTGTACTAATAAATCTCATGTGGAGGTCAATCCAATCAACTGGACTGCCTGATTAGGTAACCGATGAAAAATTTGCTTTATTAAAAGACAGTATAAGGCTTTTACAAATGAAGCTCGTCCAAAGGCGGAGTTACCTCCATTCCACATCAGAACCTTGATTTCTACCGACTTGTTCTTTCACTTAAGGCACTGAGGTGGATAAAGCGTAAAAATGCTATGGATAAGGGTGTTACTGGGTTAGTTTCGAACATTTGCACTAGCATACATCAGAATGGCTAAGACAGACAAAGTCTTGATTCTGGGAAGCAATGAAAGAGATGAGAGCTCAAGCCACTTCAGGCTTAACCAGGTTAGTCGGTGAAGAAAGAAAACACAAGCGGAGTTTTTTTATTTTTGTTGGGCATAGTGGAATGTCTCGCCGTTTATGAACCACAGTTTAAAATTCAGATTCCAATTCGCCAGTTTCCAAAGCAAGCTCAAGACTGGTTTTCTACCGCAAATCATTTCTCGTCATCCAATCGACTTACCGGATTCCCGACTGTACGCTTCGCAGTGAAAATAAATTGTTATGCATACGTATTTTTTCATGCTCAAATACTCCATTGCATAATTCAAGCATATCTTAACATCAAATATGGATTTGAGTCCAATAAAGACCCCTTTTTTCGGTTTCCTGTCAAACCCGATTTTGGATAAACGTAGATATGTACCCATCAAAACAGCTTTGTTATCGGAAGTAATAAATAAATGAAGTTTTGCTCATAGTAGTTAACCCTTTTCAAGTTAGTTTTAAACTTTCCCGGTAAATACGCAGTTCAATAGAATTTATCACATAAGGCATCATCATTTGTTCGATCCCATTCCCAATGGGCATTGCGACGTGTGACCTTGACAGTTAGGTTAAGGTTCCTGAGCGGTTTAAGAGATGACGCTCTGTGACTGCCTAACTGCTTCGAGGAAGTCTGTATACCGAGGTCACCGAAACACCGTAAAATGTCGTTCTATGCTGTATTCCATCCGTGAACCATGTATGTTATTTTAATATTTTTGTGTGATATGCTCTTCATCTCACTCATTCAGTGAAGTCGTCAAGTCTTCCACCAAGCCATCGCAAATTTGGCCTGTGTACCACAACCTAGGGATTTATTTTGGTATTTTGGAAGTTTATTAGTAATTTCCAGTGACTGGCAGAAAAAAATTGTAAAGAACAGTTTCGGTGTATTTTGGTAACAAAATTGAACTCATGGCTTATTGGGTATGTATCGTTAGTCGGGCATCTTTATTCGGATTTCATGAGGCTGTTAGCTGGCCAGTTTCTTCTCAAATCAAAGTGGAGGGTAGTCGTCTGACTTAGAACTGCTGCCATGTGTTTACAGTTCCGACCTTCTTTCAGTTGAAATAATAAAACAATGCACATAGTAATGCGCGGGAAAAATTTCAGCAGAAGCTCATCAAGTCGTAACAAAAAATGACCTAGCCCATGGAATAATTCAAAACCTAGTGATGGAAACGCTTGATTGTCTGTCCAGCTGGAGAACCAATCATCCATTGTATTTTGTCGTCTGTGGAAATGCACATACACTTCAGATTCCTGCTAATTTGGAAGATACATTCAACACACAATGACCATGAGTGCATATTCGGAAACCTGGATTGTGATCCCTGTCAGTTTTGAGAACAGTTTGCATTTCTTAAGGACATAAGAAGAAAAGATGCCACGAGTCTGTCAAGATTGATCACTCTGTAGGAATCAAGCATAAACAGCCTTGTAAGTAAACCATTACGTCGAGAACCATAAACAACAAGAAACAGTTATTGTCATGACGAAGTTCAGCGAAAATAAATCATCATAGAAAATTTTTCACTTATGCTTTACGACATGCTTTACCAAAGTGTGATTAGCAAAACAAACTTATTTTCGCCACAATTCTTGTGAAGGAATGCTCAATTCTAGGACAGGATTCATCTCGTTACCAAAGGAAAGTCAGAATCTTAGTGTTAGGTTGAAAACAATTACTGTTTTAAAGAGAAAACCCATTAGGTTACTTTAACTACCGAACGTTAAAGTTGAAAAATATCAGCAGTTGATAGGAGGCCAAACAGAAGGTATCTCAGCAACTAAACTGATGAAGTCCTCGTCCAAAATATTAAGAAATATCTGGATTAACATAAACCAGCTTCGCGACCACAAGTGACCAGAGTTATTGCGCTTTTCCCACGATCCGCCTTACTTGCGTGTGTTTGGAGTCTGTTGTGTTTGAGGATAAATTTTGATGGCAAAAGCATTAAACGTACTAAATTCTCGGCTTATCTCGCTTGTGAATGAAAGGTTACTGCTTGGCTTATCCTCCCAAAGCTTTGGCTGTGCTCGTTGACTTTCAAATGTATATTTATACGCAGTAACCCCACCCCACCGCACGTCAAACACATTTACAAACACAGACCCGTACACACACACACATATGCACACAAAGTGAACACTGTTGAAGCCACATATCACTTTTCTCCCTGCAGAGCTGTGCACCCCTGGAGCCAACTTCAGCGGCAAAATTCAGATCGGCATGGGGGCAGTGTTCACCCAAAACGAATGAATGAACGCCCTTCTCATGCACGCTCTAGATTCGAACACTTTTCTTTGATACCCATACCGCATCACACGGATCTAAAAGTATTGGCCAAGGGCCAGTTGCATCGTCCTTTGACATTGCTTATAATTTGCGGTTTGTTCAGTTCACTCTCCATCATCGTCAATGAGCACACTAATGAGTTAGTGATCGGTACACACAGAAGTCCAAAACTATGTTGTGTTCATTCGAGTTATTGGACCACAATTCTGTTTACTTGAT
Source organism: Fasciolopsis buskii (assembly GCA_008360955.1). Classification (NCBI taxonomy): domain Eukaryota; kingdom Metazoa; phylum Platyhelminthes; class Trematoda; order Plagiorchiida; family Fasciolidae; genus Fasciolopsis; species Fasciolopsis buskii. Next base: position 116,067 of record LUCM01002812.1, on the reverse strand, counting down.
ATTGCCGCTCAAATTAAACCGCCCCAGCCTAAGATCTAAGTGGCAATGCGATCAAAGTACTGCTCTCTTCTGGACAAGATTCCTTTATCCGTTTCTATTCATTTTAGTTCTGAGTACAAGGTAGTGGTTTATTCGCCAAGCTGCATGAAATAACGTTCATGTAGAGCAGCATTGCAGGACATGTTTAGAAACGCAAATCGCCATCAGCAGTTGGAGGGTAGGAAATAAAATGTCAGAAAGCGAACTCGTGTTTCCTTTCTGATATCCATCTGAATCGCAAACGGAAGAGTGGACAAAAAGCGAAAAAGAATGTGCACCTAGTTTTGGATTTCCGTCCAGTCAACTCACAGCTGAACTACCTAGGACTGCTCTGGATTTGACATTATCTCCTTTCGTCCCACAAGTCAGATGTTGCGGTTGGGCAAAATCCACTCAGAGGCCGATGCATACCACTCACAAGAGGAAACCTTAGAAGTGGCTTTGCAATGTTTACCTCCTAGATGGAAAGTTATTTTTCGTGGGCTAATATTAACCCTTTATTCTAAACATGAAGTCGGGACAGGACTTCGAAGGGTGCCAGTTATTAGCGGCACGATTCAAGGGTTCATAAATATGTCGGTGAGTGATAGCTATTCGCTGTCACCCGGCTCCCTTTCGTAAATAACCAAATAGGACACTGTGATTTTATGCAACTTCATATTCTAAGGTCATTGTTGTCGATCGCCTCTTCATAGGGTCAGGGGGGCTCTAGAGTTTAACCCACAACGTATCTTCCTAAATAAATCATATTTGGAGCATCTACTAAAAGAGAAGGACAATGAGCAGAAGAAGGATGTGTTTCTTACAATACCGTCGTAACATGCTCAGGACAGAAAAAATCAGAAAAGTAACGCGTTCAAAGAATATACCTTTTAGGAACCATTCAACTGCTGCGAAAAAGCTTTGAAAAACATGGATCTGGCCATGAGCAAGCTAAAGGCAGGAAATGCATTCTATTGAATGAACAATCGTGGGAAAGTAGAATACCAATATACAATGGCAACTGCAAAATCATGCTTATTCCTAAATCGCATAATATCGAATCTGTTTTAACTAACTGCCACTACTGCAGCGGCCAATTCGCGTGAACTCTTTCATGCCACCGATATTATCAAGTCGATTCATTTCATTTGGCTTCCCACCCAATAACTGTTTCCACGTCTTCAGCTTCAGGTCTCCATGGTATCTACGACGTTAAGATGGGACATCGTCTACTGAGAATAAAAATAAACCCCGTCAGACAATAATCAATTCACAACCAATAACTGAGATGTTCAGAAATATGCAGGTCAGATTTGGTGAAATGCTCGCACCGGAATAAATATTCCTCATGTTTACTAGTTTCTTCTGAATTATTCATGATATTTTCCCGAATGTTTACCGGTTTCCCCGTGTTGGTCCTGTAGGACGAAATCATTTCGTGAGAAAGAAGTCTCATTCTTGACCGTAACACCGGCCCAATGAATAATTCTGAAAATCCCAATAGTCAAACTTCATATAAGCATGATGCATGGAACATTCGAACGACTAATCCGGTGATGATTCACGACACAATTCGTCGTCTACTAACAACATTCACGCATCAGAGAATGTCAAATTCGGTCAGTCTTGCCAGCACACATCAAAAGTACATCAAATGGTGACTGCCCAAGCTGCGTCGTGACACTATCGCCTCAGATTCTGTCGAAGGGACATTTGCTTGCCGCATACTCTGTTAAAGAGATATTTGTTAGAGTAGCCATTTCTTCTAGAGGCAACTGGTGCAATGGACTCTTATTCCGATGAAATTATCGTTCAGTCTACTCATCAGGCAACTGAACGTCGAACGCTCAGAAAAATGGAGATTGGAATACCTAAATCACTCAAAATGTCTTAATTGGTTAATGTTGGCAAATCTCACACGCTTTAGTCAAAGCACAACACGAAGTAGACGGCCACGCTGAAGTTCGGTTGTGCCCTAATTCCGTGGAATTCATGATGAGAACATACAAACCCAACCGCAGTCATTCACGCATGTGGTCGGCTGTCCACATTGTCCTTCTCGTTAACTATAACTAGATCCATCTATGTCACAACCGTGAGATTAGTAGCACAAAAATGAGACATGATTATGAGCAAGTAGCTCATGAAACGCTATCAAGTTCACCCAGCTTTTCTGCAACTCCTTACTTGACTACGAGTTCGACATGCGAATGAAGTGAACCCAGAAACACAGAAAAGCAGTAATGGAACTGGATTTAATTGAGTCAGAATGAATTCGAAATTCCAGTTATCCAAGATCATGGTTTAGGTACCAGATATCGAGTTTCCATCAGCCTTACTAAAGTAACATTGATTCAGGATGAAAGTGCTATATGGTAATGACGGTTAATGAGCAGAGGTAACGATTTTAATCCTTCCGCTCATTGTGCGTCGTTTGAACCTAAACTATGTGGTGCGTGAAAACGGTACTTCTTTTGGAGTGCCCTTGGAATGTAGTCTGTTTCATCCTCCTCCCATGGGTATCTGTACTTCATGAGTGTATAAAAAGAATTCTGCACGTTGAAGCTCATCCTCTCTCCAATATTCAACTCACGAGGATTGGATTTAAGTACCTGAGACGTGTTCATGAGAAAATAACCTAAAAGCAACCACAATCAAGAGGAGATTATTTCTTTGTGGAAAAAGGACGGAGCCACTAGTTTTATAGATTTCCTTTACCAAATAAAATGTATCTTCCCCGTAGTCTAATCCAGAGGTATGCTGCAAGATGGAAAACCCTTCTTGGATGTTTGTATTGAGTTGCAACTAAAGATATTCCCCAAGGAATTGACTTTTAGCGCCGTAAATGACAGAGCCATCAGAACAATGGAAGCAGATAGTTGTCAAGATTTGTCGCCAATCAGTTTGATCGCTTCAGACTCCGGCTCCTGTTAAAATCTGGTGGTGTAGCTGCTTAAAACAAAATGAAACTTCCTTGAAAAAAAAACACTAGATTGGGATCTTCAATCAACTATATGTAATTCTCAAAATGTACTGAGGTGCATTTATCAGAGTTTTGGCACAAAGTAATGTCTCTGGTTTTCTTACTATGGATTTCAAAGCAAGTTTTCCGATTTCATTTCCTTAAAGTTGACTGAGATTTTGGTAAAATAAAGGGAAGTCAAAACAGTAAATTCCTCTTTCTGATAACCAAATGCTCTGTATCAATATGAAAAATCAACATAACCCATAGTAGCCAATCATTCCAAAATGATAGTGCAAACACGAGGACCATTTTTGGAATGCCCAATTTCCAGCTGAAACCAGTCAAAAACATCTATGTAGAACTCTGGCTGACACAGAAACACCAAAATGAATATTACCAGTTGTCGGAAATTCCAGTCTCCGGTGCTTTTCATTTAGCGGTCGCAGATGGATTGCGCCTTCACCTTGTGGGTTTTGTTTTAGCTATACTGTTAGTCATTTAACCATTGAAAGCCTCCTACTCTTTTTTCCGTCACTCAAAGGCTGCAACGGTTCCAACTCTGCAGGTTCAGGACTACAGATGAACAGCCATGAAAGCCTGGTCAGCTGTCAGAGAGTTGAGCAGTAAACCGTGACCTGGTACAGCTCAGTAATGCAAGCTTTACACCAGAACACCAGTGTGCAACATTCAGGAAGTGGTCCTGCAATTATTGCATTTCATCGTGTGGTTGGAGTTAGACCAAATCTTGGATCACGCCTGATCAACTAGTCAGTGTTGTCACCATTTCCGTGTGCATAACGGGTTCACAAATGACCCGACCAAGAGATAAATAGGGACTAAAACCGCAGTCCTAAATAAGTTCATTCTATTGCGATTTTCAGAATGTTATGAAGTTTACACTATATAGATGACCGTGTGAGACAAGCGGAACGAACAAACGGAAGGTAATACGGGTACTTGTGAACAGGAAAATATGGTCCTTAAGGGTCTCGACTGATTAGTCATATTGGTGTTCTTTTCAGCTTCATGAATGTAACTCCAAGTATGTTTACTGTCCGTTGCGCTCTTTCTATCGAGCAACTGTAAAAACTTTGCTGAAGAGAAAAAAGTAGAATTTCTTAACTCCGCAACGATTGGAGCTCACACTAGTCCAGCACAATCTCAGTCTACAATAATTGAGCAGCAGAACACGCGATTTAGATTGAGAGACTGACAAACTCACCTAGACTATCAACTAAGCCCCTCCACCGGCAGGTCACACCCGATCCAAACACTAGTCGTTGGTCCGCCTGTCTAGATTACGTCAAGTTCTGACCACGGAATCTCTGTCGACTGTTTGCAAAATTGGGTCGTTTACATATCAGGTAGTTATCATTGTCACAGCGACGTGAACCGCACTCCTCAAGTTAGCAACCAGGGCACTAGTGCTGACAGTCAACTAATCATACAAAATGTTTGATTGTGCAGACAGCCAAAATTAAGTTCACTTTCGCAACAGAAGGACGAATTCCGGACACTGAACAAGTCTCTCACTTGCACGTTTGTTTTTGTGTGCGCGTGTTACTACGATCGCATTTCCGCCCTCCAAAGTTTACTGTGCAACTGGTTGGGCGCAACTTGGTGATTAAATCAATGGATCGGTTAGGCAATCAAAATTACACGTAAATCCAAATAAAATGAAAAACAATGAAAAACAGAACCTCTTTAAATTCCGAAACGATATTTCTTTATTTATTTATTTACTGATTTGTTTGAAGGCAATCACGTCGCTAAATTTCACGTACCATTAACGAAAATTCTTCCACTAACATACATGGCATGACTTATGTCCCTGAAAGCAGATTCTTGCCTGGCAATAATTGATGGCCTGCATTTTGCACGCAATGAACAAGTTACTCCGAATTTATGGATGAGGGTGTGCACCTTCTTCTAAGGGAAAATTATTGACATAACACACAGATTCTGTGAAAATTTAGCGAAAAATGATTTAAAAATAATCATTTCGATGGTCCCCTTAGTTCGGGGACCCACAAACGATCACTGTGTAGCTGGGTAACATCAACTTGTGGAGTGTTGCTCTCGTAAGCTATTTCTGATACAGTGTGAACAGGAGCGTCTGCAGTTAGCTGGGCCCAGTGCATTAAATGACCCTTTGACTATTTTCTGCTGTTGGCACACTTCATCATCTTCCCTCGACAAGACAGCAGGAAAGCTAGCAAACTCAGCATAAACCGTAACGAAATGCTAGGTAACTGAATACTGTAAAGTTAGCATAGTCCCATAAAACTGACAGTTTTGGAGTATAAAACAGTTTACCCAGTAATATTTTAGTCAATGATTGTCATTAGCCATGAATAATGTTTCATAATTAATAACGTATCATGACGTAACGTATAACGTATAACGTACGCATGACGTATCATACATAGTTTGAAGGTATCACCACAGCACTCATAGATAAATTACTTTGAAAACGGAGGGTTCAGTGTCTTTTCCACGACTGCATTGGCCGAATATTCTTTTTGAACTTGACGCAACATGTCGAATAGAACTGTTCTCTGGGAATCGTGATGAAGTTTTGGGAAGGAATCTGCTTGGAAGTTACCACTGTCTTCCACATTCCCGCCTTCCCTCTCAACTTCAGCTAATTCGGATCAGTGCAAATACCAAATAAGCATTTCGTGATTTCATGATGATTTCGTTCGATGTGATCCCGTCTCATTGCATCAGTCTCGTTTTCTGAGTAGTCTTGACATTATTGCGTTTGAAAAATATTTTTCGGAGAACGAAACATTGCAAAATAATGGTTAGCTAACAGTGCATTGTAAGACTGCACCGATTGCATTTCGTGAAGAATCGACTTCTGACTTTGAGAGTTTAGTTCGTTGGGGCAGTGGTCCACAGGGAACTAATCGCATAAGTCATATCGTTCACTAATTAGCAACTAAACATAGAGTTTGTTACACTGGTTTTCGAACACATACGATTTCAACAGTACTTCTTTTTATTGTAGGGAAGAAGCTGGTATCTGCAGTCTCTAAGCCGAATTTTAACGGTAAACCACGCAAAAACTTTTTTATTCTGGCGCATGTTGACATCTTTCCAACTGTTAGCAATCCCAATCCACGCAAAGCGGTGCTGAGATGACAGCTCTCCATCTCCTCTTGACGTGCATTTTGTCATGGCTACCGTTCAGCACGCATCTTAGCATTCTTCTCCCTTCATTCTTTCATCTCAAGATCGTCCTGTCTTTTCTTCAAATCGTTGTACTTCTAGACTATAGTTCCCAGGGTTCTTTGGGGTCATCTAAGCCAATCAAGTCCGTCTTCTCCCTTCCCCCTAAGGTAGAGCCGTATCTCAGAAGTGGAAATAAATAGACGAATCATTTTGTTGTTTCGAAAGTACCCTGTTCTTAACTATAGAAGCACAATAGTCTGAAGTATTCAACTCGAGGACTTCCGTGGATTTCAGCAAAAAACGCAAGCACGGATTGATGAAATGGGAGAAAGAAGCAAGAAAAACAGAGGTCTCATGGAAAGAGATGAGCAAGTATTTTGGAGCTATTAGATTTATAGCTAGAGTCACTCTGTTGTCGAATTAAATATGTCGTCATACAAGAAGATTAACAGCAGACCAATATATGCCACTATAGAATTAGTCCGGACAGGTTCGGTCTCCACGACTACTGATAGCATCAAAATGTAATGATCTCGGGCAATGGTGGATCAGGGAAATCAAGTGGCGGGCCCATGTTTCGAGGTTGTCCCCGCTGTCCTGGTCGCTTACTTCCTTGTTATGTCGTTGCCTTTGCCATTCTGCTAATGTGTTTGTGCGGAGGTGGAACCCCACTCAGCGTCAGCAGTCGCGGATGTCACGAAACTAATTGCTTTGATTTCGGTCACATTGGTAGTCAACTAAGTCATATGTAAAAGGTTGAATAAACACTAGCAAGAAAACAGGCGGGCAGAACACCATATGTTGATGTTTTGCATGTTTCCTGGGTCGCCAAAATAAAGGTAGTTTCAGATTAAGCCTTGCAATGGCTAAGCTCCTGAAGAACACCTGTATATTGACAAGAAACAGCTCATGTTGATTAACTGAATAGCTTGTGACATTTAAGCTTAGCATCAAATAGTGTGCGAAGAATTTGGCCCCGCGACAATGGTATCACTGATCATCAAACCTTATTTGGTGACAAAAACACTGTGCTATAAGAGTCAAACCCTACTTAAAAAGGCCTGAGTAAATGACAAATTTTGGTGTTTTCAAAGCTTCAGCGGTCAATGAAGCGTTCCAACCTAGAGCGACAAACAACGACACCGCTGTGATAAAAATGAACCAAAAGACGTGGCAAAAGACAACTATCACTCGGCTGCCTATTCAACAAACTTGACTTTCGAATTATTATGGGTAATTTAGAACTTTCTATGAGATCCTGTAACGAATTTGTCGATGGGAGAGGAAAACAGACTGCCATTCGGTAACTCAGAGTAAAACGTTCCAGACGAAAACCACCTCTCGCTGATTCGTTATTCAGGAAGCTATTCACCCTTTGGTGTCAGCGCTCAACTCACCACTAAGAAATCGGATGAAGCACTATACACCTGTTTCACCCTTACTAGGAATCATCAGCAGTACATATTTACCACGCTTGCCAAATTAGTCTCTGTCTGGTGAGCATCACCTTAAATACAAATGAATTAATATTGACAGGAAATGATCATTTGAACGAGCTGCATGTTGGATGTGCATTATGCGTTATTAATGTACATATGTTTTTATTTCTTTAGGGAAATTTATAAATCTGGGAGATATACACACGACCGGTTCTTGACCTCTGCGTTTATGCACTAACATGACAAATGTTGCTTTTGACATTCTTCAAATCTGTTTTTGTTGGCTAAATTTTGAACCGCGCCTTCCGCAGATGAAACCCAGGTCACCCAAAAAGCCTTACATTCGAGAAGTACCGGAATCTAGTTTCGCTTCCATTAGTGCTCATCGGTGATGCATATTCTCATCAGCCTTGATTTGTTTGTGCAATCGCCACGATCTATAACGCTTAAGTATAATTTCCGCTATCAGATCCAAATGACTTGGTGGATGAATTCAGAGAAAAAACGACACGTTTTGAGACATTCAACATGGGAGTGTGCATTTGTCAAATATGTAGCGTTCCGGTAAGAGAAATTATCACCTCATGGCTGACGTTTGTAAATACCATTTATAATGAAGATTGAAAACTGTTATCAAATAGAAAAGTGATTTCTGCTCCCAGAGAAAGAACGTTCGAAAAGCGCATTTCCCCCAAAGAACAATAATAGTGGCCAACTACTTAAATGTCCTTTCGTTGGAATCTCTCAGTAAGCTGGAAGGAAATATGTTTTGTCGAATAACTCTATATGAAAAGTAAGCAGTCTATAACAAGGGATCAGGATTAAATGAAGACTCATCATCAGTTTGATTACCTGGTAGTGAATAGCTGTATCGTGGATTTTGATTTGATGGCCAATAAAAGCTCAAAGTTCTCGGCATTATTATGCTCCTGTCATCATATGATTTGGCCTTACTGTGAACAGTGTAACCCAGTGAATTTGCTGTTCTCATTGTTCTCATCCGGAGATATCGGTAGTCTACGCAAGTCCAATTCTGTTCGCTTGAGAAACTCAGTCTTGAACGAACTTTTTATTTATTTGTATAGTTCTTCTGAAAATTTATGACAGAATACACTCAAACTCACACTCACACAGACACACTCATAAGTCTACTAAACGACCTTCTGTCAGGAATTAAAACCCAAAGGCTGATGGGCGTATGTCCTACAGGGTTGATCGTCAGTAGAATACTTAAACCTCCTACCTCGGATGTCCTAAAGGCCGAAGTACTGAAAGCAAGTACATTCATCCAACGTCTGAGGTCCATTTCTAGCACCATGGAATCACTCCGCTGATGACAGATTGCGAAAGTACTAGAAGTACCGAAACAATTGGTGTGTTGAATGTGATGAAAAACTTGATGGGAGTTAACGAATTTTCCTTAGCTATCACTTTTCTCAAAAGAGAACTCGAAATTCGGTGACCTGTCTTAAATTCAAAAAACCCCTGAGCTTACGCTTGAGCTTTTGCTTGAGAGCACTGAAAACGCTGCCCACCCATATACTTTCAATAATTGTTCTCAATGAACAATTCAATGTCAAAGCTGCGTGTAAGACTCAGAATAATTTTTGTGAAGAGATTGCCAATCCAAATTTTTTACTCGAAACTGGCTCGCTTATTGTTGTTCATCCTACATTTACAAACCTTTGACAAACTTAGTATAAAATGCGAAATCCCAAGTAACATAAACCATAACCACTTTTGGTGTGTGCAATTCTGAGGAGTAAAAGTGTGAACCAGTTATGTTTAATCAGAAGCAAACTGCAACCGTGGACAAGCAAATATTGAACTCAAATCTCAGATGGCTAGGCAACTCTCCCAATTACTTCCCTCAAGGCATTATTCAAATCTGATGCATATAACACCGAATTTTTTCGACCAGGCGGTTATTACCTAATGTTTTATTGTGTTCGACCGAATTACCGCTGAGAATCAGACTGTTCAAGTAATTCAGTTAAGCCTCACGTCTTAAATTTGTTGCCAGACTGGCAGTAGTTAGGGCCTGCTGTGGTTAAATTCATCCAAACGGGTGCACTTAAATTCGACTATCTGCTAAAGTTGAGTGGGACTGACCTCTTCGGGCTTGAATTGTTGCCGGACTGAAGTGGCCGCCGTTAAGTAAGATCGCATTTTACCTGCTCGCCCCTTGTCAGTCGTCTTCTTGTTGATTATAAAGATAACCGTACTTAAATGTAGATTTGTTCCTAGCCTTATTTCGTCCTCTTCTTTGGTTCTTTTTCCATCATTTCACTATTAACACTGTGGCCTATCGAACACCTTTTGGTAGTTCTTGAAACAATTGAAGACAAAATGTTTTGCGGCGTAGTATTTTCACTAGGGTGACATCTGATTCTAAAGTGAGAAAAAAAAACGTGAAGACAAATCTCGCTCTTACTATTACGGGGAAAGCGAACAGAAGCGCAAAACATTGAACTTACCAGCAGAACAGAAGAGAAGCTTCCGTCTAAGGAGCCCGGAGTTTCAGGGTAATGAACAGAAATTCATGAATCCTGTGCTAGGTAGTGCGCACTTCGCGCCTGCAGCCGCGGATTAGCCACCGTTTCTTGTTCTTATCGTCTGACTTTTCCTTTTTTGGTGTGTCTGCGTGTGTTTGCTTAGCCTTATGTATACACAATAATAAATTTTGCAAATTAGAATACACGAATGAGTGGGAACTAAACGGAGCAAATCTATCCGCAATCGACGGTCCTACTAGGGCGGTACTCGTTTCAATTTAGGCGCCCGTCATGCACACTTGAGTAGATGAAACCAGTGTGGAAGATTTCGAGCATGTATACACACAGAAGCACGCCCAACCTTGTGATCCGGACGAATGACTTCTATACTACAGCCACACATCCGGTAGTGAACACAATTCCGCATTCGGCCACGTTTTCCCCGCGCACAGTGCCCACGATTTTCGGGTTGGGTGAAATCAGATCAAACTTGAGAACAAAAAGCCGTGGGGCGTTGAGCCGAGGTGGAAATCAGGGTGTATGTGTGTGCACGTTTGAAGTTCATTTGGATGCCAGTTGATTGGATCGCCTTTGCCACGCAACGGCTATCGGATCGGAAACTTGCGGAATCTTGCTTTTGCCCGTTGCAAGCGGGGCGTTCGCGCGCATGTGTATTTGAAAGGAGCAGGATCCACACACATTCAGGTATCAACGCGCGTGCATGCACTTAGCCACTCACGCGAATGGGGCTGGAGCGCAGAACTGAACCAATCCGAGAGTTTTTGACAGTTGAGGTCAGGCAGTGAGTTAAACCCAATGGCCGGAACACCGGTGAATGTCCAAAGTTAGTTAATATTATTGGGCTTGCATTCCCAAATAGTTTTACATCCATTTATTCATTCACTTTGTTGTTGTAATGTAGTCGCACACGTGAAAGTACGCATCGTTTTTAGTACTGCTTGGTCAAAACACTATTGTTTCAAAAATGGACTCACCATCCTTGCATTCTCCTAGTGATTTAAGTGAGATTCTGGTGCAATAACAGTGTGCAAGTATAAGGATGATTGAACAGGAAGATACCCCGTGTATACATCTGACCAGCGGCAATAACCACAAAACTGGTTGCGTGGTTCCGGGGAAATTTTGTTCTCCCATCCAAATACGTTACTATTTGCAATTAAAAACCGGAAAGTGGCGCTGTTTTGAAGAACCGACTAATAAAGGAGTGTACCCAGGCTCTAACGCGGACACACATTTACGTAGAGGATACTTGTGATGAAACCACTGGAACGACAGGACTAAAATGAGGGACAACTTATGAATATTCTGATGCCAATATTATGCATATGGCTGTTGATATGAGAAGTGAACGTTGAAATGCTGATCATCGTGGAAAGCAGAATTCGGAATCTTGAGTTCATTCCCAGTTACCTCGGGTACTTGTCGTCTAAGCAGTATTTGAATGTTCCCGGGTAAACTGAAGTGAAATGCACTTGGACCGGGAATGGTCAGAGTGATGATTTTGCATCGGTTTACGCAAAGTTGCAAGTTTGAATCCTTCCGTCGCCTGTCATTTCCCTACTTGGCAATCTCTCCTTGGCCGCGGTGTCTCCAGAACTGTTACACTTTTGGTGCACAATAAATAATATGAGCTAAAGATTATTAATAACATGTCAGTGTTGCTCTTGTGGTTAGAATTATTATTGTGTCAGGCTTACACGACAGGATTGCCCTTTCAGGTATATTTGATATTAAGACCACATGAAGCAAGACTGCACGGGGTGCTCAAAGTATGTACAAATTAATTCCCCACCCGAAGATACTGCTTTCGGATATTGCATTAATGCCAGTCTATATCTAACAAAGGGATACAACATAAAACCTCAATTTTTCCTGGTTCGATGTCCGCCACAATAGTAGCGGAGTTTAGTTTCAGGTTTGACGTTCATAAATCCAGCCATCAGTCGGACTTTGGTAACAATTCCTTTTGAATAGATTAGGTGGAGAACTGGAAAGCATTTTGTTACAAGCTCAATGAAAGCGCGATAATGGAACATTTATTTTCACCTTTCGGACATGAAAGTAAATTCCCAGAACCCCGGTCGCCTACTGAGCAGATGCACTAACCACTGAAAGACGTCCGGGGGACATCGGCAGGTAGAATGATGTTTATTTCTATCAATAATTTTGAAAGAATGAACGACAGGTATGTTTGTATTTAATATCTTGCATTTGAAACGTTCGAAATTCCGGAATTCAGGAGATTAAACAAATATTACTTCTTTGTACCATCACACAACGGAAGATCACCTTTTCAATGTCCGTGTAGGATTTTGCTTTATCCTAGGGACTCCTGCTTACGCTAACTGTTTGTTCACCTAGGTGGGTTGAAAGCACGCAAACTTGTCTCGTCTGACCGAATGGTTTCAGTCAGAGGGGCATCCATGGAAGGTCCAACTTAACGAACACAAATGACATTAGGTGTCAGGGGGTTCAACATGGCATTTCTTATCCTACATAAACAACAAAAATGCTTTAACGATCGGAAAGATTCACTCATGAAGACATCTAGAAAATAGTAATGATAATGCATTACGTAGGTCATGCTCAACACGATTAGTTTGAACAAATGAGTTGGACTCGTATGAAGTAGTCGACAGGCCTTAGGTCCGTTTATTGACCAGGATACTTGAATAACCGCATCTAGCAAAACTACCTTTCTTTTGGAGTAAATTAGGTCTTGAAACTTTTCATTTTTTCAGATTCCCCTGTGCAATTTTGAAAAGAGGTTACATTTTATTCTACAGAGGAAAGAAACTCTACATTACATGAACTGTGTTGCTCGTATTGTGTGGTAGACTTCTGTAAGCTGAGAGCAATTTTTTATCCAACGAGTCCAATAGTAGATGAAAGACTTTGGATCGGTTGATTATTCTGCTAAAACTGAGCTGTCTCGGTAGGGGTAAGACAGGTCAGCTAAGTACAGGCGTGGTTAAAACCACCAGCGATGAAGCACAAACCGTTGGACAATATTTGTACAAGGACAACTGTGTAAACCTCATAGAAAAGATCAATATTACACACATAGCAAAACGGAACCGCATGCAGGTCACTAGTTGTCGTGCTAAGATAAGGGAAAATTTGGAATGACATGTAAATATGGCACAGGCACCACCGCCACCAGAGCGAGTGAAGTTCATGCTTGGTATTCCTGACCACGGACGACTGATTTAGGATGCAACACTACTGCCTGTCTTCCTCTTGCCTTGAACTCAAGCCTGACGAAAACCAGATCCTCCTCAGTATTGTCAATGAGCCGGCATTCTTGAATGCATGTGTTTGAGTGAATTCCATAGTCAAATGCATTGGTTAAGCACCGTATTTTCTCTATTAAACATCTGATTTTGGTGTTAACCGAGACCGGAACGGTCATCCTGCTTGGTGTCATGTGATTTAGAGCTGCCTATCAGCCGACATACTTGCGTTTACTGAACCAGGACAATTTCGACGAGTTTAGACAACAACCCAAGGAGGATAATACTGCTGAATCAATCTACATTAAAATTTTCTTTAAACAACAATTCCCTTTGGTAGTACCAGAGGCGAGCGAACTGCAGTGCACGCAGTCGAATGGCGTGCGTCCCTCTTAAGTCGGATTGCAGGTGTTTACATCATGAACACTACATTGTATCGACACTTTCCAATTTATGAAAAGTAATTACCAATGAATTCATGTTTATCTCACTGAACATCAATGATTGTGGTGTTAAAATTGACTATAGGTATTTCAGAACAGCTGAACCTAATATAAGCATGGGAAAATATTAAACTAATAAACAAACAAATTGAATTTGTCCGACTGGGAAATGTCTTCGCCATACTTACGTCCACGTGCATTCTATGAATTATAGGAAACTGTGTGCCTATTTTGATTTTGAATTCATCCAGGCTAATCACAATCGGCCTAACTCTCCAGACGCGGTTTCTTGCACTGTGACATAGTTCATGCGATTGACCATTGTCTTAGAATCAAGGTTACGGAAGAATGAATATCGCCATACAAATTGTATTGGTATATATTTGTAGTATATCATATTTGTATGTAGAAAACGGAATTCCCAATATGAGAAAATCGACATGTTATCATGGATGTCTTGCATCAAGAAGTTGGGATCAAGGGATAAGTGAATAAATACTAGTCAACAAAGTTTTCAACAAGAGGTTAATTTCTTCCGTGCTTATGTGTACAGGTGTTTCTGGAGCACGAAAAGGGGATAAATAACTGAAGAAGTAATTCATGGATGGTAATATCCATTATCCAAGTCAGTATTGCAACACCACTGTGGCAACTATACACTCATGACAACAATGGACAGGCCTAGTAAAGAATGACTAGTAACAGCAAGAAACAAATGCGGGCAGTTTGTTTTTGATTAATATACGAATTTCCTGCAACTGTTTTGTCTTGGCTTTTCTCATTTGAGTTAGTGGGGTCGAGAGGTGGCCAAATGGAGTTAGAATTTGTTGTATTTGACTAGTGGAAGCCGGGGCAGACGTCTCTGCCCTTTTTACGTTTTACGTTGCAACCAAATTTACCAGTCGAGAATGCGCTGATTAGACATTGCAATGGACCCTCCTGTCCCACAGCCAGACCCGGTGCCTCGCAATAACTCTTCAACTATACCCCGTTATGTGATACTTCATTTCTACTGTATTGCTATTCCAGTCGTTTTACACTCACACTTTACTTGTTAGATGGCCCTAGAGGATTATGGTGTCATATCGACCCAACGGGAACCATACAGTAAACAGAGTTATCCACTAAACTGTCACCACTACGAATAGTTCTTTGCATTGGAGTGCTATTTGCATTATTGTTGTTTATTTGTGGTAGTTATTTGAGGTCCGGCTGATAAGCCTGTGCGGTAGGCAAACACCCAAATTGTAAATTTTTGGCATGCTCTTTAGTGCACGCGTTCTAGCCAGACTTGGTCAATCTGAAGCACGTTATCAGTCGACACACTGAGTGTGGTTACCAATGGAAGTAAATGATCTGCCGTACAATACTGACGTTCATCCTCACGCTCGAAAGTCGTTGGAGTAAAACTGGTGACGAGTGACAAAACAATGGAGTTAAAGTCCAGTGAACGGTTTAGAAACGGCCCCAATAGCCCAGCGTCAACGGCGTCGGACTCTAGTCCGTGAATCAATTCGAATGCCACTGCTATGCATTGAAGGTGTCTTCTAAGAGATCTGAAATGATTGTTTGGTGCTTTCATGGTTTATTAATCATGAAATCGGCTGTGACTGCGTCATAAACCACATTCTGAAACGTATAATTGGTTACCAGCAGTTTGGTCGAACACTTATCTTTAGGGTAACAACGTAAGCTGAACACGATTTTGCAAAGTTTTACACCCATTTCTTGTAATGAGATTATATGCCATCCGTCACAATATCGCTGTCTAGTAAGGATGGATTAACCGGATGTGTAAGCATAAGCAGAAAAATTGGCCGCGAGAAAGATATACAAAGACAGAGAAACCAGCGGATGGATGGATAGAGGGATAGGTAGAAAGAAATCAGCAGAGAGATGGGCAAACATAGACAAATAGAACAGAGTGAATAAACAGATCCAAAGAAATGGGTGGATAGGCAGAAAGGGAGACGGACAGACTAATAGATAGATAAGTTTATATACAGATAGATAAATAGGTAGATTGGTTGGTTGTTCGACATACAGGTGGTGAGATAGGTAGATTTATAGGTATATAAATAGATAGATGTATAAATATATATATATGGTCCAATAGAATGAAAGGTAGCAAGATATTCAGATAGAAGTGCTTATAGATTAAACGAAAAATTAATGGATTAACAGATAGGTAGATAATTGATTGGGTAAATTTGATAGATTGTTGGGGAAATATTTAGTTAAATGGAATAGAGTGGAGATAAAGATATAAACAGATAGATCGTTATGTGGATATATATTTATTTCGACAGGTAAATATTTAGGGGCTTAGTTACATCAACCGCTAAATGGCCAGATAGATTTGCGGATAAAAATATAGATAGAATTTGAGGATAACTGATTACTGTCATACGCCAATTCACGTACTATTATCCCTCTTTCTGAATAGAACAGAATACGGATCCCGATTTACTGTAATATTTACCTTCTTTTTATGTTCAACTCATGGTATTTTCGCATGCAATGAAATGACAGGAAAACAAAGTAGGAAATAAAAATGTCAGTGATGTACAGGACAAAGCTTTTTCTCATTGAATTAATTAAAATTCACGTTGTATAAATCGATTTTCGCTGTGATCGGATCACATTGCTAAGGAAGCCTTTCAGGAGAGTATCACACATGCCGAGTTTCACAATAAGGTTTTGTTCAAATGCCCTTTCTTCAAAATGTTAATGGGTTTTCAGAGATTCACATGCGTTCGCGACATGCATGGTCCCTTGTCCTGTCGCCTTAACAACAACCACGTAAGAAACGAACGCAGGGATGATCAAAGTTAATCTAGTGTGCGTGAAATTCAAAATGTTTCTGTTATCGTGAAAATCAAGACCGAATGATGTAAGGAGTGTATCGAAAGATCGATGCGCCATATAGTGGTTTTTATTGTGCATGATATAATGTTAATGACACAATGCTGTTGGTAAATTTAATTCGCCAACGTTTCGACTACCGTGGGTCGTCTTTCTCAAGACAAGATTTGTATTCAAATTTGATCCCAACAGTTTAGACACGTATCCATTTCAGGACAACTAATGTTCTCCAGTTCATTTTGTGGATCGTCTTGCGCATATAAGTACTGCGAAGCTCATGCCACAAGCGCCACATGAAAACTTTTCCCGTCAGTAAGCGCTAGAACCTCATCAACATTAAATTGCGAATAATGGCATTAAATATTGAGTGAATATGTCAGAAATATAGCCGATATCCCATTTTGGCCACCGTCTGCATATCTTAAACTGACGCGTCGCGCGTCGGCTGGGAAGATCAGATCTCTCAGTTGCCTTCTTCATTGCATCTACCGTCTCCTTTACGGCAAGTCGAGAGGAATGAGCCACAAAGTTATTTGTTGCCACCTACGAGCAAAACTTTTGTTTTAGTCTATTTTCTCACTGTGTCCGGGGTCTCGTTAGCCCTCGAGAAATCACTTGCGGAACCATTAATAGTTGTGCATCAGACGGTCACAAAGAAAGAACAGAAAAGAAGACCAATTGTTCTCAAATGGGTAAGTTGTCTAAATTTCTGGAACCATTGGCTACTACGGTATCGAGAAGTTCACCAGTAATGATAAAGGAAGACGGTATTTCGCCCGAAAAGTGATATTTTTATCGTCCACTTTTACTGCCCTAAAAGGAATTTCGCTTTCTTTTCGATTGCTTCATGAAACACTCGTAGTAATATTTAGGAGACTGGAATCCCCGTTATCGGATTTGTGAACAGGTAGGCTGTATAACAACTGCCGAAATGTCAACTTACTGGGCTGGACGGAAGTGAAAATGCGCTGAATGTCTACAGGAAAAACGGATGACTTTTAATCAATTCGCGCAAGATCCTGACTCTCCTTAGCGAATCAAGTGTTCAGAATTTCACTTGTTCCTAATGAGATTACTTTCCCTCTAACGGCCTTTGTTCCAAGCTGTGTTAGACTAGGTGCTCGGTTGTTTCTGTTTTGTCAATCGCGCCAGCGTTCTTCATAGTACCTACATCTGTTCACCGCATAGTTTCGAAACCCACTCTAAAAATAGATGAATATATTTTCTTAAAGCCATGATTAAACAGTCTATCAATGAAATTGATACTACAAGGATCTTTCAAGGCTCCGGGATATGGCGATTTGTGCTGAACTCGGTAATGACTCCACACTCTGATTTCCCTTCGTTTGGTGACCAGTTAGTTGGGCGCAGGAAGTCCTTCACAGTAGTTTGCTATGTCAAAAATCACCACTTACTTTCCTGCAAGACCCTACAGTAGTCCATTTATTTACAAAGGCAAGTTAAATCTGCTAAGTACAGAGTTGCTTTGTGCATTTCGTTGGCGATCATAAGCTGCAGTTCATAGCCACCAACCTTTGTTCTGGACTCGAACGCTGGATGGACAAATGTGGGCCAAGGACCTCGGTGAAATGACTATTAGGACTGAACCTCGGCCATCTGGGGTCTGTCAACAGAGAAAGGTGATTGTCAGCCATTCCTTCCCATCGCATCTGGATTTGAATATCGTTGATCTGAGTCCGCTCAGTACCTACCACATCCTGCTTTGGGAGTTTTTTAATGGTCACGGCCCCCCTTGGCAATTTCGCAGATTGTCACGCGCTTATTTAAGGAATCAAAAACAAGACAGATGACATAGGTCTAGAATTGTTCAGTTTCAACAAGAGATTGGTAATTTTATGGTTTTAGTGAAGACAGTGCTCATATTGGAAATTCGCGGACCAAGAAAGCCACAGCTGGATTCGACTTGATCACCTTACATCAAACTTAATGATGTGTTTCACAAGGGAGGAAATTAATTGTATTTCTCTCTTCCTTTTGAAAGATCGAAAGTGGTGCGCAATTATTAGCGAAATCAAAGGAGGAATTAGCAACAAGCAAAATGACTCAAAATCGGAACTGGGATTTAACCGGGTTAGAGGCAGATAGTATGATCAAACTTGATATTTTACGGAAAGCATTTTTGCCGACGATAACATCCATGGACGAACCCGGTCCCCTGAAACAGATGAATTGCCTTAAAACCACTGAGCTTATAGGGAGGTCAGAATTGCTGTTGGTGACCAAACTCCACTGTTGTGCATTTCGACAGTCTCAGATGTCATTACGCCTGCTTTGTCGTTTGTTACTGGCATTCCAGCCATCATAAATGTGTTCAAACTAATGAAACTAGACTGGTATTGTAGCCAGCAGACTGGCTGAGTTCGATTACACTCACTCCGACTAATCTTTGTTTTAAGGGAATTCATTCCAAGTGAACCACCCCAAGTTTCATGTACGAAATATTTCAACCAATCACTGCCTTTTCCCGTTGCTTTACTTCAAGGAATTTCTTAAGCAAACTCAGCGTATCACGTTTTCCAATTTGGTGGCTGTTGATAATTTCTTTCCACAGTCAGTTGCTTTTCTATTTGGAATTCTTTAGTGGAAGCTTACCCAGATGCTTTTCATTAAATCAGAATACGCTTTATCTCATTATAATTAAGGGAAGTGAAAAATAAATAAAATACTGGTGGGTGCATCCTAGGTGCAATTATCTTTACGGTCCAGTTTTGCGTTGCTATTTTGTGTTGTGATTGCCTTGCGAATGAAGAAGTGGTATCAGGTGGATTTTACTTGAGAATTGACTACGCTGTACTGTGGTTTAGAACTGCTTTACAAGAGATACATTTAGTGTGAAGACTTTTCAACCTGGCTAGGCTCAAACTGATCATCTCTGTATCAAACTATATACGAATGGAAATGGATATGAGTGTGCGTTAGAGGCATATAGTAGATGGTACATTTACCTAACAACTGCTGCGTTCACCTGGTACGAATGCGTTAAGGTTCAGTGTGGTAATTATCTCTAGTTCCATTGGACCGTTTGTGTTTAACATCCCATGACTAGGCCAATCGGTCCAATTTCAGCCAACCATTTCCCTTTTCGTGTGAGTTTGTTTTGTCACAGCAAAGCAGCCACAGTCCCAAAGCGTTACGTGACTGGGACCTTAAATGCATCCTTTGAACTAGATTTCACTCTTGTCCGTTGTCTTGATCCATTTGTATGACCATTTATCTGATCAGTTTTAGACTGTTGTTTTCGGGCGCCTCATACGTATCGGCAAAGATAGCACCGTACATTTTTTCTAAGACTGCCATGGGTTTTCGGAGTGCCCCTTCTTGGGTTCCAAGCATACGTCAACTACATGGAAATGAGAATCATAAGTGTCCCAAGTGGTTACTCAGAGATCCTGACCACAAGTACCTGAGTCATGAATTAGTTTGTTTGGCAAAATACTTCCCACCAAAAAACAGTTTGAATTTGGAGACAGGGATAAAAATCACGAAGTAGGGGTTATTTGACTTAATACGAAATGAAATATTTTCTTCAATGCTAGTGAAGTGTCAGCTGGCCGATCACGGAGGTCGACGTTTGGTGAAAAGAAACTAAAAATTACAAGGAGACGCTCAAATCAAACTGTCTCTGAATATCTGACACTTGTATGCCTGCATTGGTTAGCCTATGAGCCACGATAATCATGGGCATTACCAGTTCTTTCGTCCATTTGGTTAAAAGGCTGTGAGTAAAACATCTGAATTGCTGGATTTTCTGCAGTTCGAGTGTAACAGTAATGGTGTACGGAACATCCCTTCTGTCCAACGGTGTAAACTGAACAGGAATATTTTTAGGAAATAGCCTTTTATCAAATAAAATGAACCATTGCAACAAGCCACACCCATAGCCAAATGATGAACTGCAGGAGGACGTTTGGTGAGGCGCCCGTATGAGAACCATATTAGTCATGCATTTACCGAGTGAAATCGTAAATTAGCATAAAAATAGAGATAAAAAGGGAATGACGCCCAGTAAACCACTCTGGAAGAAGTCGATTTGATATAAACCAGTTGCATTTAGAGACACTACCATAAAAATCGTTGATAAAGAAAACAGAAATCGTAAATGTACAGACTGATAACAAAGCAGCAAACCATCTTGAGAGCGGTTGATGAGGTGATTCAAAATAATAAAGGAAACGATGATGTAGCTACGAATAAAATAAGAGGAGAAACAGTCTGGGGAATTTAACTAAGTTAATTCCAGGGATAAATATGAGCAGAATCAATAATACTTGGGCAAAAGCAAACAAATAAATATTTCACATTCAATAAATGAAACGTGATTGTGGGAGCTTTTGGAGAAAATTCACTTGAACTGATAGTCTGCTGACGTACTGTGTCGTTGACAAGATAAATTATTGCAACATGAAGAGAAACAATGGTGTTGCCTCCAGTGGAGTGGTATGATTTGGGAATGCAACAGATCAGTGACAAGTTGCATACTCGAGTAGAGAAACTAGGAAAACTGTAGAGTTGTTTGGATACAGCCTGATCCCGTCGGAGTGACGTGGGCAGTTTATTGGTCAAGATTATTGTTCACGATAAAAGAAACGTGACAAACGTGAATGTGGTCGGTTTCACCAGTATAACTTCTTACCGACCTTCTACAGAGGCTGTGCGGACTTCGAGCGAGAACAGAGGTTTCCCAGCGTTGTGAGGTGCTAACGACAAGGGTTTTGAAACCAGAGACCAATGAAAAGACGTAGTCAACATACATACCAATGGTCGTTCAAGCACACTTTCTAATTTTTTGATGGCATGCAGCGAATAACTGTTGATGTTTCTGAGTACTCTCGTAGTAAGCACTGTCATAAGAATTGATCAACAGTTGTTCAGGACAGAAACTCCACTAAGTATCTGAGTGGAAAAATCATGGCGTTTTTCCAAACTATCCGATTAGTCGTGAGTTTAATGGAAGGACAGAAATAAGCGGTAAGTATGGGGGCAACTGAGGGCTACAAATTTTGCTATCGATCGGTATTATACCCTTGAGTTAGGCGGTTTGGTTAGGTTCAGAAATCGCAATGCTAGGTAAAACTTCCGAAAACTGATAGGAGTGAAAATTTTTGGTGCAAAATAAATAAACATCATAAACAAGAAAGTCAAAATGGAGTTCTAGACAAACGGGGAAGCAGAATTCTTACTTTTCTCGTTTGATGGCAATCACAAACAGAAGAAAAGCCGGAAGGGTAGAGACTTCGGGAAACTGTTTACAGTATGGAGTACAATTTTCGTTGCGGATGAAACTTTGTTCGGTTTTTTGAGTGATGAACGAGTACCTATTATTAGTTTCCAAAAAGTGCTGAGTGAAAGTGTAAGTGGATAAGTGACGAAAGCGGTGCCAGCCTTACAACACTGACCATTCTAGGCATGCGGTACAACAAGCCGCGCAGTTAAACCACTCAAAAGACTGCGGGCTTTCGATTCTGGAAAAATTATGGTATGAAAGGATGCTTGCCTCGAACATTAATATCACCACTATTACATAAAAAAGCAGAAACAAGTGGTCAGAGGACGAGGAACAATCTGTGAATTATTCCCTCCAGCGAGATACATTATCAATTTCCAGTTTGCAAAAGTTGAGGATAGCAATAACGTACAGAAATATTGCAAGAATTGGATTGCAGTGTGCCTCAATCCGATTGGTAGATGGCATGTTGGCCAAATCATCTTATCCTATTCTGGTCTACTTACTTCTTTGTCTTGCGGCTTCCGAATGACCGGTTTTCGTGACGCAGAGGACTCACACGAGCTGAACGTGCATAGCACACTTCAAGCGAGATTTAAAGAATATTAGTGGTGAGCTGTTTCCTGTGGTTTGATTTTTACATGCACGGTCACCTTTATGACGCCAACAGAAATCTTCAATGAATAGGAAGTAAATAAATCTGTTCGACGAAGCCCACAAGACATGGACGTCTACAATAAAATGCAGAAAATCAATTGTTCTATTTTTTGCTGGTTATACTGATTGACCCAGGTATGTATTTGGTGGAGTGAACTTTATAATGTGTACATCTTGAAGTGAGGTTTGGGCAACTGATATTTGGTTTATTATTCTCAGGTCGGAAATCAAAATGTCGATACCTCCAAAGTCATATTAACGCATTGCTTCAATAGATATCCAGTCACTTGCACATCACCGGTATTCCTTCGAGCTCTAAAGGAGTACTGTAAACAACGCCGGTCATTTTTGAGGAGAACCTTGGGGCTTATGTTTGCTTGGGCCTACGATTCACACAAGTCCAGTATCATAGCCTACCGGGTGGTACCAACTACTATGTCAAGTTACCAATTCTCGAACTATGTCATGTATGAGTTGGATAAATGATCTACTCGATTTTATTTCAGCAACCCCTGGACGGGTATCACAGTGTCTATTGCCCGTGTGTCTGGGACACCGGAGCGCTGACAGATGGTGTCAACTTATAGGTGAAATTAAATTATGCAATATCCACATTTGGACTTTCAAGATCAGTAGATGTTTACAGAAGAACAAAACTAATTTTCTATTTTCTTTGTTACTTTACAGTAATTCTGTATTAACAGATATAAGTTTTCCCTGGGAAAACTGATGAGTTTGGACATTTGGTTTCCTTCACCCAAAATTACAGGCTCTCGAGTAATACGTGGGGAAAAACCTATTACATCGTCGTGCGCTGAATGTAAATGACTACCGTCTCACTGAGTTTATCGTTAGGTAAGGTCTGGCAGTCGTTTTTTTATCATTGATTGGTCGCGTTCGTGCGCATTGTCTTAGGAATTTTTTTCGGTCTTGTTACATATTGCTTTGATGATGTGGCAATGTGCATTGCTTTACGAGAGGTGGTCAACTGAATTCCGCCGAGACGGGAAGTTGGCCGACGGTGGATGTTGTCGGAAATACAATCATTAGGTTGAAATGCCTTATTTTGACCGTCTGACCAGGGCCGATCAGAGTTAGACAGTTTAGGCTGCCTTGGAAACGTCATATTCATGGACATGTAACATTTTATTAGTCGAAGTGAATATAAGGCAGAAAACTCTGCTGTGGTAAATCCCACCTGGGTGAATGTAACATCCACCTGGGTTTTGTCGTAATTTGGAGCAAAGATTATAACTGATTGACATTTTTTTTGAAGATGTGACTAAAGAATTTGAGTTCTGGTGAAGCAGGAATAATAAATGCTTTATCATATTATTCATCGCATTGCTGAATGTCTTCAGGTTCGGATGGTACAGGATCAAATAGGTGGTTTTGTCTACACATACAGAGAAAACACAACCCACTTTGGGAAAAGGATGACATTCTGTTGATCAGCCACGAAAATGCTTGAGCCTTTGGCCTATTTTTTCTTGTTTTCCTTGTATTTTTCTGGACAACATCAGATTGTTTTTAACAACAGCAACATCAGCATGAACAGCAACATCGCAATGTACAGCTTGGTTGTGGCCTCAGCCGTCCGGTAGGTAAAAGGACACAACATGATCGACGCGTGCCGACAAAGAGCTTTTGGGTTCAAGAGGAAGTCGCAACTATCGATCGTGCTAAATTCTCGTTCTTACCAGAAGCCTTAGATACGAATACGTGTACGATGGCCTACAAATGTGAGTTCACGTATGCGCACAAAAATCAACGTGTCTAAAAAAACTAAACATGGAATATGGGAATCCGAGCTGTGATCAGGAGGTTGAAGTTTGTAAGTATCCGTTGTTTTAAGTGCACTTATCATACACCTGGATTCTACAGCCTACGAGATGAAAGCGCGTGCGCGCACACACACATAAACACCTACGCACACTGCCGTTTGGTGTACGTATATTTCAGTAATAGTTATATAGCATATTTATGCGTGTATACTTGAGTGTGTACGCGGAACCACACACAGAAAAGTAAAGAAACAGAGGTTAATTTTGATGTCAGGTTCTTCCAAAACAGAAAGTCTTCCAACCGTATCCTCCGTGGGTGTGCATTCGGCATGATCATCCGATGACTTAACGAATTCCGTTAGGTACGCTGCCATCACCGAATGAATTGTGTAAGCAAACGTGAATTTGTAGACCATAGCAAGTATGCGTTAATCCGTAGCTTGTTTCCAAGCATTTTTAGGGAGCAGATTTTGCAATAGCTGAAATCCGGTTTTCCCTACCTGATTATATAGCTAGTAGAGTGGAATAAGCCATAGAAGGATAACTGTGTCTAACTAGAAAGAATGGTGGGACAGTAGTTTGACTAACTGGGGCGGCATTATAGTGTAGTCCTTTAGAAATCGAATTATGCGCAACGTTAATCTCTATAGAATCGCGAATTCGTCCACACTTCCAACTAGTATGCCGACTCAGACAGCAGTTCTAATACTACTACTACCATTACTATTATTATTAATATTACTGTTGCTATTACCACCACTGATGTATCAGAAATGCGCGATAGCGGCACTGTTGTTCGTAATAATATCATTTTCATCAAGAATCCGGCTGTTATTGCTGTTTTGATGTCCACTGTATCTAGGCCCTTAAGCTCTGCTCCTTGTTTCTAATCTAAACTTTCCAAGCCAAACACTTCCGCTTTCCTAGTCGACTACCTATGTGCAGTTTACCAGTACACTGGCTGTGTAGTACTTTATGGTAAAAAAGCAAAGCAGTACTATTTATGCTATAAGTTTTTATGAAATAAACATCAGATTGTGTGTTAGAATGGCAGCAATTATTTTCTTCCAATAAAACTACAACGGTAACACATGTAACGGTAAAATTATCAGCTCAATGGTAGTTCCGTAGCGAAGTTCACTCACAGAATCTCAGTCACCCTGGTCCAATGAATTTTGTCTGTCTTCAGTGAGAATGTAAAACTGACAATCAAAGATGTCACTTCTTTTAGCTGATGGAAGCCTAATATGGACCGCTCGAGACTACTTGATGCTCTAAGCGTTAGCGGGCAATAAACAGGAGTCTGTGATTCCATCGATTCTGCCGTTCATTCCCCCTGCGACTCGAATTTTGCGCGCAGAACCACCGTGACCAGTAGAAATCCTATGGCTATTAAATTAAGCGTAGCCAGACACACCAAACACGTCCACCAGATTCATTTCATCACAGGCGCCTGAAAGACAGTTAACCGAAAAACCTAAGGGGATATATTTTACCATCTACCGTAAGCAGTACAAAAATTCTAAAACCCTCCGGTCTATTAGTAATGACGCTGGTCCGGATATGTTTTCACACTCGGAATAGAATGATTCGCCATTCTATCAAAGCATAAGTTCAACTGTTCATAGCATTCCTCCCTCTCCCCGTCGTACTGCCCGTCAAACTCCATAAAATCAGGCCATTGCACAATTCCCACAGGAATCAGTTTGCATATATGCCCTAAGCCTAGCAGAGACGGAGCAAACGGGGGACATTTTTCACACTACATGCCACGTTGTCATCATTATCATTAGCAGTCCATTATCGCAGTTCCCAAAGTCGAAAGCGTGTGTTCACGCACATACAATCGCAAACATTAATCACAAGTTCAAGCGTCGTAAATCACATCCCGGCGACTGCCTACTACTATTGAATGAGATGCGCGGAGCGTAGAACTAGGTAACAGAAAGATGTCGTTACTGTTTTGTCGAATTTCTCTCCCTTCATCCTCCCATTTTCAGGCAATGCCTCGGGGAATTTCAACTGTGTATACTTGCATTGCTTTAATAATTCGTAGTGCTGGTACGGGGCCGAAGAACAACGATGTGCCCGTCTTTCTTCGGCTTTGCATATTCATTAGTTGGGCTGAGAAAATAATCATCTGAAGTGGGCTGAGTTGTCTATGAATCCATGGTGATATAATCGCCTAATATGCGAGGTTATGTACCCTACCCAATGCGGTCATGATATCTAGGTCCGAAAAGAAAAAGCAAGTGTGATCGGGGGCGAATGATAGAAGCACCCAAAGGCTACATGAATGTTATAGACGATTCGCGTATGGGACTATCGCAAATCATTTGCTCCCTTTCTACACACCCTTATTTGGGGATAATGTGTTGCTGGACCTGAGCAAGCAAAATTTCAACTACTATCTCGGCTTGGATGACTTTTAATTTTTGTTGGCTTTCAACGGCTTTTGGCTGATTGAATTTGAAAGATCTGTAGATTACTAATGACATGAAAATCCTTTTTTATGCTTGGTAATATAAAGGAGAAGGGGTCCGTTATGAATGTTTATCGGCTTTTCGTAAGCGTCGGAATACCGTGTAAGGTCAACCACAAAAATGTAATTTATCGTGACTTACTGATGACATGGGGAACTTTGACAATCAGTCCACATAGCCTAGGTACTGGGTCATATTTGAGCCCCAGGTGGGCCTAGTACGGATGCAACCTTGGGTGGTGTTAACAGGTGTGAAACGGCTGTTTTGTACAATAATGGTTGTTTTTGATAGGTTGGGTAAGAGCATTGTGAACATCAAACTCATTTTAAATGATGCCATACCTTATTTCAGTCAGTAATCTAAGGATTTCGCCTGGTTTGGTATCTAGAGGTGTTAGCTGATTCGAGTGAAGAGGAAAAGCAGAAGATATGATATTCCATAAAACCAAAAAATGAAATTTCCAATTCTACTCACTAGGTGTCCTCAAGATGCAAACAAATTACAACACCTTTATGCTCAATAAAGTCAGGCTTCGATAAATTTGACGGATGTTAAATTGACCAAAACGTTTCAGCGTCAAATGCTCCGTTTGTAATTTCCACGGAAACTTCCGTGAGTTCAGATGAATCTCTCGTGATTTCGACTAAATCTATCAGCTGCGGCAACATCTACGCTGACATACTTTTTGATTGTTTTGTTGACCTATCACCGATCCTGTACCGCACAGATTTTCCACCTTGTTATGCAATCTAGTGTTGACTGACTCCATGGTCGAACTGAATTCCAGTAGCCATTCTGTGTGAAAGATGGGGACGAAGACGGAGACTCGCTAAGGGGTGGATGGGCGCTCTGCATGACCTGCACACCGATCTATATGAATGAGTAGAAATGAATGGGGCTACGATTGGCTAATCGATCAGTCGGTCTGTTGCATTACACACGTGCATCCCAGTTACCATATTGATATTCGGACTAAAAACTGAATCTGTATGGGTACATCGAAGTGTGTAAACCAATGATAATATTAACTCTCAGAGTGGGAAGAAGTCACAACAATATTTCGGTTTCGTATGTTCGTCAGACGTCACGCTTCGAGAGAGAGGAAAGAGAAAAGGCAGAACACCTCACTCAGGTTCTCAGGACGAACTTTGCCATCTAACGTTGGTTTTCGTTTCGAAGAGTAAATGCCAGAAATTGCCTTAATCTGCCTAGCAAGTTGAAGAATAATCGCAAAAATTAATTACAAATAATGCGTAGCAATCAGTAATCTTGAAATAATGTGTTCACTCCGGTTGGTGTTTCGGAGCACTTAACACTCGAAGACGAAGTAAAGGGAGAAATTGGATAATAAAGGAATTATGTAGATGAGCAACTATTTTGAAACCAAGTCCCTGCTGTCAGCTTCACCAAGTCACATGTACCACCGTCTCCAATCGTCGAGGGGGTGGGAGAGCGGAGTGGATTGTCCTATCCGGGACACCTAAGTTGGGGTTTTGACAGCTTTTTCTGATAATGTTAAACAACCATCAACAAATCATCTTCTGTCTTGGCGAACAGAGCACAGACAGGGCACGTGTCACACGTAACCTAAAGTAGTAACTGAAGTTCACTCCTTCTTCCACTGATCGATAACCTTGCCCAAACACTACTCCCAACATCAGTAGTGCTCGTAAAGTGGTCAGATTACATTCCAACAATGTCATCAAGACAAGGGTGTTTAGACGGTAGGACCATTCGCTTGCCACCTCTCCTCAGCGACCAAGCTTCTGGGCTGTGTTTGAATCGTCACAGGCCAAAAGTTAGCTCTCCAAGAAATCCTAAAGCTAACTAGCCTTGTCAAGAAGAATGGAATGAGACAAATCAGTCCTAAGTGTATATTATTTCCGTTTGAATCTGTTGCTATCCTTTTGCCGCACCTGCGCATGGCCATGCTATCGTCCACTATTCATCCTTGTCTGCTACGAAGTTCACATCTCATATGTCCCGAATATGCCTGATTCATGCTAAATAGCTTCACTAGTGGGATAATTTCAGTGATTTCAAGCAACTGACGTGGTACAAATTTTAGATGGTTAAACTAGCCTATTTGTTAACATCTCTGAAAAATTGGTTCCGCAATTCGTAATTACTTGCGAAGAAACCAGGATAAGGAAAAAATAATGTCATTTTTCCATCTAGACATTACAAAGTCGGCAAGGCAGCAGAATGGACAACGAAGTTCATCTTGCTGATAAATCGAACCTCTCTATTGTTAACGCTACATCAAATTGAGGTAGGGACTGTCATGAAAGCCATCAGGGACAGGATGAATGTGTTAGGCCTCCACCGCGATCAGGGCAAACAGTTAGCCAAATTAACTCACTTCCGTTCATCTTTATGGAGTCCAAATTTGTGATAACCTGCAGGAGACGCAAATAAAAAAATATTCCATTCATAATTGCGCCAACATGGCCAAATGGAAAGGAAATTTTAAAGAAATAAGTCGAATTTCACCCATGTTCTAATGCACCTTCTTGCTCCATGCTTGTCTAAAACAAACTTAAAAAAACAAATGCTTCGATCTCGATCACCATTCAGTTCCATTTAGTTACAGATTAGAGCCAACAAAACTCACGGTAATTCTTTCCGACAGCATTCGGATGAGGGTATGAGAGACCGCTTGGTGAGTGACTGAAGGAACCATGCGGCATCCGAAAGTAATTCGTATACATAGCGACGAAGCTAAAAGCAGAAATGATGGTTAGCATCAGGGTAGAGTAACTTATTGGGAATTTTGGTTGCGACATTAAGAGAAACATGATCACAAAATGCAGGTCGTTTTCTCGACAATTTATTATCTCTAACATGGCTGCACATATCTAGGGTAAGAGAGAACAACTTTAGTGGGAAAATTGCCGTTTTTCTCATATGCAGACAAAACATACTCAGATTAAAAATGGCTCTTCTGGACATTAATTTTCAGTCCACGAATATTCGCATCTCACACGCAGATCCACGATAGCAAATATCCACAATCAGACTGAAAGAACAGCTTCCTCGTAGTACGCAGCATATCTAGAGTGGACTGAAGAATGTGGTCCTTAGTTATACTGACTGTATTGTAGTGAGTTTAGTTCTAGATCCATGGTTTGCTGCCGTGCTTGGTGCTCTAGTTTGACATGACTCCCCTTACAACAGTGTAAAAGACATGACTTTGTATTCAAGACCCGTCAGTGATGGAGGATGGAGCTTTGGGTAGCTGACTAGAAGCTCTGACTAGGGTCCACACTTTCCCGGGCTCTTCTTTGATCACGTCCTTCTTAGTTTGGTCATGTCTGGGGAAATGGGTGGGTCAAATTTTATGCTGCTTTTCTCAGGTTCAAAAGCAAATCAGCGTGGTTGGGAGGCAGAGAAAAGCGAACTAATCCCGAGTCTTTTGTCTTACTTACTGCAAACAGAGAACATGCCGTAAATAGCACGCATTTACCATGATTTGTGCTAGTAGTAAAAAATCCCTCTTTATTATTCTCTTGACATTGCTACATGTTGAATATACACCACATTTAATAGGACTAACCCACGACAACAGCATCATCTTTTGGCGATATAATGCTCTGACATTTTAGTTATCAGTCATTGTCACTAACTGACGCATTCCAATTTACCCTTCGCCACATATCAATTTGATAGCATTTGGTAGAAATACGTGAAAGTTGAATAGCTCGCCAATCGCGGCTGTCCACATGTGCTGTCACGAATGATAACGAAGGAATACTCCAGATCTTCTGATACTCAGGGCTCTGTGAGTGGTATCTTCCAGTGATAACGCATCAGAATAGTATAGGAAGATTCCTAATCAGGATGAAGTACATGGACCGTGCTTCCAAATACTGATTTGGGCTTTGATACTCCAAGAAAAATAATTCGAAAAATTGTTTGACTGTTTCCGAAGGCGATTACATATCAGTTGCTTGTATGGAAAATAAAAATTCCCGTAATTGTTTGTCACCGGAACAGGAACTCAAAGTCTTGAGACTGAAAATGTATTACAGAAATGGAAATGATTAGCTTAACAGGGCCCAGCTAGGCTGAAAAGATTTGTTACTATTTTATCCAGCTATTTTATCACTACTGGTACGCGATTGGATACATCGAACACCCGAGCTTTACCAACGGATGTGACATACGTGAGTTTTCTCATATTCAGGTTTCAGCGTTATTGGAACCACGGATAACGTGAATATCGCATCATATTCACTTCGTCGAAGCAACCTCTTAATATGAATATTCATTATTTTTTAAAAGCCTTCCACCGTGATCAGTTTTTGAAGGTCCTTAATCATCTCATCTTATCATTGCTGCCACAGTTTTTCTCATTGCAAATTCACCACCAACCGGAAGTGCAACTTGTACCATTTGACTACGCAATTATGGTTCCCAAGATTAATTTTGCGACACTGGGCATTTTCCACGATCGCACGCATAATCTAAATTCTCACTTGGCTACTCGCAAGTAGTTATGAGTTACATACAGTTTTTCTTTTATCAACATTATCAATCCCAGTCATAAGTAACGACTTGTGACCTGTATTTCAATCAATCCGTCAACGATTGCATCATATAGCTCAGGAACCCCAAATGTCAGAACTGGTATTTTCCAAGCACAGTCTCTGTCAAGCTTACGAAACTGGCGTATTGTGGTGGTTTGCTCACGGTGAGAATAAACTCCATCATTGGCTTACACACTTCGATGTGCCCGTACAGATTCGCCTCTTATTTCAAATATCAATATGGTAACTTAGATTTACGTTGGTGATGCAACAGACCGACTGACTGATTAGCCACATCATCACCACAATCGTTTTCACACACACACACATATATATATATATATATATATATATATATATTACGCATCCAGATCTACCTTCATCATGCTCTCTCATTATATACATACGTATAATCTGGGCACTTCTGCCCCTCTTTCCTTAGTTGCTCAGCCCAACTGACAAAAAATTATCAACGAACCACTTGTCATTCTCTCTGTGCACTCTTCGACGAGAGCCTCATGCACAAATCCTGCTTAGCTTCAATATTTCGATCTGGTCAAATAATTTAATCCATTGTGGCAATTTCGAGTGTAACAAGTATGGTGATGTGTGTTGTTGCGACAGATATGAGCAGTGACGTACGCCTACCTGCACGACAACAATAACCGCGAAACCGGTCGTGTGCTCCCGGGCTAATTTTGTTTACGCATCCAGATACTACTTCCTGCATATATATATATATATATATTAAAGGTTTGAAGGCGTACACTGAGTTACAACATTTATTGTGACGTTTCGATATACATATATGTATTCTTTACTCTACTCCCACAAGTTAATTTTCAAGTATGTCACTGTGGCGTTCGACAGGAAATGGCCGTCCACCTACCTCTGATTGGTGGAATTCCGCATGAGACACATTGTGAGCGAGTATATTACATATAACTGCGTTATTCAACTTCTGCTGCGAGAGGCAGCCACAACTGCAGCAGAACTTCTATCGCCGAAATCGAAGACTTTAGGATACATTCGTTTCTTCCAGGTTCCTTTCAAATGACCATCCTAATAAACACAACAGCGGCCCCACAACTTTAAAGTCAGTTGACCTAGGCAGGAAATTACTCCACTAGCTTCCTTTTTCAGGGAATCCGGTATGGAGGTGTGGCGAAACTCATATAGCACAGTGTGGTATAGCTTTGTTATCTTCTCCAACTACAAACAAACCAATCCGGATTGTGGCAGCCGATGAACGAAACGAAATAATATACCGGAATTGCTAGTGGTTCATGGGTATGTCATGATGGATATTTTCTTCCAGATAGTATAAATAGATAGATAGATAGATAGATAGATAGATAGATAGATAGATAGTATAAATATTCACGGCTTGAGAGGAAATACTGACATAATTTCCAGTTGCTCTGGTTCTTCGCTGCTTTTACTTGTGCGGCTTATATTTTGAATCATTCCATACATGCTATCAGGTTGATTTAATAAGCTATGAGAGGCGACCACAATTCGATTCTGCTAGTTTCAAGGGTCAGCATAGCCACAAGAAATCTATGCAAAATCTCCATCCAAGAATCATGGGATACGAGCATTGCAAGAAGAAGAATTCACCAAGACCGCGACGTTCATTCCACACTTCCTCCTTTTATTTGTGGATCGGTATCATTTCCAGCGGACTTTCACCCAAACAAAAATCCCTCATCATCCGGGCAGACTTTCAGTATCAGTTTTGTATAGGTTTCTCATTTTAACAGTTATTGTTTGTGCACTCAGCGCTGATAGATTTGGCAACTCACTCGGTGGAGAAACCACATTTAATTCGTTAAAGCCCATAGCCGCAGATGAATTATTCCTACTCTCCTTATTCATAACCCCCCATTAGACACAAAACAATTGCGTGACACCGCCAACGGGACAAATTAGGAGGGGCCGTACTTGATAAACGGAAAACAACAGACGAAATAAAAAAACTGTGAGAACTTTTTTACACCAACGGCTGAATGTGCACCTTTTTAACAGTTTGAGTGAATCACCTAATGTCTGCTTCATGCTTACTTCTCTGTTTGTGCATACATCACTGGTTCGCTATCAGGGCACAAAAATGAACATTATGACAAAAACGTACCTAGTTGTACAGACACTCTTACACCTAAATCATTATTTAGTGCCCATAGAGTTCGTGCTGTAGCATCTACCTGACGTCCCATCTCCTGATAAATGAGACAGAATGAAATCAGTCCCAAAAGAGTTGAAGTTCGCCACTTTCATCTATATGCTACAAACTATCTACAACACTCCGACTTCTGGTGGTGCTTGCAACCATGCCTGCCGTTTTATACAACACTGTGCAGACAAATTCAGTTTTGACGAACCCAAATTAGAGTAATCCTAAGACAATTTGCCCCGCACGGAAAATCCAGAGGCGAACTACCAAACGCAACAGTGTTACACCACATGCTCTCAGACCGTGCGCTGAATTCAACCCGGCAACAGATGCCTTGAACCCAACTTTCTGAGTGGTTCTTCACTAGCATGTACATAAAATCACTAAACCTCTTTCTCGCCATGTAATCCTAATGTAATTTAAATCCGTTTCAGTAGTTTTCCATGGGAACTGGTGATGATATGATTGATCACTTTTGTCAATTTACAAGAGAAAGAAATTTCTGCGAGCTGGCTCAATTGAATCCACTTTTCCACTCATTTAATACCAATATGGATTGATAGTCATCAAACGAAGTGTGCTACCTGGCTTGGATTATAAATTAGAATCTAACTGTCCCTGCCGATCCTGTAGTATTGTGGCGAACCCAATGTGAATATTTTGGTGGGCTTTTACCTTACCGTACTTAAGCTAGTAGCTCAATATTGGGGGTTCAAACCTACCTTTTTCCTTTGGCAAGTACAGCATCCTGTTTCCGTCGTTCGTACCGGCTTCTGTAAAGCCGGTTATGATGGCTTTCATTAAGTTTCAAAGTCTAGAAACTTCTATTTGTCCATTTTGCTTGGCCCAGTGTGAATGAGAATATCACATCACAGACCTAACGGTATTTCACTCGCATACCAATATATCTTAAATCGACGCCATTTTGTACATGTCAACGGTGATCCTATAGATTCGCCAGCATTACCAAGTGGATGCCTACACATTGTATGCCGTGAAATGGCTCATGATTTGGTTAAATTCTGCGACCATTTTCGATGAGTCATAAGATAGCATCAAGATGACACTGGTACATTGGTGGCTTTATGGTCAAAGCACATCCACTAGGAAATATGACTGAGGTAGTCAGTTGTGCTTGACGTTATTTCGCAAATTCACTGGACTGTAATCATCACACGAAACTGCATCCATCTCTATCCAGCCTCAAGAATGAGATTACATGCTGCAAGCATCCTCTATGTTCCAAACGGGCGCCGTACAATCTGGTACCAGGTTGATGCTGGTTCGTTCGAATTCGATAGCAATCAGCAGCCTTTTTCATAATAAACTTTATTGACATAAGTGCCTCCAGGTGATTATTTCCAGTCACTGCCCCTCCAAAATTGCCAATTAACTCCAATTGGTTCAGCGATTCAAGGTTAGACACAGCCATTCCTTATTTACTCAGGTCTTTTACACGACAATTTTGTGTTCACATGAAATAATTCACCATGTGATATCATCGCTCAACTCACCATGAAGAAACCATGGCAACACTGTACAGCTGTTTCATCCTTGTTAGGAATCATCAGCAGTGCATATACCCCGCCCGAACTGGGACGCGAACCCCGGACGAACGATTGCGAGTCGAACGCCTTAGCCATTATGCTACCGGGCAGGCTCTGAACGGTTTGTTGAACTTCACCACATGATGTTGCACCTATCCGTCACTGATGTTGCAACTACTTACTAACTAATGATCAAAGATTTCAGCTCGTAGTCATATCCAAAGCCTTCCGTTGTATCTTAGGCGCTAGCCTGCGAGAGAATCATCTATCAGTAGGGGTCAATACGCTGCCTGAATAACCGGACAGTAACTGTGCAAATCAGTGACGGATAGGTGCAACATCATGTGGTGAAGTTCAACAAACCGTTCAGAGCCTGCCCGGTAGCATAAGGGCTAAGGCGTTCGACTCACAATCGTTCGTCCCGGGTTCGCGTTTCCCAGTTCGGGCGTGGTGGATATGCACTGCTGATGATTCCTAACAAGGATGAAACAGCTGTACAGTGCTTCCATGGTTTCCTTATGGTGAGTTGAGCGATGATATCAGATGGTGAATTATTTCATGTAAACATTCAATCTCCTACTACTAAAATGTAATTTTGTGTTCATTCGTGAAATCCTGTTCGTGAGTCAGGCCCAACAACAGGCAATGTGATTAATCGAGTCGAGAGTAAGAGTTTTGTCATGCGAACGGGCAACAAATGTAACAGTAAGTTTGGTGCGCATGTTTTATCAAACGTAGAGATGACTCAACGGTGAAAAGTCTTGGCCTTGACTGGGCAGGAACCCACGCGTGGACGCAATCCAAGCATGTTTCGCGCGGTCACCACCCCTCACACCGAGCGGTGTTCGGACATTTCACGCCAGGACCAATGCGTACCTGTCTCAATTACGTAAGCACGAGGCATCCACTACAGTGGACTGCTAGAGTGTATCTCCCTGTGATTCAACTAGTGTCCACTAGTTGGAATTCATAGGCGTCAATAATTATGAAGTTCGATTTGGCAGATTTTGACGGATACATACTCCAACCCACCGGAAAAATATGACAGTTGCCACCGGTAGCCTGAACACATCTTTCTCAGAAAGCTGTACTAACTACACCGACATCATTGGCCAAGTCACGGGACGCTGGACTCAGAGTGCTGGTTGACTTCATTCGAACAACTAGCACGGCAAAAACGAACACTGCCCATGAATTCAATGGCAACAACAAATAAACCTGAACTAATCAGCTGCCGGTTTTCCTTCAAGGCTTTGTTTATTCATCAGTATTTAAAATCGTCGAAACCAGAGGAATGTCCCAATCAGAAGTCTTTTACTCAAAGTGGCTCTCGCGATGGGCCAAATTCTTGATGAAAGGTACCACATACCCAACATGATCATGAATTGCAGTACGGAGTTCACCTCTAATATCTGTCCATCGTACTTATGACCTGAATACCACACACACTCCAGGTTGTTCTGCGTAGACGTTCGAAAACAGAAAGACGAAATGGAAATTTATTGCGACGTTTGCCAATTCCCTTACTGCCCACTCTGGGTAAAGAATACTGAATCCATTTCAGAGCCCAGCTGCCTGCTGCTGGGCTTGTCTCTGAGTTGCGGTTAAATGAACGGGCCACCACCCAGGTGGTTTGCCGTGAACAGGATAGTATCAGGCCCACCAAGTAAGCGGCCGCGGATAAGTAACGGCGGTGTGAGGGCGCGGTGGGGTCCTGCCTGGCAAACGATCTCCCTAAAAGATACCACAAGGGCCCGCTGGTGGCACTGCGATTTGGTGAGTTTGGCTCACCAACCAAATAAGGCCATTACCACTTGTCGCATTCCATCGCCCACCCCCCCCCCCCGAGGTTATCCAGAAGAGGCGTATGAACCGACCAACTGGCCACCGACTTATCTAGAATGATTCTGCTGCCTTGCAGAAAGAGCTTGACTGGGCAAAGGCTAAAGGCGCATCCTAGAATTAAAAGGCCTACTCTGAACTGATTGACCGAGTAGCACAGCATTCCACAAAGCACAAGAACATGGATCTACAAATGAATGTTTCTGGTTGCTTTCTCACTTCCCGTCGAGACCTTTAACCGTACGCAACTGTTTTCCCCATCACTAATTCGGGTTATTCCTCCTCTTCCCACCCCCATTTCCTTTCATTCTTCGGGAAATGCAATTGGCCATGCTTGTGGTCGTACCACTGGAATAAGTCTTGTTCCGGTTCTCTCGTTCTGCCCCAGATATCGTCTAAGTCCCACAAAACCCGTTTCCGCTGCACTTCACGCTGTCTACCTTCAATTCGCGAACACTGATGCGTGTGGATCAGCTGGGGTGTCTAGCCAGTACATTGGAGACCCTAGCCATTGATTTGTTGTATACAAGAGACTCATATTTGAGACTTAAGCTATGCTTAAGTCCCATCTTAAGCCCATCTACTCCTTTTGTAAAGTTTCATCTTGGACATTCTGATGATCATGAGGCTGCTGCTTCTGGTGTTGCCGGCGCTGGTGTGACTCTCCTTGAGAGGGCTGAGGCTGCACTACTTGATTGGTTCCCAGTCGATAGACGACTATGCGTAGTGACAATTGGAGGTTCGGGCGGAGTAAATAACCGTTGCTTTGATAGATGCAGTCTGTTTGTCGTCTCATCGTACGTGCCTACAGATCGCAGTCCAGATGCAGTCGATGACACTTTCTATCAAAAGCTTCACAACCTCTTACGTAAACCAAAACCGTGTAACATCGTGATTTTGGCAGTGGACATGGGTGCTAGGGTAGGTCGGTTGTCCTTGAATGAGGCGCATCTAGATGGGCCCTTGGTTTCGATCCCTGTAGTTCTGAAAATGGGGAACGGTTGCTGGCTTTGTGCTCTGACCATCAACCGTCTCTCGCCAGTAAGAGCTTCAGACATTCTAGTTGCTGATACACCATCTGGCGTCCGCTCTCTTCGAGTAAGTGGTGTAACCAAATCGACCACATCGCTATTAGCCACAAATGGCGGGGCTGTATTCAAGACTACCGACCGTACTGGAACACTCCTTTTGACTCCGACTACGCTTTAGTATGTACTGAGCTATCCATGTGCTCTGGTCGGCGCTCAAAACGCATAGTACAGTGTCGGTTAGATCGGGACAAGCTATCTGATCCGACTCGCCGATCAATCTTTCCAAACCCACTGACTGAAATGCTAGGACTGCGCCCCTCAAGACAACAATGAGCACTGTTTGCTTATCAAGAATGGTTTGCATTCTGGTGGCTTAGTGAGTCATGGCCTGACCGGTCTCGTTGTGACACCCTGGGTTTCTGCTGAGTTTATGCACCGTCTCGACGCATGCCAGTCCATCCTGGCTGGTAGCGAATATAGTGAAGCACGGCTAGTAATGAGTCGCATACTCAATGCAAGATTGAGTAGGGATCGCAAGATCTGGTGGTCTTAATGAACTATGGAGATGGGACACGTTGCCGCCGTGGGAAATTCTTGCAAGTTGTTTCACCTCATCTGAGATACCAGTAGGACAGTATTGGTTGTGAACGAAATGATCTGTGAAGCTGACGGTCCGTTTATCCACAACCTGCTGCGAAGTCTTGTATGCTAAACGGATAACTCTCGGGCACAGTTTAACTGACCTTCAGCGTCAGCGCCTCCCGCAGCTATTCCGACAAACGTCCGATGGCCTGTTACAACAAATCCGTCAACTGAGGCAGAGATCCTCAGAGAAATCCGATCCCTAGGATGTTATAAAGCGCCGGGCTCCGACGAGGTTTCTCAGGTTCCATTTAAGATGAAGGAACGAAACTAGTCAGGGAATTTTTAGTTCCTATTATCAAAGATCTAGTTCTCCGAAAAAGTCCCGTCCTCGTGGGCGGAGTCGATCGTTGTCCCTATGTTCAAAAAGCGGTTGCGCCGTGGTTGGGCAGTGATACAATATAGATATTAACTTAATCCTAACAGCGTCAAAGCTGCTTGTATCCGTCATTCTTCACAGGTCGTGCAACACGCGCGAAGGGCAAACTCGTGAGGATCAGGCCACTTTTGCGCTAGTCGTGGCTGCGTCGACCAAACATCCAACCGCTCACAACCGTTAGAACACTGTTTTGCTGCTGAAGGCCAACGATAATCGTGTTCTTGGACACTCGCTCAGCCTTTGTCTCTGTTTATAAGTTTGCATTATGGCACTGTTTGTTGAGAAACGGAATATCTGAGACGTGTTTGTCGATCGCTAAAGAGTTATATTATCATATCACAGGTCGGGTTGGGTCTTACTCTAGCTTTCACTACCACTCGCTGTCTCCAGTGGAGTACAGCAAAGTTGCCCCACATCCCCATTTCTTTTCAATTTTGTCATCTAGGATATTCTACAGAACGCTTCATCTGGTGTTCTGGATAGTGGGGCTGAACTCGCCCTAGGAAGCAGAGACTTTGACTAAGATTATGGCGATGATATCGCCTTACTGATTGACAATACACAAGTAACTCAATGGGTGTTATGCCGCTTGGTATTTGGGAGATCTAGATACCGCATTTGGTTCACACCTTTAAAATGCAAGGTAATGCCTCAAGACTGACAGGAGCCTGTGCCTGCACTCACCCTTTGTGGCGATCGTTTAGAAGTAGACGGTGGTTTCACGTAAGTCGGGAGTGTGATTACACCTGGGGAACGTGTTGAGGAGGCGGTCACATGACGCATTGCGTAAGCTAGAGCAGCTTTCGCGAATCTGTGACACTTGTGGCACCGCCGTGACATTCGGCCTTCCCTCAAAGTAGGAGATTGCAATGGCATAGTTCAAAATGTTCTTCACAATTGCAAGACTTAGCCTATCCGCGCTGAAGAAGCCCGTCGATTTTCTCTATTCAACCACCTATGTCTCAGAAGCGCTGGTCGAGTCTGATGGGAGCACCGGGTGAGCAGTGACGAGGTGCATCGTCGTGAGTTGGGTGCAGACAGTCATCCTTTGTTTGAGACAATCGCACTATGTGGTCTTCGGTGGCTTGGACAAGTATTGCGTATGCCTGCCCACCACTTGGTGCTCTTTTTGTACGTACTGGACAAGGCTGGAAGAAGCGACATGGCGGTCAGGCCGTGACTTGACGTGGAGTTATAACGAAGTTAGCTTCGGTTTTGGCCTCGGTTGATGCTTCGCGCCTTCGTGATTGGAGCCCAAGAGATGAGGATTGTTGTTGGTTGGGGGCATTGAGAGCTGTAGTTCAGAGTCGAAGGCAGTGTCACAAATGCTGTGTGGCCTGTCTGTAGAACGTATCTCCCCTAAAACAATCCGAAAATAACTAAAACATTGCAATGTGTACGGTGGGTACATAAAAATCGGTTGGTTTCATGTTTTATTATTTTTTCCTTTCTTGTTTTTCCACCTTCTTTGAAGTTCCAGTTGCGTTTTGTTGCTTTGACATCATGCCTGTTTTCAAGCCGGTGTATAAGATATATATATCCTCAAAATGGTTAGTTTTGCAACATTCGCGCTGCGCACATTTCAAACGATTGTTTTTTGTTCGTATTCCAAAACCGTTGGCCGGGGTGCATCATGCAGATATCGGAAATATACTGCTTTCTCTTGATTCAGAAACTCTTCTAGTAGAAAACGTATGATGATTCTATCAACATCTTTAAATGGAAACGGGCAACGAACATCCTCGAGCAACAAAACATAAGCATAGGGCAAAGCTTCAGTATGCTTGTTGAACAGCGTTGTCAAGATATCTACACATAAATAGAAATAGTATGTCCGTGTGTGCCGGGGACAAAAGAGCCTGAGGATGGAGAGTAATATTCTCATAACTTTTTGACCTTGGCAGTGTTCATTTTTAATAGGAAAGTAGAATTTTTTGAATTTCCATATTGCATCATTTTGTTAGACCAATTCCACTTGTGTACAAACATTGCGAGCACGTTCTGAGGGTATATTTACTCGTGCACTGTTGGTCGAAGATCATTCCTGTGGGATGCAAACTGTACCGACTAGGACAAACACTAGAGATGACTTAATAACTGATTCATTTTGAATCAGCCGGGGGGTATCGTCCCTCCCTCCACGCGCATCATCCGCTTTGAGGACTGGATGATTCGCTCAAGGATTTTAGTCGTGTGCACACCTTTTGTGATGTGCTTGGACGCAACATTTATTTCTCGGGTTACAGTCATTGTCTTGCTATTAACATTTACTCCGGCGTTGCTGAATGTTGACTTCTTGATCATCGAATTCGAAGCCGATTACGAATTTTATGCGTCCGATTAG
Organism: Fasciolopsis buskii; assembly: GCA_008360955.1. Taxonomy (NCBI): domain Eukaryota; kingdom Metazoa; phylum Platyhelminthes; class Trematoda; order Plagiorchiida; family Fasciolidae; genus Fasciolopsis; species Fasciolopsis buskii. The sequence continues at coordinate 74,752 of LUCM01002812.1, read as the reverse complement.
TGAGCGGGGTGATGTACTATTTTTGGATTGCAATAGTGTTCAATGAGCATGTTTGTTTATTTTGCGTCTCCTTGCTCCGATTTGGTTGACACTTGAGTCAGTGATATGGAAATCGGTTCGTTGTCACATCATTTAGTTCTTCCACCCAACTGGCTGACGAAACTTTCGGGCCCCAACCACGAAGATGTGAGGCCTACGTTACCTAAGTTAGCTGTACGTTTTCTGAGTCCACGTTGCCACGTCATTTGCTGACCTCTGCATGGCTTCTTTCATTCCATGCAGGGGACAAAAATAAAGCACTGTGCCGTGGGCGCGTGCTCAGCATAGGCAACGTGACCTAACCAACGTAGTGTACTAGGCTTGATACGCTGTGGTGGAATATTCTCCGAACCGGTCTCCAATACCCGAATCTCAACCTGTACATTACTCACGCGGGCACTCCATCCCACTCAAGCGTATGCATAGGTGATCGAAAATTTCCAAATGACAATTATTGGCAATCAAACTTCACGCCTCGAAACCATAGGGTAGAGCCGAGTGCACTGCAGTATACTACATGGGACGTTTGAACCTCAGCCAAATATCAGGCGGACACCGCAAGTCCTTCAGTCTATCGTAGGCCATTCGAGCCCCTCATAAATGTGCTCACCTGTACCAAACCACCGAGGTAACTGAAACGGTCGACACTCATCGGTTCCTATCTATCCGGTATTAGGTTCAGTACCACTTTCGTCCGGTCTTGCAAAGAAACTTCATACTTTGGAAGTACTAAGTACATGCCGAATGGAGATGCAAGCCTCGCGAAACTGTCTGGTGCACGTTGTATGTGCCGCAGATGCGAACAAGCACATAGGGTGGTCTGTATAATCTAATTTGCTCGACTTCTACCCACCTACCCAGTGGACGTCTAGATCCCTGAGATCTCCTACAGCATCATCCATTATCTCATCGGTAGCGAAGTTAAACAAGACTGGGGACAGGAGATCTTTGTCAAGCATCAATAGTCATTTCGAATGAATTTGACAGTTCTCCGCACATCCTTACGTGTCCATTTGCATGCTAACACAGTGCTCACGGGAGACTAATGAACAATGCTGGCATATCTTTCCGGCAAAAAGCACCGAATAGCGCTATTTCCTTGAATGAGTCAAACGAATCATTCAGGTTGAAACTAACCACGACCATCGGACGACTATATACGTGGCTGGCGAAGGCTGAAGACCTGAGGGAATTCCGGCTAACTGCCAGCGGACATTATTCTCACGGAGTTATGTCGCACAATGTAGAAAGAAAACCTTAGCGACCATCGGAATTAAACTGATGCCATGATAGGTGGTACACTCACTGAATGCTCCCCTGTTAGAGATAGGTACACTCACTGATTCGCCTAGTGATAACGGAATACGCTCCGTGTTCCAGATGTCATGCAACAAGGAAGCAAATGCTATGATTAAGGAGTCTTCATCAAGCTTGCGGTTATCTCGTCAGTCTGACTTGTTTCTTATTTTCTGATTACGGTAATTTAGGATACTGCCTTAGATTCGATTTAAGAGAGCTAGTGTACCTGGAAACGACCTCAACCAAACCGTAATGGCAAATACAAAAGCCAGTAGACTTGTAGCATCTAAAGGAAAGACATTTCAAGTAAAGCCCAATGACCTGTACCGAGGTTAGCAGATGTCAAGACCATCGCGTGACGAGTAAGATATTTCGGAATGTTTGGAGAAAAATCTGAATTATTCTCGAATTCGCATCACACCTAGTTCTGGAGATGGAAAATGTACCTAGAAAACATCTCAACTACCCTGTCAGAAAGGCGAATACAGGCAATGAGGGACGTTATCAGAGAATCTAAAGATGTGGCAAGTTTTGGCACAATACTGCGCAACCAATACGGAACATTCAGCACAATCTTAATCGATTTCTATCGAACGATTCCAAAATGAAAGGAATTCATCGATCGATCTGACGTCGGAACAACTGGGGTTTTTACTGGACGGTGAACAGACCTGGATTCATGTAGTGCTGCAATATGCATGTAGCAGTCCGATCCTGCAAGCACTTGTGCAGCTCGAAAGTGAAAAATGAACGGACCCCAGGGACGCTCTTCCAGAATCAAGATTTAGACGGATGTCCCAAAAAATGTTAACGCATCATCGATATCTACTGACAGTATATCAGTAGCTAACACAAACCTATTTAATTTGTGCTTTGCAGGTCACCAATCCTGGTAACTGGCTTGATCTCGTCTGACATTCTAGCAAGGGAAATGATTAAGCAAACTGATCTATGGAGACATTGCTAAAACACGAAATCGATTGATTGCTTTCTGACTTTCGGTGAAAATAAACACAGAAGCGAAGTAGGAAAAATAGCAAATCACTGGGTGAACATAGGGTCGATCGACGTAAAGTTAAAAATGCAACGTAGCTCATGCTAGCGTGATGTTGCCACTTAAAAAGCCTAAAGGCATACGACAGGTATCTCTAGGATTTTTATCTCTAAATCTCCTACTTCTGATAAAAATGAAACGACTCTATTCCACTGCGTTTAGATTAGGCCGTCTGACTTTGGAAATGCCTGCTCAGGTATAGCACTGACCGTAATCGAGACATATTAACGGATTCTCCTAGAAATCTTCCGAGTGAGCTGGCCTCAGTTGAATCAAATGAGTGAAATTTTCCCTGCATGCACATATGGGGTTAATTTCTTGAAGTCCAGCTAACCGAACAGGAAGTTTAGTACATGGGTTTGGCCAGATCCGCCGACCCTTTTAAGGTTTAAATGGATATTAGCTGGAGCACTGCCCGGTCCCGTGAATATCGATCCACAATCAGTAAACCAGGACGGAAAATCAGCGGCGCTGAGGGCAAAGACAAATTCAATGGACCAGAGGCGATCAGCAGCAAAAGTGATTCACATCAGGTTTTACAAAGCAGCCAAATGACATGATTCCATTGTGAGGCCTGTGTAAGCTTCATGTTCATGTCAAAGCAATTAAAATAATAAGCTATCAAACGAACGGTGACAAGAATATCAAGTAAGGATGACTCGTGCAAAATAAAATCTTGATGTGTTAGCAGAAGGAGATAGAATGCTTTCATAAAATAATTCACCATGTGATATCACCACTAAACTCACCATTAAGAAACCATGGAAGCACTGTACAGTTGTCTTATCCTTGTTGAGAATAATGGTTTTTTAATGGTGAGTTGAGAGACGAGATCATGAATTATTTCATGAAAAGTAAAATTTGTCTGATGGAGATTTCGTGACCAATTCTATAGTGACCGCACATCTAGCTACCATAACACGACCAAAGTCGGACGCTGGTTAAATTGCTCACGCACGTGAATAAATATTACCAAAACATCGAAATGTTCTATGGCTTCTATAATGATCTGCTCGAAAATTGGTGAATTTAGAATGAGTTTTGTCAGTTGTCACACTCTCCCTGCTAGATTGCCACCATTACAAAGTGTTATTTAACAGCTCAAGACGGAAAACCAAGTGAAAACATAATGCAAATGGTTATTGGTGCATTTTATTCAGATTACCAACTTCATGAAAGCGCACTGTACACATTGAAGTACTAATATTTTCTACAACAACCCAGCGTGCAGTCGGAGTTCATTAAACAAACCTCATTCTGGGAGCTCTTCAAAGTTGGCCAAATGATAGACACAGTTTCGGAATAGAGCAGCTTTTGTTCGGCAAGTTCACTGTTAAAATACGGTCATGTGAACAATTTTCGCTTCAGTGGGCAACAATATGGGAAACAAATGCTCGAATTCCTAATACTTTTAAATAACGAGAGCTGAAGGATTTTTGTGATGACAAACCGTAAGCGGTAAAATAGGCCGGAAATTTAGTCGATACCACATTATGGCCACCATATGAATGTCTCAACCACATCACATCGCGGGTTGACTAGGAAGAACAAAGCGAGACTAATTCGCAACAATTTAACGCATGTACTTCCGGAAATCCAGCATCAATAAACACTGTTGATCGATGCTCCCCGCCGCTATCCTTCGGTCTGGTTTTGTCATTTTGATTTGGCGTCCAGCACCTCCAATGTGCAATTGTTCTTAATCCGCACTCAAAATTTTCGAAGTTCTATGCTAATATGTACTGGCGAGGTACTTCCTTTAATTAGCACCCCCAGACATGAAGCATATTTTGGATAAGCTCAGGGTTCGGGCCGCGGTATGTTGTTATATGAGGCATACCCTCCACCCGTGTGCTTTCATCCGATTTACTTCAATCTGAGAAAACCATTCTGCTAAGAATAACGTCCATTAACTTCTGATGGAGTGAAACACAGAAGCGTTTGAAGAAACTGTTGTTTTTTATATCGTCTACTTTCTTTGAATTAAGGAAATTTTACATCACCACGACAAAGTTTCCCCTACTCGCAGTGCATTCCATTTTAGTTTTTAAGACTTCTCATTTTATTGGGGTGAAAGGGATAATTTGAAGAAATGCTCGTTCAGTTATTCACTCACCGATAGATAGTCGAAACACGCCACACGCACCGGCGCCCTACGATCGTAGTCTTCCTCGACTTGAAAGGTGCTTTCGACTCCGTGGATCGACCAGCACTACTCAGTGCTCTCCATCGGAAAGGTATGCCAACGAAGTTCGTGAACCTGTTGCGATCACTGTACTCGTATGCCTATGGTCGCGTTAGGGTATTCGGTGAACCGTCATGTTCATTCGAAACGACTAGTGGCGTTCGACAAGGGTGTCCCATCTCTCCATTCTTGTTCAACTTCGTCATGGACGAGGTGATGAAAGATGCATGAGGAGGTCTCCGGGATATAGGAGTCGAACTGGGAGGTGGAAGGGAAGCTATGCGACCTAGATTACGCAGACGACGTCGTGTGCCTGTTCGAGTCTGCGGACCATGCACAACGGGCACTAGATAGACTGTCGAGATCGGTTGCTCGGTTTGGCATGTGCTTTGCACCTTCAAAGTGCAAAGCGCTGTTACAGGACTGGACGACAGCAGCGCCGAACTTGATACTTGATGGAGAGAAACTAACGACTGTGGACCGTTTCACCTACCTTGGTAGCTGCGAGTCCGACGATGGTAGCTCGGGATTGGAGGTAAATATGCGTCTATCGAAGTCTCGGGCAGCTTACGCTGGACTGAAACACTTGTGGTGTCGGTCTGATATTTCACTGCGAAGTTGAAAGGTCGCGTGTACTGTGCTGCAGTGCGTTCAGTTATGTTGTACGCTTGTGAGACAAGGAGTATGCGTGTGGGCGGTGTTCGTCGGTTGGAGGTTTTCGACAACCGATATTTACGTAGTACGGCTAAGATTGGATAGAGTGACCGAGTGAGTAATACTGAGGTTAGGAATCTGGTATTGGGTGCCACTTCTGAGAATGGCTTGTGTCAGCGTAGGAAACTCAGTAGACTGCGCTGGTTGGGTCACGTGTTGCGTATGACGAACACTCGTCTACCATACCGTGCCCTATTTTGTGTTCCTCCTAAGGAATGGAAGAAGCTATGTGGAGGCCATCAGATGACGTGGCAACGTGGGATGAGAAAATGTACAGCGAAGTTAGGTAAAGTAGGTGTCTCACGTCTTCGTGGTTGGGGTCCGAAAGACTTGTCAACTAACTGGCTGGAGACACTGAAGAATATGGCAGTGAACCGTGAACAGTGGCGATCGTGCTGTCATATGCTATCGAATCAGAATGATTGAAAACACGTGCGTTTGTACAGTTAGATTGTGTTTCGTGTGTTAGCTGCAGCAACATCTTATCTTTTCCCGCCTGTGTAGGTCCACTTCCTGTTCGGCTCGGATAATCATTCTTTTTATAGAAACGTGCAACTCTGGGGAAAGACAGCGGTCAGTGAGGCTTGCCTTGCTGCTTAACGCTGAACGATGATAATGATGATGCTCGTTTAGTAATCGTTTTATAAATCACCATCTGCTATGCACCAAGCAACAAAACTAACGCGTGGCCTGATTGAGGCGTTCAGTACTACACCGCACGATAACCGTCCCGTTTTTGTGTGATTAATCCATACTAGATATCTGCAAAACCTTGGAAGGTTTAAATATTATTCAAATTCATCTGGATAACGGTACATGCGATATCGATAATAATCTGCATCAGGATTAGAGAAAAGAACCCGTAAAATTCTAATATGAAAGTACCTCTGCAGTCACTTTCCGATATAACTGGTTTCTTCAATGTCCATGGAAGGGTTTGTTCGTTTAATGTTATCCAGATGATGGACTTGTTTGGCTTAAAATGCTGTAACACTTAAGCAAAAGCTAAATTTAGCCGGGATTTTTAATCAGTTCTTTGTCTTCTATAGTATAGTATCAAGAGTTTAGTGTTTCTCGCTCACTGGTTCACAATCACGGCAGCGAGCCCGAATGACTTCGAAGCAGGATAAATTCTGAAGTAAATGAAGACCCAATCTGAACGAGAATCCCTGTGTTCGCGATCAACCATGACTAATAAGACCCAATTTAAAAATTGATAACTCTAGTCAAAGAAACCTAGGTTAATCGGGGGTTGAAATCTCGATAAAATAAGCACTTTTGTTGGCAAGAAAGTTTGCTGTCTTTTATGACTGAAAACTAGGGTATATCCCAAGGTCTTTCTAAAAACGTTGATGAATTTTCATACTTTTCTGTAAGACTTTACTTCCTTTGTTCAGACGCATCTACCTGAACAATCAAGACGACACATGTTCAACTAGTCTAATTACAGTCTACACTCAGATTTAATAAGAGACACTTGCAAACAAATTCATGATATTTGCCGATGCTTTTTTAAACCTATAAAGTACTAGAACCCGAAGGATATTAACAGAGGTAAATAAATATATTGCAGAGACGAGGTGCACAACTGGGGGAAGCAATTAAGCAGAGAAATTATTTTTTGAGTGTATGCACTGCACAAATTTTGATCTTTGATTATTGTAATGTAGTACAAATAGACTGAACAGAGTTCACGCCATTGATTTTGCATCTGAACCACATTTCCCAGCGTCACTCTTTGCCTCTCGGGTGGGAAATACCGATCGATTGCTAGGCCGAAAATAGCTTCCTCATACCCTTACGGAAAATTTTTAGACTGTGTCATGCCAATTCTTGCAGTCCTGCCAAGTGTAAACAAACGAACACAAAAACTGATAACCGATGTGTAAGCGGAAGTAAAAGGCGACAAAGGTATCAATCAACGTGTACAGAAATTATCTTGACCAGAAGTTCACTGTCCATACAAAAAACAGCACGGCGCGCCCAATGTTTCCACCAGATTCAAACGATGTCCAGAGACACTAGTGGTTAGGTGCGGACAACCCTCGAGGTTCCTCAACGCGGAAAGGTCAGGCCTCGCAAACGTAAAAGAACATTACGAATCACGACACTGCATACCCCTTGCTTGAAGAGAAGTTAGATACCACGGCAGCCGGTTCGTCAAGGCAATCGACTCTCGATATTTGTGATGTGACCTTCACCCCATCAGAACAAGTTGTAAAGAAGCTACTGAACTACCTAAAGCTATCGATTAATTACTCATCATAAAAGGCGAATGCATACACAGATTCGGACAATTTTGAAGAAGCACTTCGTACTGCGAAGGTGTAATGCATACGCTGTATCGGGGCTGTCAATCGCCAAGCGGTCCCACACATGGCAAGTTGTCACGTGTACTGCAGCCCAGAAAGGCAATATTACCGACATATTTTCATTCGAAAACTGTGGGCCCAAAGGAAGGTCCAAATTATCCGCTTGTTATACCAGATAGAGCGTTCTGCAGGGCATCCTCTGCGACAAATTTCTAAGGAAAAGGATATATGGGGCAACCTGTCATTCGCAATCGAAGACAGAAGAGTTGCGAAAGATGTTCATAGGCCCAAACCCTGTGAGTTATGACTATAAGGCTCATTGAGGACTGGGACATACTCGTAAGGTACATCGTTGCTCAACAAGCTTTAGCATAGCGCAGTACTGTCGATGGAGCCACGAGAAAGTCTAGGAACACATTTTACTAAAGTAAGGAAGAGAAATAAAGTCAACAGAGAATCAAATCATTTCTCAAAGAATTATACATAAATATATCAATTAAGTAAGACGATCATAAAACTGGGATAAAATGCAAAAGCAAGAAAAGATGAAAGAAGACGTGAAAACCAAAAAAACATTCAAACACGTGGTTTGTCAGACACCTGCTAGGGGAAAAGTGGTACAATAAAAGCAAACAGGCCAATAAGGGACAATGGCCAAATTATGTACAAGGAAAAATTCATCATAAACTTGATTTCTTTGGCAGTTGGAAAGTAGTATCAGAATAAATCTGAAGTGAGGAGAGGGGCAAAGATTTAACTGTTTGCGAGAGACAAAGAAAATACTAGGAGTAATACTGATTACAAAAAACCCATCAAACACAACCAACGCACATGGCAGTTTGGCCCGGAAGATTGATTTGACATGGACAAACACGCTGGACTCGTGATTTTGTGGATTTAGCTATGCAGTCAAACAATAGACGATCTGCTTGAAGCATACAAACTTTGTCAGCAGAATCCCAATACGGAGCCGCGGAATCCGTACTCGACTCGATTAGCTCACACCGAGTACCCGGAGGAAGAATAGATTCCATCAGGGTATACTGATTGGCAGAGGTGAAATGTTCCGATGCACAGGACATGAACCCGCCTGTTTGACTAGACAGAAAGCCGGAATACCCAACGCTGCGTTTGTGCAAGTAGCTCGAATTCAACCAATTATCCCCGTCACGTGGACGGGTTGCGGCGCAAGCGTCCATACATGAAGCATTGCCTGGTCCCACAATGAAACGTACTCCGCCCGGACCTATTGGTGGCCACTGGACGATATTGGCATCCAATTCCAGGTACTGCTTCTCGACTGACCCAGCCAAGTCGAGTTTCCACGGGGTACGCAGCAGTTTAAGACGCTCAGGACCGGTGCAAAACGACTGTCTGGTGACGAGAGCATTTAATCGCTCCAGATAACCCGTAGTAGTGTATTCAAATGGTACGTAAGGGGTTATCTTGGTGTCCACAGATAGAATAGAAAAAAATGGATTTAGGATTTGACAAGGGAAAAGAGAGGGAGCATAAGAACACATGACAGACAAAATACAACTGAATATTTCTAAGTCAAGAATGTACAGTTAACTAATTCAGTTGAAAATCATGAGCAATATCCTCTAGCTTCTAGTTATGGAAGATACGAAACAAAAGACGCAGGCATTTATTCGTTGAAGTGCTTGGTAAAGAGCATTTTGCTATTGAAATCGTTCCCAGTAGAAGGATTACAGTTGTACTCTTGTATGATTTAGTCAGTACTAAACTGACCATATGATAATTTGCGGGGAAACCTGGCACCATTTGACCGTCGAAGAGTCAAAATGCATAAATTCATTTAAAAGCTGACGGATAACTTTGTCCCTCATCTGATCAACAGATGCGGATATTACATTTTCGTGTAAAAAGACGTTAGAAACTGCAAATCGTATTTTAGACGAATTGTGGTACGAAAAATAGCTATTTCAATTAGTACATCACATAGGTCTGGTCTAATGGCACACATAAGACGAGAACATCCCACCCGCACTGTTGGCAGCACATGCACAACTAGTGCATATCTGGAGATGAGCAGAGATAGTCGAAGTAAGTTCAACGCGGGCAAAACACCACTTTTATCGTCACATCACGGGGGGGGGGGAAATGTGAACCATTTTAATTTTTACCATCATCTGCCTTCGAGATCATTAACGATGCGGTCTCTTCGCATTTATTTTACTCCGATTAACCTCTCGGCATTTCGCACCCACTGTTCGAGATACACAGGATGGGAATTTAAAATAAAGTTTCAGAATTTCGGTTCAGCAACCTAAAAACGTTCTCATAGATGTCCACAGACGGAGCTGAGTCCGATCCCGTTTGAAAAATACCTTTCTTTTCTTGGTTATCACCTCATTTGGCTCAGTTATGGAGAACAGGAAGTAAATGGATTCACTAGTAAACAAGGCTTCTTTTACATAAGTTTGATTAATACCAACTCAATGTCAAAACGATGTGTAGGAGGGCAAAGTTTTTGGCTAAACAGGGAGAGCGAGAGAAATCCACTTATTCCGATGGGCACTTTGTTTTTACTTGTTCAGCCCTCAGGTCAAATGGCATTGGGGAGAAATTTCCATGTCATCAAACAAATCTTACCTCTGATCGATTCAGTATTCGTTTCACGACCTGACGAATTTGATCAGGATCGTCTAACTCCACGGTATAAGTGTATGGTTCACCGATATGCTGCTCCAAATACGGGTGTTGACTAGTGAGCTTTAACAAATGAGACAGAATGGTCAACATCAGTAGACAAAAAAATCAGTACAGCATCCAACCAACTCAGATAGTAACGGATGTGCGCAAGTTAGAACGAGCTTTCTACACGGTAATGCATGGATTGGACAGGTAAAATCAGACTATACCTTTTCACACTAGCCAAAAATGATACCAATCAAAAGCTATGTTATCGAATAAATGAGAGACAGGAAACTGAGAATTAGTCACCATAAACAAGTAAACCTTTAACTGGGATTATCACTTCAAATTCCAAATGGCAGAAAGAAATATTGTTGAACAACGATGTGAAATAACTAATTTAAGGAAAGCTGGTGAAACAGCACAACATTTAACAAGACTGTCACAATGCTCATAATCACAGAGCTCGTGGGTAGTGTTAGTCTAGTTTGTTTTTGCGGTTGGTTAATTCGAAAAGGTTGAAGTGACAAGAGGAACAAGTTGGGCTCACCTTGCGTGAGGTTGGCTTGTCGGAGAAAAAACTAGTATTGTTCCGCCCATGGGGTGTCCGGAACCGCGGGTTGAGAAACACCACGCCGTTGGCGATCGCCTCAAGGGGGGCTGGACCTTCATATGGAAAACCTAGCCCGACGAAAACCTACGGAATTCCAGAAGGGAAACATTGTACTGTATAAACTTTTGCACACTGATTGACCGAAGGACTCAACTACCAAAGGTTAAGTGGGTGAGTATGCTGGTTAATCAGTTAGGGAGCAAGCGAGTCATTATGTTACAGAACGAGTGTTGTGCGCCACGGGACAAAGCTATTTATCAAGCGCTATATATCGTGGGAAATGAGAGGGTATATATATATATGACAAAATGGGTAAGGACGGATCACATAGAACAATGAACGATCGATGAACCTGAGCACCTTTTCGGTGCTCCGGAAACAAAGATTGGATAACAATAAAACACCGGCATCTATCACAATTTGCAATATTAAAACTACACGAATAATAAACGTGTCTTACGTGAGCGTTCTCTCACATTTAGCTTCCAAAAACGGTGCATCAACGCGTAAACAGATAAAAGACAGCGACATGGCCTTGAACACATACGAAAGAAAGATGATACCTGAGTAGTTCACAAGTTATCCACAGTCGGAAAGTTATCGGAGTGCAATTATCATCACCACCTGAGTCAAGATGAACGCTGGTTGTTAAAAAACACCTATGGACATCGCAACAATACTTTTTGGAAGTAGACAATGAATCACTGTGACCTGGATGGTTAGCACACCAAACTTACTTGGAACTGTACCAGGCTTCATGGCCAGGGCTACCAGCTATCTCTATCATTTGGACAGCTTTGTTTTCCATTAATCTAACCACGTTCGAAAGGCCGAATGAATACTCCCATCGGGTTCATATGCCTTATTCTAAAGTTTGCATAACTGCGATGTGATTTTTTCAGTTCGCTGAAGGCAACTAGCTACTGAACAAGATATAACAATTCGAATATGAATTTTATCCCATCTTTTACACAATGATCTGTCTAAACGCCACTCACATGCCAGGACACTCTCTAACTTCCGTTACAGATAATCCTGCGTAAATATCTGTAGGAACTCGACTGTTTCCTGTCTAGCCCAGATTCTCACCAATCAGGACGTGGTTGTGCTTGACATTTTTACATAACCTGTCGTAGCTTCAAGTATTTTTTCGCTTTACTTTTTTCATTTTGTATTTGGAGGAAGCGATGAATGCATTCCTTGACTGAAATGTGGACACTTGTGTACGCGAAATTCCAAAAGTAATAAAATGCAAAACGTTTGATGTAACCTGAAGTCAATGCGTCTCTTCCTACAGGCAATTTATACCAACAATAGACAGTTGGAATACCATATAATCAGGGATGACAAGAATGAATACATAGGTCAAACGAGAAGGCGAATTTCGCGTGAGAAAAAAACTCGTATGTGACAATGCTGAAAAAACGAGGCTCACCTTGGCCGACCTCATCAATCTGAGGAACTCAGCTCCATGGGGACAGTGGTGCGAAACAACAAAATTAAACTGAGGAGACAACTGAGTGTCCATCACATTCGAGTGTACTTCAAACGATTCGTTTAGCACAGTAAGATAAGGCAGTGCATCCTATAATGACCGGGAAAAAAGGATGGAACAGAATTTTAGCTGTAACTTAGCTTGTGTTTACGTTTTATTTTGTTCCCATCGGACATAAAACGCATACTTTCTTTTTTTACCAAATCATCAACTGAAAATCGAAAGCGTAAGTTGATGCCTTCGTCAAATAACATGTGGGGATTAGAACAGTAATACGTAGTGGTTCTCTGAAAAGTCGCAGGTGAGATCCCAGTGACCAATGTGCATAAGTACGGAGGGTAGCCAATAGAACAGTTTTGAATATCCATGCCTGATGATTATTAGGGACCGCAAAAGCGACCATATTTTTTTGAGAACCCTTTGTTACTATTAGAAATATCCATTACCACTGTTTCAGCAGAATAAAAGAAACGGCGTCGATCCAAAATGCTACACTCAGGACTTCATGCACCAAACATCTGCGCAGTAAAATTCTTCATTTTTGATAAATTTCTGTCTGGTAAATTTTGAAAACACTCCAACCATGTGCATCATCCTGGCTTCAGCATCCCAAAAGTAGTCCTATAGGCTCCCCCATTGTCACTCAGCTCTTCTCGTCAGTCTTCGTCGCTTTCCCACGTTTGTTCACTTAAGTCGCACTGCTTCGTACCCATATCTGATAACTCTCACCTTTGCGAACTGATTCTACCCGGATTCATCCGGTCACTACGGTGAAGTACAGTTCTGAAAATACACTGGACTTATATCAAACTAATATAATATGCGTTGAAACAACTTGCTTCTCAGATCCCGTGGTACAAACTGCAGGTAAATATTTCGATATGTTTCTGAAATATCACGAAAAAACAGCGAAGACGTTCGTGGTATAAAAGTGTGGTGGTCATTGGTGACTTGAAGTCGGGAACGAGCAATCCGAGTCATTGTGGCTAATTATGATTAGCAGATAATAAAACGAAATGCCTAATAAGAATAGTCACAGATATGCAGCATTGATAAAAAGATGATAAAACGTGATTTCTCATGTGTTATGTACGGTACTCACTTGCCACATATAGGCCGCTTTGCCGTATACCAGCGCGATAGGTTTATCCGAAAGGGAACGCGCCGTATCATTGTATTCGTTCCGGTTAACTTTCGAAGTAGTAGAGTTCGCGACAGATTCAATTGCAAACCCCAAAAACGTGTTATCCGGTGAATGTGCTATGTGAGGGAAAGACAGTGGGGAAATTATGATAGATCGGTAGCCACGGGAATCGAGTTTGCATTCTGAGGCACATAACTAAGGATGGCCATGTAAATAGACATTTAACGACCGGTTTGAACTCGCACACCGCAGCCCCGTGCAATAACGATGCACAGGCAGAGAGTTAAAGACGCAGTACGTGGAAGGGCAGCACTGAATAGACAGCACAAACCGTGAGATATACAGTCAATCTATCAAACCGTATGTTTCACTGAGTGCTGTTAGCTGCTGATTATCGCTGGAAGGTTTACGGCTCACCACATCATCATCATCACCGTCGTTCATCTTTTAACAGCAACCCGTCCACGTGACGGGGATAATTGGTTGAATTCGAGCTACTTGCACAAACGCAGCGTTGGGTATTCCGGCTTTCTGTCTAGTCAAACAGGCGGGTTCATGTCCTGTGCATCGGAACATTTCACCTCTGCCAATCAGTATACCCTGATGGAATCTATTCTTCCTCCGGGTACTCGGTGTGAGCTAATCGAGTCGAGTACGGATTCCGCGGCTCCGTATTGGGATTCTGCTGACAAAGTTTGTATGCTTCAAGCAGATCGTCTATTGTTTGACTGCATAGCTAAATCCACAAAATCACGAGTCCAGCGTGTTTGTCCATGTCAAATCAATCTTCCGGGCCAAACTGCCATGTGCGTTGGTTGTGTTTGATGGGTTTTTTGTAATCAGTATTACTCCTAGTATTTTCTTTGTCTCTCGCAAACAGTTAAATCTTTGCCCCTCTCCTCACTTCAGATTTATTCTGTTACTACTTTCCAACTGCCAAAGAAATCAAGTTTATGATGAATTTTTCCTTGTACATAATTTGGCCATTGTCCCTTATTGGCCTGTTTGCTTTTATTGTACCACTTTTCCCCTAGCAGGTGTCTGACAAACCACGTGTTTGAATGTTTTTTTGGTTTTCACGTCTTCTTTCATCTTTTCTTGCTTTTGCATTTTATCCCAGTTTTATGATCGTCTTACTTAATTGATATATTTATGTATAATTCTTTGAGAAATGATTTGATTCTCTGTTGACTTTATTTCTCTTCCTTACTTTAGTAAAATGTGTTCCTAGACTTTCTCGTGGCTCCATCGACAGTACTGCGCTATGCTAAAGCTTGTTGAGCAACGATGTACCTTACGAGTATGTCCCAGTCCTCAATGAGCCTTATAGTCATAACTCACAGGGTTTGGGCCTATGAACATCTTTCGCAACTCTTCTGTCTTCGATTGCGAATGACAGGTTGCCCCATATATCCTTTTCCTTAGAAATTTGTCGCAGAGGATGCCCTGCAGAACGCTCTATCTGGTATAACAAGCGGATAATTTGGACCTATTCACGCATCACTACTATTGCGAGAGTGTGAGTTCATTTTACAGGTGTTGGATGAATAACGATCAGCATAATAATAGCATTAGGTGGCATTCTAGCTTTAACATGATAGACATTCTCACAACCGTATAACTTTCATTCAACAGGAGTTGTTGAATATAGAGTGGGGTGAATGGTAATTCTCTACACTACTCCAAATCAACAGGATTGTGAAATTTTCAAACATGTAACCCTGTCTTCGCAATGGAAAACCACGTGTTGCGGCTGCGGGTTGCCAGCAACCAAATTTCGACAAACTGTAGATGAAAACTGGACATTGAAATAACGTATAACAGACAATGCTTTGCACGCAGCCGGTGCTATTGCGCTTTCCTGCTGTCGTCTAAATTGCGTTTCTTTGTCCAAGAAAGTGATTTTACGGATGTGATGGACCCGCCATCAAGTGACAAAAAATGGGAGCAAAAAACTGTGCATTACATTCACAACTGCACCGTATTAAAAAAATTCATTCTTGGCGCGTAGTACTACAAAAACAACTGAAGCGATCAATGTCGAGTTAGTAGCAATTTACTGTTACAATAATCCTACTGCCATAATTGTTAAGGTCCAAGCCGCAAATTATAAGGAATTTCATCAATCAGTTAGTTAATTAGCTTGTACAGCCGGTAAACTTGCACCTTGCTCCGGTTTTGGTTGCTACCTCAAAGCACCATCTGCCTAAACAGAAAAAAGAAGAATGGTGAAGATCGACAGCAAAGTGATAAGTTGAAGAACTATTCAGAAGAAGGGCATTTTCCTAGTACCTCACGCCCAACTCTTGAGTTGCTCACAAAACTCTCCCATCATATTCTACTGACACTACGAAGACAGCAGTGTTAAAACGCCAAACGTCTTCGTATATTTTCTGTCCTTAACGGCCACGTCTCGGTACCATAGAGCAATACTGACCTCGCTACTGCTGCGCGTACTCGACGTTTGATCGATAACCGGATGTCACAGACGCCAATCATGCCTCAAATTAGGGAATCCCAATCGAGCCTTCAGAATGAGCAAAGACACCTTTTCCGACATACGACCACCAGATATGAAATAGCTACCCACGGAATTAAATTCGTTCTCTTCATCCAGCTGTTCACTTACAGGAACAAAGAGCCAATTCAGTTCTGCAACTCGGGTGAAACGAAATGAAATGAATTTCTCTGGCACACCCTTCAATCAGAGATGATGCCATAAAAATTCACGATCGACGTAGTCGAACGCCGCTCTCAAATCAAAAAAGACAGAAACTGTAGGTCTACGGAACATGTGCCTATGCTCTAACACTTGTCGCAAAGTGAAAACGTGGTTAATACAATGCAATTGAGAGGAAAACCGGCTTGGCTATCACAAATACACTTTTCACGAGTACTACATAATCGGTGGAGGATAGGCCCGCGAACAGTTTGAATACAATGGAATAGAAAATGATAATTATAAGATTACCTATTTCTAACTAATTTCCAAAGTGATACTTTCTACGGTTATAGAAGACGGAACGGACATCACACAGCTTCAAATTTCGAATCGTCATGCACGGATCAACCACGAAACCCACAGATCGCGATCTCAAACAGAGGATGAAAAATGTGAGTGGGTTGTTATTCGGCTAATGTGAGTGCTTAAACGGTTGCACCTGCATTTATGGATTTTGGTATATTGCAAGAAAGATTATACCCTTTAAAATACACCACCAAAGCAACATAGCAATGAACAAATTTTCACCCTGATGAAGTCACCTATAATGAAGACCCTAGTATACCCTAGCAACAAAAACGAGTCGTACCAATTGATTCCAGTGTAAGTTGAAAGCGTTTCCTTATCATTTTGAATGGAGTTATCAGAACGAGCTAAATAAAGATAGAAAATGCTACAACTGACTAAATTTGTCCACTTTGCAAACATTTCCCTTAGAAAAGAGGTTCTACAGATAAAAAAACAAAGACGGGATGGAGACATTTTAGTTTTTCGGAGAGTTAATTCAGTTTCACTTTCCACAACCACAAATCTTGCACCAACATACTCTGGTTTTGATCGGTATCAAACAATAGCGTTTGCCTAGGTGGGAAAAAAAGTGAAAAATCAACTCCAGGGTACCAAGGAGAATAACCATAAAGACGAGGAAAAATATCGAATGCACGGAGGCGATTGACTGTAGCACTGACCCAAACACCTGTTGTTTCCAAATATCGCTTCAGAGGAGCGATCTCGTGAATACCAACCCGTTACTCGAAATAGACTAAAATGAGCGGTTTTCATATTTTTCCCGCATGTCATCGACTGGCCACCTCGATATATATATATATATATATATATATATATATATATATATATATATATATATATATACGTTTTCATATACGTGTAAACATAAATATACAGAATTTTGTAAGATTTTTTCATTTTAAAGCAGTTTTTTTAGTTAACTTTCCTGTGTTTCGTAAGTACATCGGGGAAACAAAACTGCCATAGTAACTGCTTTGGTGTGGCTCAAACTAAAACCATTTGATTTTGTACGACCTTGGTTACCAAGAGAAAGTCATCTGTACATGGAAACTAAAACGATTTCGATACATGTATAGTCAAAGAGAAATACATGGTGGTTTACTCTAGTTTCTAATTACTGAGGTTAATTAAGTCACGTAATCAACAAAGGACATTGTTTCATCATTGCTTTTGTTAAAATTATGTCCAGTAAAACGAGAAGTGCTTCTTGAATAGTCTGAAAAATCTGTGGTTAAATATTATTCGTCGTAGGTGGGCGGTGAAACATCACGTACGGGGGAATTTTCATTCGGCATGTGGGCACCGAACTCCACGTTGTTTAGGTAGGCTATATTAAACGCCCATATCGTTACCATGGACATACAACAACCAGCGGTTAATGGTACTTCTTCACTGGGCTCCCGGATGGAGGGTAACCGTCAGACTGCGAACTTTGGATTACAGACACATTTCGTCCAAAGATTTGGAGTAATTAACACTATCATTTTATTGGTATTCCACGGTGTAATTTCGGGTCTGCAGCAGGCAAAAACACCACATTGAAAGATGGGGATTATTTTAGCTTTTAGGCTAATTAAAATTTCTGCTGAAAATCCCAGTCCCCAATACAGCAAGAGTATTTACCAAATACATTATATAACCTGCTGCAGTAAAAGGCAAACAAGTATACACGTTTGCTGATGCGGAGCATGTGTTGAACGCACAACGAAAAGGTGCCCTCAGAGATAGAAGTTTGCGTGCGATTTTTCTGGTGTGCGTTTTGTTTAACGACTCGCCAAGCCTAACAAATATGTTATTCTGGGTAAATGTAGATTAAAATCCGGTACATTGATAAAAACTTTTATTTCTTATTTTGTTTGAAAACGCGGGTTGAAATTTAGTAATCATACAGAAAATCATTGGTGATATTTCTGTCTGGCCGGTCGACCTTCGGACTTCACCCACAACAGAAAAACCATAGGTCATGCAGTCACTTCTACTTTGCGAAAAGGCCCGGGTCCAAACCTTGGACAGAGTGATAAATACGTACTACACATGAGAGCGAAACTCGAACCTGGTGATTTTCGAGTGAAGGATTGACCGACGGCTACTGGTTTGCGCGTAGGTAGCGAAGTCCGAGGGGAGGTCAGATAAGCAAAAAAAATTAAAAATTGCTTCTAAAAACTGGTTTTCGCACGAGGCAACGCAGCATAAAACGCATCAACCGAGATTCATTGGCTTCTGGGTAAAAAAAGCAATTAATCACTACTTATTTACTAGTAAACCCTTAAGTTCATGATGATCTTCAAAGGGAATTTTACATTATTCCGTTCTATCAAAAAAGCATTGAATAGCTTACACCTAGCAACTCTGGATTCTAAACTCAAATCCGTATTGGAAAATTGGATACATAAAACTCACAGAACTATTTCGACGAAATCGATGCTTGGAAGGCTGATTAAAGCAAAAAAACAGTCAAGGAAAACAAGTAGAACTCTGACTCTAACGTATGTCATTTCATGTGCACCACGCAACATGTCTGTTTATGACTCTGCATACAATATTTGGTTATCTTATGCCAGACTTCAACAGCACTAAGTGGGTTTCCTAATAGAAAATCCTAAGGCTTTTTGCCAGCTGCAACCAAAACCCCAACTTCCGGTAAATGAGTGGCCGACGAAAGCACATATATATATACATATATACATACATATATATATATATACATATATATATATACATATATATATATATACATATATATATATATATATGCCCACCAATACAGCGGTCCACAGCTTCCCCCGACTTTTCGTGCTTGATAACCCAACACAATTTGGTTCAACGTGAACAAATGAGCGTGAACTGAGCGTGTAAAAAGTATTACCATTTTGATGCGGCAGAAAACTCACGAAACATGGTATAGAACTGTTTCAGATTCATTTGCAAACCACCCCAGGTACTGTTTTTCTTCTGCCAATTGAACAATGCCTCGGTACCGAACGAATCCAAAATACGGTATTTGCATTTGGGAATTCTAGAAAGACATTGAAACAAAAACAACAAACACAGGGGTTGTCTCACTGAATTCCCATGTATCGTTTGATCAACAGGTATAGCATGAAGGTTCAAAATTGATCGGATAGATGCTTTATTTGTCTCTAGATTTCACACTTGGTCCTTCGTTCTCTTAAAACGATGAAAAAAAAACAAAACTGTTCCATGTCGTAAAATGCGATTTTTTTCAACCAATGAATATTGGGAATCACGAGGAAGTTTGCGACAGTCGTTTTCTCTCTAGCATATACAAGTGGAGATCTAAACTGGATATCATAACATTGAATGTGACAAGCGTAAGATGAACGATGTGACCGATTGATCAAAGTATGCTATGTTTCATGGATCAACCAAATCGGTCAAAGGTAAGTGAAACGACAAATTCCCAGCCACCAGATCAGTCCCCAGTTTAAAGTGTGATTAGTTTGGGTAAAAAAGTGACCATAAACTAGTCTAATTACCCCCGCTGTTCTTAAGGGTTTTTTTGCTTCCGAACGGTCTCACCACTTATCGAACCCCATATTCGGGATATCTCTTGACCCGACGATTTTGAATATTGATATACTTTGTAGCTCAGGCCGGGAGTTTTCAAAGTATTGTAAGCGCTGAGCTTGGTGTTTAGATTTCAATCGAATTAGTAACAAAGCCAGTAGCTGTACCGTCGATTGAGAAGTGCTTGTTCACTGTCAAACGGTTTCGCCGCACAATATAACTGTTACCATCTGATTAGGAAACAATAAACGCAGCAGTTTCGACGCCTTTAACTTTGTGATTGATTCAAGTTAATTGATACTTGACAGAAATTAGTCCTCGAACCAAACTACTGATGTGTGAGTTGCGTTTTGACAACGATTCAACATATACCTCCGTATAAACACCGTTGGAGATTCTGAAGGGAGAGTGAACCTAGAGCACGAAAACTTTTGAGATAACATCTAAAGTAGCCGTAATAAAAAAATTTCATCTGTTCTCAGGGAATCTACTTCCAGATTTTGTGCTATTGGAAACATAACAATGTAAAAAAACGAAGGGAAAAAGGCTTGTGTAAAGTTCACCAAACAGGTCAACTATTACAAAATTCTGTTCCTACGTCATCCAATGTTCAAACCCACGTTTCCTCTGCGATATTTCTATAACTTGGCGGCCAAAACTAAAATAGGGAGTTGTCCCAAAAGTCCCCACCTCAGGCCTTTGGTCAGCAAATCCGACTTACTAAGCAGGATACCAAAGCGGCTGAATAAAAAATTGATATATTGTGTTCAGTTTTGCCCAGAGATGAACATTTCCGATCTGGTCCTGATTAAATGCGATTGGTAGTACAACGTTTCACAGATTATCTCAATACCCAGTTGATCCAATTAGATTCGGTTTTACAAATCACTTCGAGGGAGAGCAGAAAAGCGGAAGTGACATCAGGACAGGTTCGTTTTGTTTCGGCTTGAGAATGCACGACGTTGAGCTTAAAATTAAATTTCTAACCTAACGCATGCGAAGACCTAAAATAAATATCGATTCCCAGAACCAGCAAAATCTCCACGTGAATCCATAACACAAGCGGAAATGGAACAAGGGAATAAAACAAAGTACTGCACGATCAGCATCAAAACATACCGTACACCGAGACGCCTCAGTTGACGATACCCAATAATGTCTGTGAACAGTAAATCGAACACATTTTGTTCTGTTTGACACTCGGGTTTGGTTCGCGGTGTGAAGTTAAAATGTCTGCTGCAGATAAAGGAGGCGAAACAGAGAGATGGCACAAAGGTGAGTGTGTGTAAATCCGATCCTGAGCTACGAAAACGTCCTTGTGGATTTGAAAAATGATACCCTTCCCAGGAATGTAGGCTAGGACTTTGTATCCAGGAAAAACAGGCAGCAAGCTGGGGACGGAAACTCTGATTTCAAAGTCCCAGCTAAATTTGTGGACGGAAACCAAAGCTCAAAAATGTTCTGCATTGATATATATATATATATATTCACGGGAGAATGATGTAATCACTCTCCCAAGATTGACCGTAAAAGATCTGATTTGATTGAGCGCCCAATATTCGACTTTGTCCTTGAATTCTGGTGAAGACATTTCGCCCACAAAAAATGAGTGGACTGGATACCTTCAACAGACTGTCTGATACGCACAATCAGCTGGGAGCATTTCGAGAAACATCCAGAGCAAGCAGCCATCTCGAAGGATTCATCCTCAAGCATGCCGGGGCGCATAGGGTCTTATGAAACTGTTACGACTGCATCGAAATTATAAGCATCTTCTAGACTAAAGAAACCATGTTGTCCGAAACACGCCCGTGACCCGGCTTCTGGAACCCACTCAGGTCTAATAAATGACCGTGGAGATAAAAGGATAAACAAGAAAGAAAAATGGATATTTTTGCATAGGTGGCAATTCGCGGCTGATCCCTAAACCATCCATTCGATGCCACAGTGTGACCCTCAGATCACATGGATACCAACCCAGAACTGGCATATAACGGTAAGACCGTGCAGAAGCTTTGTTTAGCTTGTTGTGTGACAGTCTGACCTTCTCTGTTTCGTCTGTTCCACAAACGTAGTTCTTAATTCCTCTCTTATTCTTACTAAATTAAATGCGGAGGAAGAGAGCTCATGTTTGCGGACTAGCGTAAAACAATAAATTGTAATCGCTTATTCCACTGCTGCTGAAAGCCTTAGATATTCCATAACTCTCTTTATGGTCCTATTCTTTTAGATAGAAGAAATGTTTTGTACGCGAGATTCATGCAAAGATTAGATATCCAAAGACACTTGGATATTAATTGCAACTGTTAATGCATGGGGTAAGAGATGCAGTGAAAATCATCAAATATGATCAGATCACCACGGTGAAAAATCTTAACCTAGAGCGCCATCAGGTCGGGGTATGCGTGGTTCACATCAGTCAACATGTTTCCGTAAACATATATGCACCTTTTACTTCAACTGAACTACTTGGAACTTCAAGTAACGTTTGCCTAGATTCAATGAGCCGGTTGTGAACTGATTCGCAGTCACCAAAATGGACAAAACCTGGACCGAATGAACTGACTGACTGACTGAATACGTACGTTTTCGTAAACTGGATTAAAATCAGCAGCTATATTTCAACTTACAAGTAATTAAATGACTACAAAAAGGTCATTTTAAAATAAAAATACACTTGTTCTGCCACTGTTTATGAGACAATGTGGCGTTTGAATAGCAACCACATCTACAAAACCGCGCGCACTAAATGGTCTTATGCTAGCAAACTTCAAGTCGTGCAATAAAAAGTTGTGGAGGAGAGGGATAGCCCATACAATTTCGCCGCCGAAAAATAAAGCACGACTCACTTGAATAATGTAAGTGGTTCCACGGAAATTGACACGTTGTGACCCAAAATGTACAGCCCGGCTAGTAAATCGGTCCATTGGACCAACTCCCCCAGCGGTCCTCCTACGCACGATAGGAAAGTACGCGAAAAAATAAGCAAGGAGCTCGTATAGCAACCACCGAAAGAACCCATCGATAAATCACAGCGAATAAGCCAAGGAAGAAGTCAACGAGCACGTGAAAATTCACACGAGATCATTGCTTTGTCTAACTGAAAACATACGAGTGAAGCGTGAACGATACTGCCTCGGTTTTTCTCAGCTACGATAAACGGATTCAAGAACCGTGCAGTTTGGCCGTTGAGACAGTTCTTATGAAAAGCAAGTTCCGCTGTTGTGAACAACACGAAATTTACTGACTCCAGCCTATACTTAATTCATCAAATACGGCTGGCTTTCCACCCTCAAACTTCTAGTTTCAGTAAAAAAAGAGGTTAAAGTAAGCATTGAAATAGCCAATATTTTCTTATACTGCTAAGGAGAGATCACACTGAAACACCTATCAACTCCAATCCTTTTTCTGTTGATCGATACAATCGACTTTTCATATTTAATTGGCTGTTAATGGCGTTGCAGAAATCAATCAATATTGCGATGAACATGGTCTCAGGTGACACTCGATACCACTCAGTTTCAAGAGAAACCGTCTTTCGGATACTAGTTAACAGCAAGCATGAATGATCTTCGACATATTACTGGGACCATTGGATTTATGCTCTATGACTGTTAAGGTTTACCAACTAATCAATACCTACTGAGTTCCCAACCCAGAGTGATATAGAGAGCCGCTCAGGATAGTATAATAGCTAATATGCTTTTTTTCAAAATTGTACTTCCTTAGTTCGAGTCAAGTTTTCGGGTAAGGTGGATATGAAACATAGCTGAGATTTCCCAGTAATGACGAAACAGTACTTCTATGGTTTCCAATAACGGTATGATATTTGACAACGAATCATCCAGTCAGTAAATTAAATTTCTTACTAACCAAAGATCCCTATTATCAGACGATAGTTATGACGATCTTCTGTACCTTTGGGCCACAAACTAAGATAACTTAATTTGTATGCAAAGCGCAATGCCAACGCGTGTAAAATTTTGCCCTAATACCGAGAATTTCTACCATACGCTACCAATGCGACACTGCCATAATGTTGACGCAATACAGCCTAATTGTTTCTATTTAACCGCTTTGTATGCTCAGATGAGTAACAACTCCACTACTGTACTCGCGAACTCTCCAAAACAACTGGTCGAAAAAAAGTTTATTAACCATTTGACTGAACCTTTCGATAGTCAAAACAAGGATAAAGAAAACTTCCATATAGAACTACACATTTCCCTGAGGTAAGTACCGACAAAAAGTCGAAGTTCTTCAAAATCATACGTTGCATTACCGGTGCCTAGTTTGCTTACAAAACCACGACCACTCTGGACCGAAAGTTGAATCAGCCGAAAAGAATGGCAGACTAACACCTGATAGGTATGAATGAAAGTCATATGGATAAACAGAAATCACATGCAAGTACGAATTTGATTAAGGCATCCAGCAGTGCTAGCTAACTTCACAAACATATAATGGGCGGGTATGGTCCATTTTCAGCGTGGAAACTGTACAATCAATCCGTGTGACAACGAAAACGACTATACCACGGCACGACCGTTTCAATACAAACTTGCTTCAGAGGGTATCTCTGACCGTGAGGAACTTCATAGGAACACGTTCAGCGTACGTCAAAACGACAGCTGATTATTCAGACTCAGTGTCTACTCCGTGACTGATCGCTAGGTTTCAATACAGGATACTGCAAAAAGTGTAGATAGCAAACTTGAAGACAATCTTTGCACTCGCTTAGTGACTTTCATTGCCTGAAGGTGCAACTGGGGACAACGAAAAGGCTTGTGAAATTATTAAGATTATTAAATACACGAAATTCATATATACGTTCGCCAGTTTGATCAATACGAACTACCAGGAAAAATACTCAAGGTCGATGCACAAAGCAGGTAAAACAGCGAAGCGGTAGTGAAAACAGACTGTTGAACCGCTATTTTAACAATTTCCTTCCAACTCGATTCAAAACGCGCCCAGCCTTCCAGAATACTAGCTAAAGCAAACCGTAGCTCGAGGATGACAAATAAAATTGACCATTTTGGAGAATGTTGTCGTGACTAATCAATGGAAACATTTTGATGAGTGGCAGCATCAGCTAGTGAGAAAACGACACATCATACATATATAACGGTGATAAAGATTGACTTTTAGGTTTTATGGAAAAAATGTACAAAACTGTCTACAATATGTATCGTAAAATAGAAAAATTGTGGCCAATAGCTCAAAGCACAAGAATTCCAAAAAAAATAGAGAATACTAAACAAACCTGCAGCGAACAAGGGTAGGTTTCAGCAAGATCTATATGCAAGCGGCATAATAAAGTGAAAACAAGAGCCACTAAATGAGTATCAAAATTAGCAATTCGCAGACACATTGACGAATGACGAAGCGAAACAGCAACCTAATCAGGAAATCGGCACATACTTCAAAACACGAAAGCCGAGGGGCAGATAGCGGGAGTGACAAAGGGAATACGGAAGCAATGACATCAAAATGTCAGTAAAAGCAGACTGACACAGCAGTGGTTAACATACGGATCGGGCGGATGGGCACGAAAACGGAGGTAACGAGAAAAACAGAATTGGAGGCTCATGGGAAGTTGAGGTTCACAAACTTGGCACAACAGTTCGATGTGAGCCGCCTATATCAATAGTAGTCTGGGCTTCATTCATCACACTATACACTATGGTGGAAGGGAAACTCGGAGAAAGGTAGGGGTACTTTATGAACGTCGACCAGTTAGTGTCTGCAGTTCGGTCCTGTGAGACCGATGTAACGGCAATCAGCCCGTTAAGGCCAGATGAAGGATGTTGAAAAATACCAGCCTATCAATTGTGGACAAATATGTGCTGCGGGAACCGAGGAATACCAGGGCTACACGTCAGGTACCGAAAAGAACAGAGAGGAAAGCGGCCGAATTACTCATTTTTTCATTAAAGGAGGGATGTTTATGTTCTCTCAGAATACACTTGACTACTGCTTGTCCGTCGCGTTCTCGCTTTTTCGCGCTCGGCTCTCATTGAGACTGTCATATCGTGGGATCTACTTTCTAAAAGGTTGCAAATTAATAAAAATTAATTTTTACAAACTTTTCATTGATCGTCGCCATAAGATGATGACAGGAAAGTATAATGGAATCAGATCGCTCGGAAAATTTGACAGACAGGACGAGCCTGTTTAGTACTATCAAACAGCAATGCAATGCACTGAAACTTTGAGGATTTTTCTGATATTCATA
Organism: Fasciolopsis buskii; assembly: GCA_008360955.1. NCBI lineage: Eukaryota > Metazoa > Platyhelminthes > Trematoda > Plagiorchiida > Fasciolidae > Fasciolopsis > Fasciolopsis buskii. The sequence continues at coordinate 48,442 of LUCM01002812.1, read as the reverse complement.
AAAATCCACAGAGAAAGAAGGGACTGCGACGTTCTTGACTGAATCTAAACGAGACCAGCCAAATAACTTGTGACTCTAAGATCGACTGCTGGCATTTTTTTCAAATCTGCGATTATGACGTCCTAAACGGCGAACACCCACCCAAGGTCAAGACTGACTACAGGATACTGGAATGGGGTTGAGAGGAAATGTTCTGATTTATTTGTAGTTGAAATTGTATTGGCATCCTCCTTCCTGAAAACGATGTTTTACTCCTGGAATAGAAAGGCTTGGGATGGATCAAATTGGTCTCCCTTTCAAAGTGTTTGTTCTCGGGGGGATGTTCAGACTAACGCATGAAAATAAAATACAAAGGTAATCTTTCTAACAGTTACAAAACTCCACACAACGTCGACTGGCATCCACAAAGGTTGAAATAAAACACTGAATAAAACACTGAAATGTTTACTGACAAAGTATTTTATCAGAACGAAGTCAATTCTTAGTTGTTTTCAGTGTTAATGTCTCCGAGGGGGGGGGGTAGATTCTTTTAAACTGTTTCCTACCTCAGGAATTTTCGCAGCGCGAATTCCCACAGTAGAAGTCCTTCTTGAATTCTACTCTGCACTGAAAAGTATCGGTACCCAACATTTTTCATCTTTATTGTCATTGAAGATACACGTGGTACTATTGTCCGATACAGAAACGGTAAGTGAAGAGGGAAATAACCTTCCCGCGTTTGCATCAAATTTATTTTCAACTGAACGAAAGGCCGTATAGTCATTGTGAGTGAACTGTATGACGAGATCACGCCAATCAAACGTCAGAGCCTGTACTTCTAAAACGCAGTCATGACCAGAGTAATTTATTGGCACGGACGAAGCGACCAAACTGTTTAACAGTTCGTTCGCGGGAGAACATTGTCTAGGTAGAAATTTACCTATCTTAATTTCGAACAATAAAAAACTTTAAAAAAATCCTTGGCAGTTGAATTTACTACATTTTTTCTTCAGTCTTTAAGAGATAACCGAATCAATTGATGATAAGCATTTAATATTGCCTTTTGCAGCGTCTTTCTAGTTCAAAAGTTCCCAGCTTATTCCCAGAAGTGCACTTTTTTATTCGGTTATCTACAGCTATAGCAGAAAAGTAAGCGGGAAACAACTCTAATTTTAGGCAAACCGTCCCAAATTTTCCCGCTTGAGTTGACGGTTGATCCGGGCATCCTAATGATTCATTTAACTTTTCCAAAAAACTATCCAACACAACATCTGCATAGCCAAGAGTGACAAACAAGTGACGACGAGAAAATGAATCACTAATTCACAATGTCCAGACGCTGTGGGACAGTCAAAAAAATAAATTACAATGAGGCATCCGTGAACATGTGCATATACACCAACATTCGATCACAGCTGTCTACGTATAATTTCTCGATGACTGAAAACAACCACTCCGGAAAATTAACTCAAAATCAAGCTCATCCAGAGGCAGAACGCAGGCATTCCAAAACTCGTGGTTCCGGCAATATGCAGTGTGTTCTTCCCAGAAGTAAGGCTATCGAGGACGACAGAAAATCTTTTCGGTTTGTGAGTACTCACACTTGGGAAACGCTTTTGTCGGTTTATTTGACGGGAATGATCTTGCATTAAAAGTACGCTCAACGAAAGAGTATTGCATGCTGTACTAGCATCACGGTAGTTTTCAGTTATGCATAGGTCATATCACCATATTTCGATGAAAAAGGAGGATCAGGCGCTCAAAAGTCGTACCTGGATTAGTGAAACTAAGCCTAATAAAGACATCATGGATGCAGCACTAAAAACACACTGGCCAGTATGTTGAGCAGAATTTATCACGGAGATCGAAAAAGCCGAGTATACGGCAAATACTCCAAGCAACCAAAATTAGTGATTAACAAGATTCGGAGGAGTGTGGTTAACTGAATAATCGATCAAACAGAACCGATCGCATATCTAAAAGGTTAAGGGTATGTATATGCGGCCAAGCAAAGGTGCAGTGGCAAAAAAAGCAAAATCACAGTTTAAAATAAAGCAATTTCTTGAGCGAATGAACCATTAGAAACTGCAATTTCCAAGACAGACGTTCGGTGAATTTCCCAATCCCCAATGTACTGAACTGTCGGCTCCAATGACAACAGAAAGATGATTCTTTTGAGTGGCCTAACAAACTGATGTCGGCATTTTTAGCTCCCACTGATGTGTACCGTGAACATCCAGCCGCTTGTCTAATAGTTTGCTAGACTGAAAACATTCTTGCTAAACATCACAAAGAAGCCACCCGTGTACAGGTTCTCAGGTTCTAGACAATGAATTCGTATTTTGCAACCATCGATTTACTTACAAAGTGTTCGTGGGGTCCCGACTGCTGAGCTTGGCTTTCAGACAGCAAGCGTTTCATCACCAATCCTGGTGACACCGTTAATGCATATGTCCACTTGTATCGATAGGTTTATCATTAGCTTCGATCTCGGACTGGAAATTATGCGTTTGTTTATTCGCTTGACCTCTGACCGTAGATCGACATCCGGTTTGACAAGTTTGACCCCTTAGTTGCAGCCTGCTGTCTCTGCTTTGAGTATGTGGACTCTAGGTGATTCGGCTCTATAAATGAGTCCGTATGAGGAAATCAGCTTTGTGATTATGGAGCTGTATGATTTGATTTCTGACGCTCCTAGTTAGCTGAACTGTTTACTCTTCATTCGAATGCACACAATTCAGTTCGGCATGTCCACTGAATGAATCATTTGAATAACACCAAGTTTCAAAAAACTTCTTTATTTACCCCTAGGTTACTTGATCCAGAGTTTCAACGTCATCCATACTAAGCCAGTGTTATCCTAGATCCTTGTGGACGGATATGAGTGGGTCGTGACTTCTTGTGGATAGTTTGTGTTCGTTCATTCGAACGAGCACTTATTTCCCGGGCTGACGGATTTAGCCCTGGTCGCAGTTTACATACTTTACTTTGTACACGACGTTTATTTTTTCATCCACTGTATTTCTCTGCCGGTTTTGATACGTCGAACAACTGGAGACGTTCCGTGAGCAACCGTGATTCCTTGAGGTTGGAGCAATCGTGCAGTTAACTCATGCATTCTTGGTGGGTGGTAGAATGATCCTTTTGCACGACTGTGCTACGCCGTTCTTTTCCCTGCTCTTTGCAAGCACAGGTTATGCGGTTTCTTGGATATCCTTTCCACTCGAACATCTTGAAGATGAAGCTTATTTTTGTGTTCGTAGTTAATGTGGGTTGTAGTGGGTTCTAGCTATTCTAAAAGTGATTCCGACATGCAACCTTTTTGTGGTTATTTGGGTGATTATTATGGAAGCTTAATATACGGTCCGCATGCGTTTGTTCCCGACACCGTTTTAACCAGCATGCCGTTGGGGTTTATTGTTATTTTATTTTATTATTTTATTACCAACATGTCCAGAATCATCAGCTCACCTTCTTTTTCGATACCATGTTGAAGTTAAAGTATTTGAATATGTTGTGGATTATTTTATATACTTCTTTAATGATCAAGAGCAAAGAGTTTATCTAACTAACAGAGCCGGAAATCAATTCATACAGACCTACAATCATAAAGTTGAATTCTTCAAACGGATTCATTCACAGAACTGAATCGCTCAATATCCAAGTACAAAAAAACGTAGAGTCAAAAGACGTCAGGGTGTTTTGGATATGCTTTGAGGATACCCACAGAACGACTGTCTCACTATACGCTGTTCTTCGAGGAAGGTAACGTTTAGAGGAGGGTTCGAGGTGGCCAGTCAATAAAATGAGAAAAAGGTATAAAAACTGCAAGCAGAAGATTGACTTGTGTAGGTGCAATTGGACTACCGGATTGGGGTCTAGGAGATTCCTCGATGCGATAGTTGGGGACAATAGGTGATATAGCTCAATGCCACAGTTAGTGGCGTTTGCGTGTTCGAAATCTCTTCTTTTCCGAGTAGTCGTTCCGCTTACTGTAGCACAGTCGGGTTCTCACTATTCCTCATTCATTTGTTTCTGTTAAGCTACAACTAAAATTAGAACACGGTAATGGCTATATAAATTAAACTTGACCGAATTTGAAGCAGAGAACAGCAAAACTAAATGGGCCAAACTTCAATCTTCTACGATCGAAGGTCAAATTGGAAACAAACACGTTATTTCCAGTACGAGGTCAAAGCTTGTGACAAACCTATAAATGCAAAACATTAACTAATGGACACACGATTACGATGTCACCAGGTCTGGTGTTGAAGCGTTTGCGATCCAGACGCCAAGTTCAGTAATCAGAACTCAATGAACTTTTCAAATCTAGTCTTCTGTGACAGCCAATAGCATTTCGATGTCACTCGTAGTTTTTGTCAGAAGTGGATTATTGGAACCTCAGACAGTTGTCTGTAATTGAAGCATCATGACCAAGGAGTTTCCAATCTACCTTACCTTCGCGACAGTACACTCGTGCATAAGAGTCACACGTCTTGATGCAGAACCCGTCATTAAGTGGCTTAAACGTTAACGCCACTCGACTCGTTCAGTTAGTGTGAGTGAATACGACACTTCATCCACCTCTGGTAGCTTAATCCACAATTGTCATGCATATGTTCGTCTAACGTCCCTGACCAAGACGCATTCTACACGACTATGACAAAAGTCACACACATTCGTGTGTTTCGTAAACAAAATTCGATGTACTAGTGACAATAGATTTGACTTTACCTAAGTCGACTGATTCTATCGTGTGCATTTTGTGTGGCAATGCATTCACATGATGGAACATACTACGTCCCAAGACCTGCTGTTATTCAGTGCTAGAGTGTACGGTACAGTGCCCCAGTCGACAAGGAACATTATCACGCGTCCTTCATCCCAACCATCTATGTACCACTTGTTTTTAGCGCATTCTTGTCTTTGACTAACTGCAATCTGGATCGAACCGATTCGTAGTGCAGTGTATGGAATTCTGTGACTATATTAAGTTTTCTAATACAAGCGTTCATCATCGTCATCATCATCGTTCAGCGTTAAACAGCAAGGCAAGCCTCACTGACTCCTGGCTTTCCCCAGAGTTACATAAAAAGAGTGAGTACTAACGAGAACAAGGAGTGGACCTACACAGGCGGGAAAAGATAAGACGCTGCTGCAGCTAACACACGAAACACAATCTAACTGTACAAACGCACGTGTTTTCAATCATTCTGATTCGATAGAAAATGACAGCAGGGTTCACTGCCATATCCTTCAGGATCGCCAGCCAGCAAGTCGACGAGTCTTT
>LUCM01002812.1:28211-41752 GCA_008360955.1 Fasciolopsis buskii | reverse complement strand
AATCAATATTAACCGAAATGTTTGGCAAGATGACGATCTCGAGAATTCACAGACAATTGTCATTCTAAACAAATGTAAATACACATGTGACTAAAACTATCAGGTTAACTGCTGATCTTCTTCAATACTGATAGTAAAATACTAGATTTGTGCATCATTATTTGTCTAGACAAGCACGCAGTCAACGTACAAAAACAACGAACGATTCTTCTCGTGCATACAGTTAACAATATCGCATTTTACTCTTGGGATGGAAAGTGCATTGTAGTAATCACAGTCACGTTTGTGTATCTTGGTGCATGTTAGTAGTGGGAGACTGCATGATTTAGTGAAATGATTCACCATGTGTATTTCTCTTTAGGTTTAACAAATTTAGCAACAAAATGACATTCACTCCTATGGTGCATTTAAAACGGGACGTTATTGAAAATTATTGAGTCCTAGTTTTGCTGTTGCCAGTTGCAGTCTCATATTGTTTGCCACAGACTCTCCATCCGAATTGGCTTTCACCCACTTCAAGTTTGTTTTGCAAAATGACTGCGGAAAGGCAAGCATTTTGCGTACGTCAAACGCATAAACCGCGCATCGGACAATCAAAGTGATGGCTAATTTGTTTTGTTGGTCCCATATTTTGGTATGACTGCAATGTTTGAAATCCGATGACCGGCGGTGGCCACTTGGTAGCCCTCTGCTGGCCGCGACCCCTTCGTGAAAATTGATGTACATTGTTGTTTCATTAATAAAAGAAGTAAGAGGTAAAAGATAAAACATAAAATGTCACCCAAGACCTAGTAAAGCAAAGCCCCATCAGCCTAACCAAGAAAAGTTTATAAAATAAACAATAGATTAAATCATCCTCGGAATTTTATCAGATTCGAATTTAACGCTTAAATTCATTAATTATTATTTAGCACAGTATTTTTGTTCGGTATCCGGAACAAACTTCAACGAGATTTCGACACACTTTGCTCAGTCTGACTTCAATAAATCGTGCTGATTTTTGTTCCCTCTCTTTTATTCAACCTGTCTCTTCTGTCTCCAACCCAATCGCTTTGCCCCTTCTACCTACCCATAATATCTCCATTGATAACACGCCTGATGCTCGCAGCGGTTTTTTGTCAAGTATTGTAGTAGGTGGTTTTCAGTCTGTTAGCTCATTTTCTCAAGCCTCGAGCCAGCCTCTGAATCTGGGTTTCCTCTATGTGCGCACTTTAATGCAAGCTGGCAAACATTCGTGTTTGGCTCTGAAAGTGAGCCCACTGTCAGAGCCAAACACGAATGTTTGCCAGCTTGCATTAAAGTGCGCACACCGAGGAAACCCAGATTCAGAGGCTGTCGACGTTTGTGAAAATGTGAGCTAACAGACTGAAAACCACCTACTACACTACTTGACGATAAACCGTTGCGAGTATCGGGCGTGTTATCAATGGAGATACTATGGGTAGGTAGAAGGGGCAAACAGATTGGGTTGGAGACAGAAGAGACAGGTTGAATAAAAGAGAGGGAACAAACGTTGAGAAGGAAAATCCTCGTCGAGTGTATCGGCAGACAGCAAAACTTGTATTATTCAGGGTGCAAATAGAGATACCACAAATCGTCGCAAATGATAGCAATAACAGTAAGAAGTCTTCGTGATCGTTACAGCACACAGTGAAAGTTGAAGCTGAATGAAACGAGAGGTGAATTACGAGGACCAGACCACGTTATATGGGTAGACTGAGCTCGGCAGGTTTGATTGACTAGCTAACTATTTATCTAGCTACCTAGAATGCTAGCTTACTAACCAAGTGGTTAAGAGGCGACAAAACCATTTCTGAAGAAATGCAAACCAGAGTCTGACTGAACGGTCACATGGGTTCAGATTACTTCGATACATAACTGTTTCCATCCCGAGGAAATTAAACAATTTGATAAGGAAAAGAGAAAGGACACTGTCAAATAATTAGTGAAAATCACGGAGCAATTGCTGGCCAACAGGCGATCAGACTTACCAAGTATATCGTTTTTTACAAGCATTTGGTCAAGTTTCAAATGAAATGAGAGAGCCGGATTGTAATCAATGTACTCGTCACGGCGAACGGAACGTGATTTGACCTTGTGAGGACCTTAAAGTCCCAGTCCCTCTTCTACTTGTTTTGTTTTCACCCCTATGACTAACGTTTTCTCGCTCGTTAATTAACTCTCCATAATAGCCAAATCATATGTCCTTGTTGACCCAAATCGAACGCTTCCTCTGATCCGACAAATCGAACTGCGGATGCTCATAGGACTAACGTTCCGTCGTGATTTGATCGGTCGTCTGGTCGGATTACAAAGAGCGCTTCAGTGACGGCGACAAGCCTCTTTGGCATTACCGTGATTGATGCCGAAGTTTGCGTAAAGTTAGAGGCATGCTTATGTAGCCTTTACAGAGTAATCCCGAATAAAGCCGATGTCCAATGGCATGGACTTACTCAGCGCTCAACGTTGGATTTCGTCACCGGTCTATGTAATATTATTAAATGATCGACAGAAAAACGTACAAGGGAATATTCGGGATTCCGTAGTTTTTGGTACTGTCTTACTCTTGCTTCGACAACCAGTTCAGTGATTGCATATATGCATATACGAATGTATATAAACATATGTTTATACGCAGGGAAATGAATCTAAAACATGTATGGTGCTGAAACACATAACAGAAAAAGTGCATCCAAACGTACAGACGACAACAAGATTAGAGAATTTCATCCAAGCTAAAGCCATGTTCATTCTGCTGTGAATCGAAATGGCCTGTCATTTCAAACTTCAGAAGTCCCGGCTAGGGAGCGGTAAGCTTAATCAGTGAGATCTCAAAAAACAAAGTGTTTACCACTTCCAATTACAAACACAAAATAGCAGCAACGCTTTTTATCGCTACCTTGCCGGAAGAAAATATGAACCAAAAATAAAAAGTTGGCATCTATTGACATACCTTTACCAATAGACTCCTCGAACAGCGCACTTGAGAGAAACGATATAAACGACAGATGGAGATGAACCTGCGTTTATAAATTTAAAAAAAATATCCGTAGAGAATCCGAGAACATGAGACTGTTGCTGGCTAGCATGAAATTTAATCGTTTCTATCGGTGCGTATTCAAACGTACCATGAAACCTGGTAGTTTCAAACAGAATCAAACATGAAACATGCAACAATTATGAGAAGTTCCCGCAGGCTGCCCCATTTCAATTGAGTTACGGATATGAGGATATTAGTCCTGAGCGAAATAATCTTCAAACTTGACGGTTTACCCACTCACAATCAACAACGGCGACTCGTGTGTCACGCGGAGCTTTTTCAATTGCAGCTCAGCTGGCCTCCTACTTTTCCGGCATATATTCCATGGTCTGATTCGCTAGATCCATCTCTTAAGGCGGAAATTCACAAGTAAATCAAAGCCCTATGACTTGGATGGCTTTTTCCAAGCTTTAGCTGAAGTTCGTGGGATGTAGCTTAAAAGAGAAATTTATATTCTGTTTCTCAAGGTTTAGTACACTGGGGAGTTCCACTCCTCGCGCGATGAATCGAGTGTTGTTCTTACCTTTAACTATGGGTCCGATAATTACGGGGTTGATTAGGGTGGTACACGCTCAATCATAAGAACGTTGAGACTGTTAGCATCTGTTATCCTTTGCAGGTTGAGCAATCTATGCAAACAGCAGACCTGCGAGGAACAAACTGGATTGCGCACCATCCATGGAACCGTCGATGAAACACTCACATTTGGACATTCCTTGAGCACCGTCATGCCCTAGAAAAGCCAATGTGAATTATGCTGCTTGAAACTCGTGTAGCCCTCGAAGCTGTCGATAGATACAGGCTATAGGACTGTCGCTCGGAAAGCGTGGACCCTATGATGTGTCAATATTCAAAATTTCTAGACCGGGTTAGGGATCATAGATCGCTTTCGTCATTCACTAACGTTTTCCGCGGAATAGGACAGGGATGTCCTTTACCTTCGTTCCTCTGTAAATTTTCCTGATCCAGCAGACGGTGAAATCGGAAAGAGCTTACGATTTAGAATATGCCGATTATATCGATTTTGATGGACCTGGGATTTGTAACTCTGGTCTACTTGGTGGCAAATGCTTGATCCCCTTGACCACTGCCGGTGAATGCTGTGACGCGGTGGTCAAACTATGACGTGGCAGGGAAATATCAAGACGGTGGCTTAGACTTTGGGACCGGTTGGTTCCACTCATCTTCCTGGTTGAGGAGTATCGTGGGTGAGAGACGTTGAGAAACATGGCTCAGAGCCAAAGTCAGTGGCATGAATGCTGTGCGACGTGTCTGAACGGTTGATCCTCACAAAACAGATCGAAATAGGCACGGCGAACAAAACGGTTTCTTTCCTTTCTTCTAATTATTTTTCCTATTTATACTTCGGTTATAATCCTACTATCGTCTCTATTGCGTTAGCATCATGCTCGATCAGCTTGATGCATATTGAGACATGTGCATGTACTTAGGTTTTATTGCTACAGCTGAACATCTAAACGTCCGACCCACGGGATGATATTTTGCGCCCGGGCTATGCAGTTAAATTTCCAATCTACAGTGATATCAAATGTACATACGTCCGACACCCTTTCGAGAAGCGAGAATACAGTTCCGTAGATATCAACAGGTAGGTGGAATCAGCGTCAACCCAACCGCGATCCTAGAATAAAAATAGGCAACAAATTTTGTCAATCGAAAACCTGTAGATCTTGAATGAGACGACACGGTACGTTGTCCTATATGATAAAAGATTTTCTGGAGACATTACTGATGCGGGGGTGAAAACAAACGTGCAATGATTACCGAAAATTGCATACTAGCTAGATTGCTTTGGTTTGATCGTCAAGCAAGATTAATAATGTAATTATAGTGGCATACGATCCACTGGACAACGTGGAAAGGTCACTCGTTATTTTCCGCAGATTTACTCGGTACATCGGCTTACTGGATTGAGAGGGAAGGTTTTTTACACAGTTTCGAAATTTGAGCAACAAATTCCCTGTGTTTTCACTTGTCGGAATTTTTCTGCATCTAAAATATACCCTTGATAAGACTTACTGCTGAAATACGACTAAGTGTTGTTTGCATTTACTCTAAAGCATCGGACAGAATTTACTACAAGTGAAAAAGCGCAATTACTTACAATCTGATTACTACACTTTGGATTAGAGGATCTAAGAAGACTCCTTTTACCAGCTACTTGCCGCAGAAACAAAATAACAACGGTCTGATCGAAGCTTACCGTATTTCCAGTACCACGTAATTTCTGTCTCTGTTGTTAAGGAGATTGCTCTAGCTTAAACATCGAGTCATAATTTTGATTGCTTTAATAAGAAAAACATTGGCTAAGTGATTTGGTCAGGCTTTGCCATCAAAGCCTAGGGTAAATAGTCGATTGCTTGTTTGTAAGTACATGCAAGTTGCACATACTGGCAGCTTTTCATTATACATGTTCATATGAGTTAAACTTGGTGACAAACTGCGCACATTCAGCTAATCTTATCTGTGAGTTGTTCATTTGGCTGGTAAACTACGGAAAATGTTATAAGCGATAATAACGAATTGCGAAGATCGATTGATCAGCATTAGGGTAATTATACTTGACGAAAAGTTAATTAGCAGTAACGGTAAAAACCCAGCTAGGATAACTCACGTTCAACCGAGTGCGATTGAAGAAATGCGGTTGACCTGGCTGATAAGCTGGATTTGGCCCCGTCGGTAGTGCATGATGCCTCGGTGGCACGATAGTGACTTTATCATCCGCTTCGTTCCACGACGCGTAACGCCGCATTCCGTCAATCCACTGAGGCCACATTCGAGTCAGACGTGAGCGAATAAACATGTATGAATTAGCATGCTTTTCCTCCGGCGAGAGACTCGCGAGTAAACCTTCTAGACCGTATTGTATCTGAAAGGATGCAAAACGGGGCGGAAGTAAGATCACAATGACAAAAAACTAAATCCGGATGACTGACGGGTTACATAAGACCATGGTAAGACAGTAGCAAAATATAGACTTGGATACACTGACGTGTGCCACACTCCCGAATGTTGGAACAGAACGAAATGAATTTCGGCTTTGGCATCCGTTCTGAGATAACATAAGTCACTGATTTACTAGTTAACCTTTCCACAAATCGTCGTGCAATCAGGTATGAAGCATCACATTCAGGTCAAAGGAACCCAACTTACAAACCGAGTAGCAAGCGTACGACATCCGTTTCGTCTCGACATCATAGTGGACCTTGACGATGGTCAGAGAATCGTCCCCGGTCCGCCACACAAACAGTGCAGAAATACTCTCACAAATCACCAGACGCCCCTCCCTTCCACCTCGACTTGTGTCCAGAACATGCTTCGACTAATCTTCAAGAACCAATATCACGTTGTTAAAGACGAGACAATCAGTCATACTGTCTTCAACTCGACCCATTGATCACACTCAAGTTCACGACAGTGCACATTGCATTAATTAATTTGGTCGGCACAAAGAGTGATCGACAAGAGCGTAGTAGTTTCATGAAGTCAGAAAACAAGAATGACGAGCAAAACCAATAGAGTTTGGCTGAATGAACCGTCGAACAGATAAAATAAAACGTTAGGACTAAAATAGAAGAACGTATTTTCATGAAAGACCTCTGCAAGCAATATGCTTACATCTCAGCTGAATGCGACGAAAAACCCGGTAAAATGAACAAACTCGATGGAACTTCATGTTACATGGAGAAGGGGTTGGAAGTGAGTACGAAATTGTCATCTAAATTTAAAAATCACTTCTATTTACATTAGCTTAAGAGTTCAAAGCTTGGGGTTTAGATCAAGAACACTTATTCATCAATGGAAACAACTTGGCACGCATTGATGATATACATAAATGAATGAAAAAAGGTAACTCCGAAACGATTGGCAGTTCATCGGATCCAGCCAATCGGATTTTCATACAATAACCCATGGGTACGAACAGTAGACAAAAAATTCACTAAACCTGAGACAGCTTTCAAAAAATAAAGGTAAGATCGGAGGGAAAGTCTGCAGAAGGTTCGGTATTATGCAAGCTTGCCGCTGGAACATCACTAAGGAGCGCTGCACGTTCTGTGTGCTTCGGAAGAGATCCGTGGAACAAACAGAAAGTCCCCAAGAGAACCTCAAAAGGGATAGCAAACTGTGTGAATAAAGGAGAAAGCCCTCAATTTTACAGTCTTCCGTAGTTCACAGTACTGCTCCGATCAGTCTTCGAAATGGATTGGTTCAGTGAGATACAAAGTAATGCTCACTTGATACCACCTTTGTTAAAAGTGGGAAACTTTATTGGACTAAGACTGCATTGCTTCTTTTCGGGCGATGCTCTCTTTACGATACGTCGGATTTCATTTTTTTCCACTGGCTGTCTTAGCCATCGATTATTGGCTACCGGTCTAGTACTTGCCTCAAGCAGTTTATCGACCCCAGCGTAAAAATAGGCTCAAGTTTGCGACCCATTGAGATTAAAAGTCATTTCGAGCCCTTGATCACGATGACAGGTGAATTGTGAACTGCAGCCCAAGAAAGAGTTCTAGATAAGGAAATGAGCTTTTCTGTATTTCCATACCTAAACTCTCTCCCAGTTGCCTGGAGATTTTCAAATGAAGTGGAGTGAATAAAAAAGTAGATGCGCAATAAACCTGAGAAACAGAAATATGGGCGCTACGGCTTAGCTTCGTGTCTAAAACCACCGTTCTGGCACCGATGTGCTCAGTTTCTGATAGCTAACTTTCATCAACGACCACAAAATAGCAAAAGAAGAGGAAAGATTTCCAGCCCAACAACGCTACTGACTGTATCATTTAGCTTATGAGTAGAAGGGCGGTGTATACATGAAAACAGAATTACGGAAACCGTCAAGGTACTCAACACAGTGTGAGTAAAACTGACGTTCAAACCCCGCTTACTTGTAATGTTATGCGCTAAGACGACAACCTGTGGAAGACAGCGGGAATGAGACAGCACAACCGAAACAAACATAAAGATGCTCAAAGCTGACAAAATTTGTGTTACCTATGCCCTTTGTTTAGTACTGGGCCCGTTAGTAGTCAACCACGCCGACGGCTTAATAACAGTAAATTTATTACTCATCTGAATTTCATCGATATTTCCCGAATCAAGGAAGTGAATACACATAGAGTAACGAAAATACTTATCAGCGATTGGGAAAACTAACTTGTACCAACCAGAAATGCCAACTGTTGAAGCTCTGTGCCCTAGGATGGCTAGACCACCTTTTCGACAGTGAACCTTTTGTATCCTATTATACAAGCCTGATGTCGTCCTGCAGTATTCCTGTGTGAAGCGTCATCCGTCGCTCCCAGTGGAATGCCCCACTAACAAGAACGCCAGGAACACCGACACACCCTTCGTTTCACCCCACTTATTTTGTGCTGTTCATTAAAACCGTCGCTTTTGGCTGTACGAATCGCGCTTATTTCGCCTCCTCGTAATACGTGTTGCTACCCGCATTCACACTAAACGAACCGTTTAGAGCTCATGGACTCCTCCGACCTCCTAACTTTGCAACCTCAACTATCCATTACTAAACTCCGCATGTAATCGCGTACTTTTTGATAGCGCTTACGCCATCATGTGCTCCATCTAGATCCAATCACCTAGTTTTTCCTCGTCCGCACCACGTGCTAAGTCTTCCGTCAAGTAAAAAAGCAACGTCAACTTAACTCATTCGCTGTCAAAAGCACTTTACTGGCAACTATACGTTTGATTCCATACCTATATCGAAGTTATCGGCCAGTAGATGGTGGCATAGTTAGTATTGTACCCGCTAAAAAGGATGGAGATTTTTCTCTCGTGGACGTTGACCACTTCAGTTTCACCTCTGTTCGCCATAGTAGGAGGTAAGAAAAGAGCGATGGCTTTCAGTTACTATGCTTTTAAGCCGGTGAAGTCCACCCAAAGGTACCCGCCGGTCTAAATAATGATTCGTCTAATATGGCACTGGTAAGTCTCATGAGTTCGCACTGGGCATCAAAGGAAATACACAGTGACAACTTCGCCAATTTCACGTCCAAATAGAATATATAACGCGTCGAAAGTCACCGACAAAGTGCTAGGAGTTTGTTTCGTGGAAACGGAACGGATCACAAGCAACCGTCTACTAAAGCTGGTGATACCAAATACAAAGGATGGCCCAGAAATTACTCCAAACACCTTGCTTTTGCTCTGAGATGATCATGATATTTTGGTAGGCAGGTACATAAGTTACTGCCGGCGTTGGAAATATGTGAACCAGAGTGCTAATACATTCCGGTACTGCCGAGTGGAGGAATATTTAGCGACGTTATAAATGAAGCAAAGATAGCTACTGATGGATTAATTTGAATCGTCAGTGTGTACATAAACAATGGGCCCGGCTTAGATACGTTCGGAAGAAGTACCTACTTTTGTTTTAGACTATGCTGTATGCAAACATACTACCGCAAGTCCTCGTATACCCAACGGAAGCAAAGTAGCGGGTGACCCGCCGCAAATTCGGTGAACTTCGGTGTCTCACGAGCGGAGTTAAAGAGAAAAGCCTGAGAAGATTACTATTTTGAGTTGGTTATCATTTGGGAGAATTTTGGCAGCTGGTGTAACGCCAAGAATACTTATTTACCGACATCAGACTGTTCGGTCCAACCTTGCATTCGCCAAAATTGACTCTTCATTGTCGTTTACTTCCTACCCGAAGCATTTACTTACCTTTTATGCTGTAACACTTTCTTATCGAGACAGACCGCTGGACATTTAGTACAGCATCGACTCGCACCGACTCACCAGAGCTTCCTTTATTACGGTCTCATTTAATTCAGTAGCTCGGTCAGTGTCCGTACATGCGCAATTTTGTTTAAGTTGATTTTTGGATATCACGCCCGACAGATTATTTTTTTGGCCTGATAGAGCTTGCAAAACTCATTGTTCTTATATGGATTAACAGAAGGGTCATTTTCATTTGATCTTGTCGGAAACCTATAGTGTACAGTTTTTGGTCTTATTTTTGGCCGAATGATAACCAAGCCTCAATGTCAGAAATTTGATCATTATATGAATATTCTAACCCATGAGCTGCACCGCGCAATTCTGTGAACGAAGTCTGTCTTCAGTTTTGGTTTGGTCTGGTTTCAGACTACGCATTACCCTGAGGCCTAAACATGGTGAGCAGAGCAAATGAAGTTGACAGAGTAGACATTATGTCCCAAATCAAATTTCCCTCGGACCATAATTTAACCGTTTTGGTTGTTACACCATACGTACATGATTCCTTAAACTTTTCCGAAATTAATTCACCATTGAGAGTTTTGTAAAATGCAGTTTTCGGATTATTATTCGAATATGTGTAATCCTCATGGCCGAGTAATTAACGTGGTGTGAGATGCTCACATCTGATAAACAGGATGTACGTGAGGTAAGCCTAGACTGCAGTCAGCTCTCTTGAGGTGATAGGCATGCAGCCAACATCGCGGCGTCCTAACCTGAAAGTTAGGTTTTCGAGTACTCCCAAAGCCGGTCAACTTCCCCACCTGGCAGTCCTCTGTTGTCCGCAACCCCCATCTTGAAAATTGCGCACACTCTTTTCATTAATAACGGGAAGTAAAGAGTAAACGATAAAAAGGATCTTTGCCTGTACTGATCGAAAGCTGCTGGTTTTGGCGGAGTATAACAGTTACTCTTTCATATCCCTTTCATAATAGTGGTGGCTAGCAAATTCCGATAACAATTTCAAAATATTTCATTTCGAGTGATGGTACTAGGGATTTCAAAAGGGATATTTCGATTACGCTTTCTGCGATAAAATTGACTTTGATTTCCATGAAACGTTAAGAAGAATAAGCTTCGTGTGGACATCTTGTAGTTGGATCGGCGCAGATTTTTTCCATATTCAGGTGTTCGAGCGTTGCACTGTGTCATCTTTTAAATGCTATGGATAAGTACCAAACATGTGAAGTTTTCGCAGTACCGATTAGACTACTCGTATGGACCGGCGCAGTTACAAGATAATTTGTTTGAACGTGGCCGACACGTTATCTCGTCGGAAGCGAATGGTTTGGAACGAATTTAATTCATTTCTTAGGGGAGAAGGCTGTTTCCCAAAGATCATGGTTTCATATTCACTATCCTTATCACCCCAGTAGGTTACTCCGGACGGAGATAGATTGATTTCGGAAGAAACAGGATGGTGTTTGAATTTCTCCAATGGCTTCATACAGTTACATGCAAGCGAACGTTTACACTGAATCAAACAGATCAAAATCAGCGAATGAGTTTATTCACAGGAAATTATGATTCCATTGAACAACCTGTTGCGCATCGAGAACGCTGCATTACATCAATTAATTGGATAACGATGCCACCATCTGAGATAACAAAGTTTCAACTAACTTTCCCACCATTCAGTTTTGATGAGTTATTCTCAAGTAAAAGATTTAGAAGGATCAGAAAGTCATTTTTCACACTAATATTGCCAAACGACTATTGGATAAAGGATTTACTTACACCATGTCACGCGTGATATTCTATGGAACCGAGGAAGCGAAGAAACGATAATTCGAATAGGTTAAGATTCCTTTGAGAGACCAAACAGCTGTCGCAAACAGAGTAAGCTCGTCATGCACACACCTTACGAGAGTGACAGAATGAGAGTTGCTTTCAAGGTTTTACATGAAACCCCATTGGGCTTCCCCGCCCACTGCTTCTTACATTTGACGGAAAAGTCTAAATCTGAACAGGACGGAAAAAGCCTCTGAAAACTGGAGCTTGTGTGAACAAGTGTAGTGATTCCTGTCGTCTTCGGTAAAATTCTCGGCAATCAACCTCTAAGCCCATTTGGTAAAGGGTGCCCGACAGGTAAATAGTCTTTGTTTGTGCCTATATACTGTAGTTGTTCTACTTGTGGATCAGAAGGCAGACTTCGTAGAATCAGCCGATATCCTTTAAATGTTATTTCCATACTGCTCTCTTCCACTGAATTGCGCTCGCAAGCCTCTTCCAAGAGTGACCGGAAGCCAAACTCTTTAACTCATTCATTCAGACTTTCTACCGTTCAGCGCTCTCACCGTGATAGCAATGATTACTATGTCACGGTTTTTGGTACTCATTGAGGATAAACGTAAATTGTTGAGCAAGCCGCCTGCTCTCCATGTACCAAGATTGTTTTGGGTGACACATATTGTATAAGTGGCAAGCCTAATGAAACCATAGCCATTCATTAAGTGGTCAGCTGACTGTAAGTTATGCGAGCGCTTCATGGACTGAAGAACCAATGCAGAACTTTGCGCGCTGACATACGCGCCGGAAATCGATCAAAATGCAAATGAGGCTTTTATAAGCGAGTTATGGGGCAACTACTAAGACCGACTAGGCCGACCTGTCCCGTTGTTAATCATTCGTAATACTGAGTCGTGTTCCACACCTCAGAGCATAAGCATGCCATGTCGAGGCCATACACACAACTGCGCACAAGCATATTACCGTACACCATAGAAACCTATGCTGAATCACACCAGTTGTCGACACAAGAATCCCACTTGACCACAAAAGCTCACTAAAGAGCAGATTAAGTCGTCACTTTGTTTAATTTGGTCAGCTTCAAGTCCGACAGCGAATAAATCGGGGATTAAGACTCCAACAGCCCGGAATGGTTCAACATTACGTTTGCAAAAAGGGACAAAGCAGTCGGCTGGATTAGAATATTTCACAAAATGTTAAGGACGACGACTAGCACTCTCACAACCACGCGTACATACATAGTTTTCATTAATTTCAAATATTTAAAGGATAAGTTGAACAGTGAATAAACAACAAGAAAGTCGACTTGCAAACAAATTAGCGAGTATTGTAAGTCAGTTTGAAGGAAGAAGCAGAGGAATAGGTAGTGAAAAGCGAAAAAAACATTTGCACGCCTTCGCGACCACAGTCATTTCTATTGTTTTAAGACAAGCATTATCCTTTATGGATAAGCACATTTTGTCACAGAGCAAAAATACTCGGTGACTGTGACGCACTCCAAAATTTGTCTGCTAAATATTTTGAGGTTACTAGCACTTCACATGGTTTGTTTTGGCATCCATTAATCGCTAATAGACGTATGGGCCACATCTGGAGTAGCTGAATATGTGGGACCTCGGGTTCTACATTGAAAAATTAATTGAGCGGTAAAAGAGAAGCTTTGAAAGAGCGAGTAAACATCACAGACTGAATATGAAGACTCTTAAGGCTTGTCGAAGTGCATCGGAGTCCTGTTTAGGTGGGGGATGCGCCTTGCCTGTACAGCGAACAGAAAATGGAGAACTTCTCCAATTTTGTGCAAACGATCGTTTATTCCTATCTAGTACGAATTTCCGACAAAGTTCGCGTTGCACTGCGACATGACGCGCTAACTGGACTGGTACTCTGAATCAGATTGACCATATCGCAGTTAGCTACCGTTGGCGCGGTTCTGTCCAGAACTGTAGATCATATTGGACCACGTACGTCGAATCGGACCATGCGTTAGTTT
>LUCM01002812.1:0-26436 GCA_008360955.1 Fasciolopsis buskii | reverse complement strand
TCAGAATACCTTATCTCGGCGTGCGAAACTTAACAGACTACGCTGGTTGGGTTACGTGTTGCCTATGGCGAACACTCGTCTATCACACCGCGCCTTATTTTGGGTTCCTCCCAAGGAATGGAAGAAGTCATGTAGAGGTCAACAGATGACGTGACAACGTGGAATGAGAAAATGTACAACGAACTTAGGTAAGGTAGATGCCTCACATCTTCGTGGTTGGGGTCCGAAAGACTCGTCAACTAGCTGGATGGAGACATTGAAGGATATGACAGTGAACCGTGAACAATGGCGATCGTGCTGTCATTTCCTATCCAGTCAGAATAATTGAAAGAGTGCGTTTGTCCGGTTAGACTGTGTTCCGTGTGTTGGCTTCCAAAACTGTCTTATCTTTTCCCACCTATGTAGGTCCCCTCCCTCTTCCCCTTGCATATTCACTCTTTATACAAACATGCAACTCTAAGACAAAAGCAACGGTCAGTGGGGCTTTTCTTGCTGTTTAACGCTTAATAGTGATGATAATGAGGTATAGACCGCAGTTAATGATTCGTAACAAACCTAACAGAATAGCCAAACAGGTTATCATGATTTCCAACGGTGTTTTCGGCGATGATACTGTTGCTTGATGATGTGTTTCTTTCCACGCTGAAAATGTGATTCCCAACAGATCATGATAAAGCAAGTTGTTGGCTAGTCTTGGAACGACTGTCGTCAACTGGAACAAATGAGGACAAGTGCTTCCTTAACTCTTGTCCATCGGGAATGAGTGGGTTTCGAAGAATGTTATATGCCAAATTTCGTATAAGATAATCTATTTGAACATCCTATGAAGAATATCCGTTTTTCGCAGCAATCATTGGTAATTAAGCCTAAGAGAGAATTAAAATCCATTCAACCGTGGACGATTACAAACTGAGCTTTATACAGAATAATACTGAAAGCTGGGAAAAAGGTGTCAAATAACATGGACAAAGAACATATAGGTAGTTATGCCGGACAATAAAAGAATAGGTTTCAGCCAGGCCCCCTAAGGGACGGTAGATTAGCAACAAAATCGTACGTTACAATCGGCCCCTTTAAATATAGAAAGAAAACTCAAGGGGATTTTACCCACTACATGTGTCCCACAAAACCCCGGCAGGCACAGTACGTCTGACACAAAGTTGCTGGTTTTACATAACTATCTCTCTACCGCGGACCATCGTCGACAATGCGCTTCAGTTGGATGCCAAATCTGTCCAAATTACCGCTCAGTTTTGCCTGCCCTGCTGGCAGCCGCCGTTCGCCGTTAGACTTGGAAGTTCCAAATCGTTCTCAACAGTAGTGATCCATGTTTTTAGCTGACCACAAACACAGCAACGTGAGTGCTGTTCAAAGCGTCCATTAAGTAAATTTCTTTTTGGAATGTCATAGCACATCCCCAAACCATTGCAGCCGATGACGTTGGAGGAAGACTGGCGGTTATCCGACACTGCAACGCTGCTTTGATATTTTGCTATTACGGGTTTTTTCTACTCAGTTTCCCCCAAAAGATCGCTATCGATGGGGGCGATAGAGTACTCTAACCTAGTGATAACCTCGTTCCGCAGTGGCAGGATCCGGTGATAGTCATCAAAAATGCCCTCATGCGTATATACTTTGGTTACGGATAGGCGACATTTCAAACCTGTTCTCGATTCTGGATAAGTGACCAGCAACTTTTACATGACTGACGATCTGCCATCCAGGGATGATCACATTGTGTTGATGCCGGAATAAATTCCCTCAAAGTACTTGTTATCATTTGTTTCTACTGAACTTGAGCTGAGACCATGTATCATTTCTCGAGGTATGGTGCGCGCCCAAAAAAAACGATTATGGTGACGCATCGTCCCGACTAGATACAGTAGGTGGCAGTGACCAAGTGAACTGAGCATCTAACAATCCGGAAAAGTTAGCAGTCCAAATCCCAGATCCGCCAATTACTTTCGTGGGGGATGGCGATTCACTGTCGTTCAGCTCGTTATAATATTTGGTCTATTTGCATCTCACGTGGCTTTGCACTGACCCAATATTTAGCAACAAGACAGCCGGTCTCTTCCAGTTTTTCACGTGTCGTGGTTCCTAGCGACTATGAGACATGCTTCTTCCGCTACGTTCATGCTTCAAGTGTATCACAAAAAAGATAACATATCAATGCGTTGATCGGGGATGAAACGGTTGCGATTCAAACGTTCAGCTCAGAGATGTCAACGCGTCGAAAACCGTCAACACGAGGTGCAAAACATTAGCTCACAGAGCCACCGAAAACAGAGACCCGTTTTTCTGACGATCCATGTGACCGCCGATAATTCGGTACTTACGATGCTAACAGACCGATAAGAAATTTGGAAGCTTCAGTCGACAAACAGGAGAAAAGCGAACCAACTTTGAACTGCAATTATAAGACCAAGCGATCAAATAGCAAGCATGGCATAAACCAGCCGAGTTTAAGCCCAGATTTCAGACCACGTTCGCCACAAAATGTCAACACAATGAAACGTAAATAAGTGGGACGTAGAGAGAAAAAGCCTTTGCAGACATTCCGGTCACCGGTCCTGGGGCACAGTTCTGTTGGATGAACGTAACCTCGATCGTCCTGTCTGCGTGACATAAACACGGTTGTCTCCTCGCAGTAGAAAGAAATTCGCAGGCGTCACGTTTCGCCTAGCCATTTCGCTAGTCGCCCAGTACGTTATTGGGTCAAAATAACTTACGCATATCTTATTACAATCATCCGCAAAACAAAGGAGCAAATACCGCACAGAGCAAGATTTACCTGAGCTATTGGTCGATTGGAGTACTTTAATCTGTCCTCAGTAAACGGACAAAAGTTTTCCACCTGAAACAAAAATTAACAAGGACGTTGAATGAGTGATCAGCCTTTTTGTCTAGAAAGCATATGACCCATAGACTGAGAAGATCTCCCTAAAAATCTAATCTACACCAAAATGTAACGCTCGTCAAACTTAAGTCATAGGGAATAGCCAATGGAATACAGCGAAATCAACTACGGGTTAAATTTACAAAAAAGAAAATAACCTATGAAACGGGCGATGGTCAAGCAGACTAAGCGTTTTTCACCAGAAAGGTTAGGAGTTCGAACCCCAGACCCACTGATCACTGGCGGTAGACGGCAGCTCGATGTCGCCCGGGTCGTTACTACACCTGACCTGATGAGAATTCATATGTTTCCATGCCGCAAGTTTCACGGTCAAGGTTGCTGGTTCCGCACGCCGTGCATTGGGCCATGCTCCTTTCACTAAACTTGTGTTTTAAAGCATGCCATTGAAAAAAACAAGATTGTCGATGCTTGATTTCTCGCAAAACTTGGCAGAAGGAAATATGGATATACACAAAGAACCTCAACAGATACTTCATATAGAAGTTTATCGACTGGAGTCTTCATATTCTCACACCACACTACATGCCTGTTCAGAACAAATTTTAGTTTGGGAAAACAACAGAACATGTCAACCTCTTTAAAAATTAATGTAATCGCCAGATCATACCAATTTATCGGATTCTGATCATAAAAACAAACTAAAGCATTTTTTTGGTAACCGCAAGGCCATCGACTAGATGCCGTATGACAAAGACGACTCTGTGCGGAGACACGGTAATAGGGTTTTCGGTCTTCTCGACCAAGGTTTTCTGAAAATTCAAC
Source organism: Fasciolopsis buskii (assembly GCA_008360955.1). Classification (NCBI taxonomy): domain Eukaryota; kingdom Metazoa; phylum Platyhelminthes; class Trematoda; order Plagiorchiida; family Fasciolidae; genus Fasciolopsis; species Fasciolopsis buskii. Next base: position 22,754 of record LUCM01002812.1, on the reverse strand, counting down.
ATAATTCATAAATAGAACTCACAACTGCTTATGAGTAATGTGTGAGATTGGCGTTGTCTTTGCTTGGCTGACTGCCCTTTGGACTCCAACTTTCACGCATAAACCGTAGGTCATCCGGTCAAACTTAACTCATTAATTCTGATAAGCCGGGACGGGAGTGGGTGGCACAATGGTAACACAAACCCTCCAACTGGGAAGCTCGGGTTCAAAATCCAGATGCGAAGGAGGATATACACAAATGATGAGCTCTAATAAGAGAGAAATTGGAAACTGGTGCTTCTCGAATGTAACGTTGACCGGATGATCTGAGGTTCGTACGCAAAAGTTGAATTCCGAAGGGCAGTCAGCCGAGAAAATGATTAACACAGAAAAGCATTGCGTTCCATCTTCAACGAGAATTAACACAACACGTTCTTGTGTAATCAGTTGATACATGTAACACCATAAACCCCTTTCCTACCCATATTTTAATCTAACTAATACAATCCTTCCTAAAGAAATTTTCTCCAAATATATAGTGATGTAATGGCATGAGTACGAATCATGACCTTGCTCGCCAACTAGTGTTTTCTCAAAATGAAGATAATCAACTTTTCAAGTTTTGCAATAGCTTATTATGGGTTTCATTCAGGTTTACTTAAACTATCGGCCTGGAGTTCACGAGATAGCCCAAAAGGATACCTGAAGACAACGGGTGATGACTCAATGCAGCAGTTGACCTCATTACTTCTCGTTTTGTTTCCCTCTTTTGGGTAGCCGGTAGTGCAATGCAACAAACAAAACCAGAGCAACTTGGTGCACGGTTAATGGTTGCAAAAACTGAACTGAAATGATTCCTACAGAATTATCGAATTGGGGATGTCGACCAAATGAACTACTGAACAATCGACTACAGATTTTTCAAGAACGATGGTGCCATACGGCAGAAGTGATTGACTGAAAAATGAATGTGACTCGAATAAACTAACCTCACCCAAATACCGCACCAACGAACAATCAGTCCCGTCTATTCCGAGAGCCGAATAGCATGGATTCGAGTTCCAACGTTTACGAAGCCACTGCAAATTAAGAGTAAAAGGTAAACAAGATTAGAGTGTAAATGTTACTTGACAATGGAAAAAACAATATCAAAAACGAACTTCCTAGTTATGATCGATCCAGCATAACTTTCAAAACTAATCAGGGTGAATGTTCAGCAAAATAAACAAGAAATCCTAACTTTGGAAAATATCAAAGTCAATTTTAAACACAAGTTACATCGGAAGTGTACACCAAAGTTCTTAGTGCAGAGAGAAAGATACAACTAACGGGGTAGAATGCGTGAAAATAAGGCGCTTATCAAATGTTCATTGAAAATCAAAGGTATCTCGTTTTGATAACCTATGTAAAAGGTTCGTCAAGAACTAAAGACAAATCATCTTCAATTGCCATATGTCCTTCTTGATACCTTTCCTAAACCGAGGTAATCCGAACTTCTCCTAGTCAAAGAACATTGTACACATTGCGCTAGCAGACTTAATAACAGTGTTCATAGATAGAACAACCCAGTTAGCAATTAGAAGCAGCCCTTTAAACTGTGCCATTTTATCAGAACTTTGTTTTTATATATTTACTTTCACCTAGAAACTGCAATAGTACCATCACACCGCATTATATACAAGGATACCGATATGCGGAGCCATGTTCCAGAGTTATCCAATCAACGTTGTTAATCTAATGCGCACAACTGGATCGTTTGGCTTGCATTCAATTCGTTTCAGTGGCAGGAAATAGGGGCGGAATAAAGTTTGACGTTAGTAGCTTCACCCATGTCTAACAACTCATACAGCAAATAAGCATATATATTCCATAACTTCAAATAATTCAGTTGTGCGAAAAAATTATGGCGATTTCCAATGCTTCCTACAGCAATTCAGTAGAGATCTTTTGAGCAAGACAACGCAGAATCGTCCTATTGCAATCATATAATGATCCACTAATTAGGGTGCTTGGGTTTTGTGTTTAGGTCATCGAAGTAACATCAATGTGATTATGATGGTTCCACTCAACCTGAAAGAAGACAGATCGTGATGCGACCTCAAATGCGTGCGATTATTCGTGACGATGAACTGATATTCTGATACGTTCACTGTTACTTTCGATTTCCGAAATTTAGCACTCCGGGTCTCCGTTAGGAAAAATCAAATCAGTGGATTTATTCGTCCATAAAAGGTCACACGCTTATATTCAGCCCTCAAAATTCAATAGGCTACCCAAACTGGAAATGACACTCCTGATTCTGGAGATCAAATACAGGGAATCCCATCACTTTTTCTAGTGGATATATATAATCTTGTGACACGATAAAGAGCTCGCTGTGGTCAAAAGACCATTTCTCGTCATTGCACTGAACTGGTACGGCACAGGTTCATAATCGTGACAACGTTTGTGCAAACAGCACGCAATCCTTATTATTATACGTCCTTGTGTGATTGTTCATGAACTAAGTATGCTTTTCTTTGGCTTAAATGTTGCTACTTGCAATATGATAAGGCTTGATGACCTTAAATTGCGAAAATGTACAAATTCGATTTGTGTTCTGACTCGCACTATCGTGATTCATTTTGATTGCATTCGGATATTTGCATCCATTCGGATGGGCAGCTAAGAACATATTGATACAATGCAACAATTCTATGCAACTAATTTCCCGTCCTTCTGTCAGTCCCGAGAAATCTCCACTTCTATCCCGTGAACTCTGGCTTCATCAAAGAACCGTTTTGTTCTAAGTCTATCTTCGTGTCTTTATTAATAAGTCCCCTGACTGTGCAAAAGGGTCCAAAATTACGCAAGTTATGTTGTTTTCGGATGTCCCTAAGAGCATGTATGAAAGTTTGTCCATTGTTTAGGATAATTTAATTTTATTTACCCTTACCCTTCATCTGGATATTGGTACACGCACTAGTGTCCCTTAGGACAGCGAACTGTCATCTGCCATCGAATATGACTAAACACGCTGAACCTCTGTTCAACAGTGTAGGTCAACGTCCTCGTTTGTTGCCCACGTTCGCAAAACTAACGATTCTTGCAAAACCCGCTAGATTACGATTTTGAGGATTTCCGGCAGTGTTGGACCTGGTTTATTTTTCTGATGTGAACAAGATGATGTTTGAATGAAAATCAAAGCGGATTTTCCATTCTACATAACTTCTGGCTCCCCCTGACACCCAAACTGAATGCAGATGAATATGAAATCTCCAAAACTGCTTGCAGTTTTGGCAGAACTAGCAAACACTTCCTGAACTGATCTCTCAGATCCACTCAACCACTGCGACAAACCCCTTTAGAAGGGACTGCCTGACAACTATCACAGTCTTTAGCTTGTACGTATTGTAATGCTACGCGTAATCAAATGAAACCAGCTGAATAGAGTAACAGACAGACCTTTCTAAAGTGGTCTTAGTCGCTGTAGAAAAAGGCTTTGCGATTCTCATCTGTAATTTAGTAACAGAACGCAACGAAGATTTCACTCCATAATTTCTTCCCGGAGAACCTGACCGCAGCTGATTGAGAGATGACGCGGTAGCAAAGAAATCAGCCTGGAGGACCGTAGTTCGACAGTGGTTTCACGACAACCGGAGAACGGTCGAGTTAAAATCTCACATTATTTCTAATTCGAGCGGTTATTAAAATATCTTTCCGCAATTTTCATCGTGCAAAACACTGTGGAGAGACAAAACCACATTTTACATTGATTATAAGAAATTTGAATGCAACCTCGAACAAAAGATTAGCATGTAGTAGAACTCCCGGGTCCCACACATCGCATCTAGGAGTGTACACGGGTCAATCTCCCGGAAAAATCGGCTTTGAAGTGTACTGACAGAACCAAACATTTTGTACTCATAGGTAAGTAAACAAAAATAATGTCAATAATAAACAAGACTAGCACAACAATAGGTTCCTATGTAAAAGAGAAAAATCTATACCAATATTTCCCCAAACCCCATCAGTTTGACCAGCAGCTATTCTACACCCTTATCATTCACCCATTTTTGCATCCTTTTGAATTATCGTGTCAAAATCGCCCTTTTCGAAGACGGCAGCGAACTGTGGACTGTTGAAGTAAAAAAAACAGAGGCCCAATTTAAAGGCAAAACACTCACAAGCGAACCTCAAGAGGCAGGTAGTGGTTTGAGATAAATCGTGGTGGTCAGCCGATGACAGGGCAAAAGGAATGGAAAACTTAACCGGTTGACTGGCTCGTCTATGTCCAGTTAGACGAGATGATTTGGGATACAAGGAATTGCCATTCCCAAAAGATTAATGGAGACGAAAAGCGATATGACCGGATGCCGCAGACAGTGACACCTCTGCATCCTCAACATACTACCTTGAAGCTGATCTTTCATCATCATCGTTCAGCGTTAAACAGCAGCGCAAGCCTTACTGACCGTTGTTTTTTCCCCAAGGGGAAAAGGGAGTGACCCTACACCGGCGGGAAAAGATAAGAATGCTGCAATAGCACTTTTTCACCATTTCTCATTATTTTTCTCTTTTAGGTAGACGGCGTTGTGGGAAAGCAATCAGAACCAAAACACATCAGTTAAAAGTTAATGCTTGCGAAAACCGAATTGCTTTGTAGATGAATAAACAGATTCTCCGATGTGAAATCTTAACAAAACAAGAGGGTGATTCTCTCGGATCTTATTCGGTCGTGTATACTGTTTCTATCCGAACAACTCTCACACAAGACCTATGCTCAGATTAGCTGAGCATTCTCGATCTGATTTGACAGTATGCTGAACTCCATTGCCTTCGTCCTGTTGCCACGCATTCGGGCTGTGTTGGTCGGACTGTCCTGAGTGACGACTTAAACTGGAGCTCCCGGATGGAGAAATCATGTTTTCTACCGGAATTGCGGTCAAGCTGAGCTTATTTACTGATAAAGCGACCTTTATCTGGTCCAGAGAGCTTTGATATAGTCGCTGTCACTTCTTCGGATGGTTGTTCCTGAGTGATTCGCGTCACGCAGTCGCATTCTGCTCTATAAGATGATCACTTTCGCAACCATTACCGCTCAAAAGGCAATGCTTGCCGATTTTCTGCTGTTAATTAAGCTGCATACCTATTACTCCATATATGTTATCGCCAACAGAACCCCATTGTATGGCAGGTCAGGCTTTGTTTATACGTCTACACAACACACATCAAAAATAGGAGAGATTTTAACACAGAAAGAAAGGAATGAAAGATAAAATGGTTGATGTTAACTCTAGAACCTAAAGCGGTGTTACTTGTCGATCTTTTCTTCTACCCTAAACAACATCACATTTCTTCGGCATCTAGGAAAGGAAAACTTGCCGATGTTTCGCTTTCAGGTAAGTTGCATGTCGATCTTTAACGTGCCCACAAATGACAAGACATGAGAGCTGTATATAAACAAAACTTTTATGGTTCACACATGTTCCGGAGACGTTCTGTGGAGTCTCCTCATTTCCCTCCCCCATCCACCAATTGCGGTATTTTATCTTAACCGCCGAAAATGAATTATACAGATGGCGCTAAAAAACGACCACTTCATAAAAGGTTCTTTTCTGTGGTAACTGGAATCGAACTCATATGATCATGAGAACCGCAACGACATTAAACACTATTAATTAGATAGTGTAAAAAATGATACTTCGCATTTTCACCGTTTATTGCAGCAAAAGACTCAACTCTTTCGGGGACGTTGATGTCACCAGCATTTCTTCTCAAGATATCAGGACTGTTCTCAAGTTCCTAGTCTTAAGTAGATCCCTCATCAGCATTATCATTCACCTCAAACGGTTCCGCATATCTCAGATTCAGCGACTTAGGAGACATTTCACCATACTGTGCCCCGTCCGCACGAAGTTCATAATCATCCTCATAATCATCCTCCCGCTTCGGTAGCCTGGAAGAGATCACAACTATTACATCCATATAATTTAATTTCCTTGTACGGACCACCACAGACAACGCACCGTGAACCGTTACGTCCCAGGGGTTTTGGAAAGGATTATCGGTCGACCAAAACAGATAGAACGAGAATCGCGACATTAACAAATAATTAGACATACTAGGTGAGCTTCCATGATGCTGATCACCTATCAGTTGCCGGTAGATTCTGCCTGATTTGAACACTACAAATTAACACGAATAGCTAAGACAAAGAAAAAACTTTAAATCATTAGTTGACAGAAGGAAGACATCAGAAACGTAAGCATTTTGTTTATTCGTTCCGATCGTGAACGTAAAAAATTACAATTCGTACACAACAGATTATGAATAATACAGTGCATTCAGCTAGATGGAAAGTTCCATATGCACAGTTACCGTCAAAGTGCAGTGACAGGCGGCAAATGGTTGTGTGGGTTAATGCCAAGATAGACCAATACTCAGGGTTATTTGGTTAGTTAACTTTTGTGGTTTTTACCTTTGCCTTCAGTGTGTACTGGAAAGCTAAGTCACATATAAGTGACACATGAGACCTACCGCGCGAACTAAGTCACAGCGTACGCAGCAGGAGTTGGAGAAACCAACCATTCCATTTGCGAGCACCTTTGACGTTGCATGCACCTTACTGTAAGATCCGCAAAACAATCCTCTGATTGCAGTGGCATATTCAGAAGGACAGTCCAGGAAGTTCCCACTAGCAACTATCAGACAAAAATTCCTTGCCGAAAGATGAACTAACAAAAGCTGCATTCACTCCCCACACCATCATGGTTTAAGCCCACATGCTTCCATATCGTACTACTGCTCTGTAGTTTCTTGTTAATCTAATTTTTCATATGAATAAATCTATCTAGGAATTAAGATGTTTGCTTTGGTGAAATTTAGCTTTATTATTTATTTCCCCAATTTCAAAGTTTCAGGATTTCGTGTCCGCAGAGCTCAAAACCAATCCATTCGAGTGCATGAAAACTATAATGAACGGCATCTAAAATTTGACAGAATTTTTTTAAATAACATTTATATCGGTTCTTAGAAGATTCGACCGAGTTCCAGGTAAGAAAAGTAGCGACATAAAAAGGTGGCACGCACTGTCATCGTAAACCATTGTCTATGGAAGGGGGGCTTAGAGATTTATCAATGGAATAGACGGAAAGTCATAAAAGTGTCAATTGAGAAATGAGCTAACCCAAACTTCAAAATGACAAATACCAGAGTGAGTGACCAAAGTGACAATCCATGTTCCCATTTCGCCTCAACCCGGGAATCTTATCACCGCCCGGTTCGGTCCCTGCTGTTTCACCTCATCCAGGGGGAACGCACAAACAAACCCAAATCCAAATGGCTTGTTCACAACCACAAAAAAGACAGGTATGCATGAGGCTAAATCTGTTCAAACTGTTAGCAAGATTCAAGTAATTCTGTTGGACAAACGTGTAACAATCCTGAGTAGCAAATAAAGACTAAGAGCAAACAAAGAACAATGGCATAACAATGCTACGCGCGCAAAAGAGGGTATACTGGAAACTAAAAAAACTGACTTTCTGAGAACAATAGATGAGCTGGTTGATTATGCCATGATTCAATAGCGCATGTCAGAAAAGCAGTAAAAGAATAGTAAATCACGAACCTTTCAGGTCCGAACACGTTCAAATATAAAAAGCGTGGTCTGTGGGGTGGAAGAAATTTGAAAAACCCGGTGTTCGTGTGGCAACGGTAGTCAGGGAAGAATGGTCCCACAACCATACGCAAGAAAACAATTACATACAAAATAAAGAGAAGAAATGGCAAGACCTCCTAGGTCCATTTGACACGTGAAAATGGAACACTTGCGACCAGCTAAACAATCACAATGACATCCCATTTGTTAACATTGCCCATCGATCATTACGAATCCAGAAAAATGTAAAAGTTCTTCGGACACAGTGAAAAACAGGAGCATGAACAATGTCTCGATGATAAGGAGTTTTCAACTTAATCAAACAACTATTGTTATTATACTTAATAGTACTACCATTACTATCTTTCGAAAGAGCAGTGGAAGCGACTACCACAGTAGTTAGCTCATTCATGGAAACAAACATCAAAAATAAGCAGGGATAATGACTTGATTTAGAGATTCTGCTAGTAATTCTGTGGTGGTCGCATGTTTGGTCATCACTATATGGCAAAATTATAAGGGTTAACTAATGCGTAAAATCGAATCACCAAACCGAGGTGTAGTAAAGTGTTCCACACGTTCTAAAAGTCGTACGAATTCGAATGGCACTTTGTCGTGAATCTAAAATAATAAGTCTGTCTTTTTACATGCCTGAACGATTTCTCATACTCAGATGATCAGCTAAATTTTCGTGAAAATTTGTGTACATCTTTTCTTGTTAAATTGTTGCCACTTGATTATTTATTACTTACGTCGGCTAATAATATTGGAGAACAGATCATTGCTGGACTCTCGAAATTACGTGCAAAGATTCGCTTCCTAAGGACGGGGCTGAATCACATAAGGTAGGCAGACTGCGAGAATACCTAGAAGTGTTTCTCGGGAAATGGAGCGGCCGTGGAGGTGCGTATGGATGGCAACCACGCTCATCAGATACCTGGGATCCTTGGAGCACGTTTAATTGTCAGAAATGCGCAAATTCATGAGCACAAATCTTTATCACGTGCAAAGTCGCATTTCAATAGCAGAAAACAGTCAATGGCTCCTATTCCACACTCGTGAATAAATACAGAGGACGATGGTAAACAAAACCAGAGCGAATCAGTTCAAGGTTATTGGTTATCAGAAATGAACTAGGATGGGAATGAGACGCATCTGTTAACGTCAACGTCCCAAGGTATCAGCCAAATCCCCGTGTGTCAGATGCGGCAAAGAGTTGGACAACGGAAAACTTCTGACTCCTTGATTCGTCCCTACCTCCTGTGGCAGAAGCCACTTGTCAAATCAGAATCGTACTGATGGCAAAAAGTTTTATCAGTTGAGTTTCCTTGATAGTCTAACGAACTCTTGAGACTACCAGTTGCGTCCCTTGCACATAATGGTGATGAGAATATACACGTATGCACATATAGGCATATATACAGATCCCGCCAATTGTGATGTACTCAAAAAACCTCACTATTTACATCCTTAAGGCTCTAGTACGTGCTAGATACAAAGAAGCATTAGCCAAATACCACGAATTTATTTATGGGTCTTCTATATAGTATACCTCTTTGTGGATTGTAATAAAGCCAGGTAAACATGGATGATCATGGTTGTCCGGGTAAACCCGTCTGAACGTGGAAAATGGAACCCCAGTGGTGCACAAAAATTTCATAAACACTTTAGACGGGTCTTAGGACTTAAATTCATGAATGATAAACTCGTCTGCCCAACAAAGCACTTATTTTATCGATTATTCTCCTCACAATTGCGTCTGTAGCTTTAGGCTGAAGATGTTTGTTTGTTAATTGGGGTATTTTTCGTTATCTGGGGTCTAGGAATCACGGGTGATCACGAACAGGAAAATTTTCGTCTCGGAATGATCTCGGTATACATCAAAGTTGACCTTCCCTCAAGGTCAATAAAACACGCCGCATCAATCGTTTAGATCGTCACCGTGACAGTGAGGCAGTGAACGAGAAGCGATAAAATCTTCTAGCACCACAACACAGAAGATAGGAAATTAATTAAAAAACATCGATCAATTTAAAATTTCGATTATTTTTCTCAGCATTTACCCTAACCAAGACCACCACTTACATTGCGTTAAACGAATAAGCCGGGAAATTAACCATATCCGACAGTGTCAACAAAGTTATTTACATTCATACTGAAATTTCACGATGGGAATTATTTTCTCTGGTCCTGTCGCAAATTATTACCGATGCGTCAAGCAACATCGTCCGGAGAGACTTGAATAGTATTTAAACGCTCTAAGTGTCACCAGATATGCTGCACGAATTAATGGCACAATAAAGCAGGGAATATGATTATCCCGCGCAATAGCAGAAAATGCTGAGCTCCTTAGTCTAAGGATCCGCTAATTTTGTTGATAAATAAATGGCACGTAGTGATCTGACAAACACTTAAAAATAGATATTACTAGGAGAAAAATTCTCCGATAAAGTTGACTCGTTTCCTTATTCCCGTTAGTCTGTTTACTCTTATACGAATATAAATAGAAGAGGACTAACAACCGATCCGGAGGGCATGGACTCCAGGTAGGGAGAATTTTGTCCTTATAGTAACGGAGATATTCCCTTCATTCTATGGAAGTAGCTAATATCAAAAACTGCAGTATCTTTGAAAGAAGTTACGTATATCACCACACCGGAATTCGGTGACCATGTTTTCCTGAGTAGAGTGGTTTTCTTCCAATATGAAGTAGCTGGGTAAAAGTACACCCCAGCCTGAATCTTGATGCTATCCAAAATATGCTTCGTGTTTTGTAGTACTAATTAAATGAGGTAACTAACCAGTGAATATTAATTTTGAAATTCCAAAACTGCTTGAAGTATGAAGTAAAAGCAATTTCACCTTGGAGATGATGGATGCAACAGCGAAATGACCAAATTGTTGCTGAAGGATATTGGCAAGCCCATCGATTGCCACTGTTTATTGATGCCGAGTTCCTAGTAAAATAAGTGCCAAGTTGTGAATTTATTTCACTTTGTTCCTCCTAAGAAGCTCGTGATGCGTCGCAATTAAGGTACAAGTATGGTGGCTCAAACGAAATACAACTAAATTTCTAACTTATTTGCTGACAAGATAACTTCAAAACGTCCGGCTTACTATCGAAAAAAAGAATACAAATCCAAGCATTTATTTCTCTACGATACCGTCCACTGGAGCGAAAATAGCTCACACGACGCTTATTGCGCAAGTTTCGGCAAGACCTATATATATATATATATATATATATATATATATATATATAGATTGAGTACAAGCACAAGCTTATGTCAGTCTTGCAACAGAGCTAAGTCGGACAAGCTACTGTCTCAGTAGATGTCGATGCTACTATTTTTGCAATCATATCGGTTATCCCGATTAACAACGAAATAGGGTAAAAGGTTACTATTGGTACGGACTCAGCTTCGCCTGCTCCCGCATGACGACAGCAGATAAACGAATTTCCCTGTTAAACTTTTCAATGGAAAGTATCATCACAGAACTGCGCGATCAACTAAGCCAAATGACGCGTCAAGATCAGGCAAGACGGATTGTGGGCTCATGAGGAGACTTTTTCAGCTCGACCCCACCGCGTCGGAAACCGGTATGATTTTCACGCTACGCTCTTCATGAGCAATAGATAGTCGGTATAAAATAATGTTCGTCAACGATGCTGACCGCAGCAGGCCCTGTCACCTCTGGAAACCGCCCATATCTGACTGAGGATATACACTTACCTACGGCTACTGCTGATGACCGGAGCCTTCGCCCTACATCTCCTGTCAATCACAACTCGATGCCATTTCACAGGCTTTTGGTCAGCTGACGATTTAGGGATTTGATTACCTCGGTGTAGGGCACTTACAGAGAGGGATTCGTGAGCGCCTAACAGAGAAACTGAAGTCAATAATGTCTACTGTCTATGAATCATTCGTGACCTTCATTCCGGCGTTGGTTCTGTCGCTTTGCGTGGGACATTTTTGATCCGTTTCTAATGTTCGTTGCTATCCTTGACATTTGGCTGTGACGATGACGCGCAAAAAAAACTGAACTCAACGCAAGCCGCTAACCACTATCTAAGAGTAGCTATGCAGGATGGAATGTTGTCCCGTTAGTCCGACCAAAGATTAGGTGCAAAAATCCCAAGCAAGTAGTAAAGTGTGGCCTGAGTTCACAAGAGTAGATCAAAATGTTTGAGTCTTCAGTTTACTCAAATTAACAAGGACCAACGACAAAGTAGTCACTGGGCTCAACGCTGTGAGGGGAAGGAAGAGCCTTAAGTAAACCGATTTCACTTTTGATGACAAAAGTTGTTTGTCAAAAACCGTCTATGATAGGAAGAAACTGGAACGAGGCAGTCGCCGTCGTTGGTTCGACTGTCTGGAGCAGTAGATAAGCTTCCATTTACTTTTTTTCTCCCGAAACAGTCGAATTCGATACTGAAATCACCAATAAAAACCACTACATTTGGTGAAAGCAAACTTCAAAATAATTGGATGTCTTGGTAGAATTCGTTTTTAGATTCAAGAAAGCTGTAAACAATCGGCACATATACAGGCACGACGAACAATCGACGACGCTTCAGTAGACTGTAGAACCGTCCGATTATTGCTAACTGCGATCCAATCCAATAGCCTCTCGTGTTTATAATGATCCCCATGCCAGCCTGATCACCGGTGCTCAAATCCGGACCACCTGGAATACGAAGGGTGAAGCTGAGGAACAAGCCTGCGTTTGGACAACAAAGAGTAGCTACAGCGGTGCGGAATTGCATGCCTGTTGCAAGGGTTCTAAGAGTTCCACCTAGAACTTGTTGCTCCTCCCGATATAATTTGGGAACGTTGAAGGCGGTCAAGCGTTGTACACACTTAGACTTAGGCATCGCGCACAATTTATTTTCTGCTGTTCCCATAGTATCATCTTCAAAGAAACCAATTGAGGTCGAAATATTCGTGACATTTTGCATGATCCCTACATTGATAGATCAATGGTCTGTAAGTTGTCTCATCGAAAGGTCGTAGATGTATTTGAACGAACGATACTTTGCGGTTGACCACACCGCAGAGTCGGTTTTCTCTAGGAACTTAAACCAGAGCATTTGATTTAGAAGTCTGACCTATAAGGCAATAGGGTGTTAGCCTAGTACAGGGGTGTGACCGAAGCATGCATGAGAAAATTTCTTCCGTCATATCACGTAAGATCTCGGGGCAGCATGCTTTGAGCAGGGAGCTGACCAACCTAGACTGGCAACGGCTACCCAGTGAAGTACAATGACTTCAGCCACTATCGAGAGTAGCCCCGTGCATATCATTCTTACATCCAGATAGTGGAGGTTTTCCGACCAATAAACTGCTTCTCTTCAACTGTTTTTCGGAGTGGCTTCTCTGCGGAGAGAGTACTTGGTCACAGTGAGCCTGCACCTTGACGTGGTATGAGGGTCTGCGTGCGTTCATGACCCCACTAGCTGTATAGGGTGGCTTATCTCAAACCGAATGCCAGTTAGCCTAAGTATTTATGACACTGACTATATTACCGCTGGGGTCCACGGGGATATTTCATCGTTAGAAAATTTTGTGCGCTTCTACAGGTTTGATCGACAGGCGAAGATTAGAAGAAATGTACGAAAGTCACTATCAAAACAAATCAAGACGACTTTATGAAAAGCAAAAAACAGTCGACTTTTGCAGGAAGCTGGAGTATTGGGGTAGTTTACGAAAAATTGTGCTACTGATTCTTCTATCTTTCAAGTGAAATCAATAATAGGCGATACGGTGCGGAATCGATTGCGACGGTAGGTATTCTGCCGTTTGTTGAACCAGACAACATTAAACAGGATGATAGATTGCAATCACATGTTGGGTCAAACACTACGTATATTTTTTTCATGTTGCATACTGCCCCTTATTCAACCGCGTAACAAGGTAGTCTAGTTGAACACATGCGTATCTCACATTCCAATTAATAATTAACAAACAGCAATTAAACGTTTGCACTGCAGGTTTACACACGAAACATTAGGGTTAAGCCATTTATTTTATAATAGAGAACAACTTAACACGATCAAGTTTCGCACCAAAAAATAAAGAGAGACCTAGCTGATGAGGTATTTACATGACTTTTAGGAAGGGGCGGATGTACCTCTCCCGCTGCAAGCCTGCACGGCATGGTGGGATCGATAAAACTGATCAGAAGAAGGTCTCAATGTTCTGAAACAAGAGCTCGCAAATCAGATTTATGTTGACAGGCTTCTACATTTTCCACGTAAACTCGTTTAGCATTTGACGCATATATTTAGAAAAGTAACATGGTCTCAAGTGCAGAATAGACAGAAACCTCAAATTCTCAAGACAGGAGACTTACTTGGACTTTGGATTCGCATTCGGGAAATGAGAGCAGTTTTTGTGCGTCGACCACGCAACCCTCCTGAGCACCACGTAACAAAGCTACATAGATAGCATTTGTATCCGGACAGGTAAATGGCGGCGGAAGAGGTGGAGGTGAAATAGCATCCATAAAGATGGGAAGGATTATGGCATTAAAAAGAACTATTACACAGTTGTACCCTTCCTTGATATTAATACAACCACGTAAATAGCCATTAGGAACGGGGACTCAGACTATTATGGTCTGTCGAACACAGAAGCGATCAGCGACAAAAGCATTCGAAATTGATATTTCATGAATAACTAACAACGATCTGGATATGAAGAGCGATTCAGAAAAAAGAAAAAGGTGGCAACTACGAATAAACAATGCAACTGGATGATGTATATGAACGCGAATAGATTCTGATACTACCCACGCTCCCGAAATACAAGCCCAACTTCGGCCGGTGCAGACGGGTAGTACAACGACCACACAGCCATGGATTACGATGGATGATCGATGACAATAGACAAGTTTGGAGGAATTAACAAGTGTGGTGAAAACCAGATTAATGTTTTCTTATTTTCCGCTTTCTCACGCATTGTTTTCCTCTTCAATATCATCATCATCATTTTAGACAATATAATCTTGCTTAAAGTGACCTCTTATGATAGTAAACACCCCATAAGAAGACAATTGTGTTCTGGTTTATTACTCACTTAAGTAAATAATGCGCAAATTTTCAAGATAATCATCAACAGAAGACTTTCAGGTGTTATCCTAAATGACCACACCATATAAAGTTGCAGATCACGGGAAAATATTAACAACAGAGGTTTAATTAGTTACCCCACAGGTGCAACTCTCCCTCCAGTACATTGCAAATCGCCCCTTCATCCGGCAAATGAAACGACAGTGGCTGGAAAAAGCTAGGCGATAGGGCACAAAATTGAATATTGTTCAGATTCGGATCGTGTAAATGGCACATAATGAATCGGTCTACTTTCGCCAGGGCTAAAAATTATCATCAATGATTTTGGAAATCTGTTGGTCGCAGCTGAGGTTGTTGGTTTTTGTGAGGTGATGTCGTCAGTCCGTGCCATTGACAGTGCAACAAGCACATCCGTCTTCATTGTATTGTTCACATTACACCTCACTCTTACCATCAGCACACGAGAACATACTGGCAACACGAACCATGACGCCTTTGTCGCTTGTTGTTAAATGTTTACTGGTAAATTCATTAACCCCGTATAAACAAACTATAATAACCCAATCAGAAACTGACCGAGGGCAAATGAGCGCACTAACCCTCCGAAATACTGCATGAAATGACTTCAAGATGACGACAATGACAAAGATGAGAAATGC
Organism: Fasciolopsis buskii; assembly: GCA_008360955.1. NCBI lineage: Eukaryota > Metazoa > Platyhelminthes > Trematoda > Plagiorchiida > Fasciolidae > Fasciolopsis > Fasciolopsis buskii. The sequence continues at coordinate 7,402 of LUCM01002812.1, read as the reverse complement.
ACATATTCGATGTGCGGACGTATGGAGGAAATCCTATGTAACCAAATGGAAAGTCCCTACATTACCTAGCTATAGAGAACACAATTATCGATTTGGTTTTCACGCGAACATCCCGTCCTAGAAAAACCGTAAACTCCAGACACACGCCTTATTACGAAAACAGGTGGATTGTTTATTTATAATAGAAGGAAAACAAAGAACGAGTCGTACTGTGACCGCCCGAATCAGCAAGTTTCAATTATCGAATCCATTTTAGGCGATTAATCTCAACGCCCTATTTTCTTTCATACACGCACTCGAATTTGGGCCGTATATCCCAAAAAGCAGTTGGCACATTTCTACCAACAGTTATTCGGCTTTTGCGATGCGCCACAAGCATGAACGCACACTAGCCCCGAGCATAATAAGAGGTAGTGCTGAAACTAAACCAACTCATACATTCGCCAAACGCGTCTAATCATCATTCACGGTCAACTTTCTATATACGGGGCTCACTGGCCAAGCACTCTCGATCGACTCAGTCGTTGCAGAGTAACATAGGAACTTTTTCCTCTTATAAAAGCATTATATGGAAATAACGAAACCGAACTCGCGCTTATGATAACCTTTTACCTAAATGTACCATAATAATTGACGTCCACCAAATTGTTCCCAAAAGACTTCACTTTTAACTCAGGATCGGAGATGATTACTGAAGGAGTTTTATCTCCTTTTCAGACTGGTAAGATCAAAATCATCGCAGACCGTGAATTGCCAGAACAGTGTGAGGACGATCTTACAAAACGCTGCTACATGCCAGTCAAAACAGAAGCAGGTTTCAGTTAGTTTTTATTTGGTTAATAACCCGTTGCGTGTGGATTAGGCTCAAAGATCGCAAAAAGCACCAGAATAAGATACTGCAATGGGCAGTGCCAGAGACATGCACACAGAAACCCACCCCAGCAAACATGAGAGTCACGGAGCTTACCACAGCGTTGTCCGATTGAGGTTCGTGGCCTAACTGCAAAATTATTCTAGATGTGGTATTGATGAAGACAGTTAAGTGCCCTGCTGACTGAGGTCCAGCAATGTGGTACTGGAAATGCCAACAAATAAGCAAGTGATGTTAGTTTCTCAAGATGAGCCGAAATCACCAGTAGGTATTGGAAGAATCTCCCCATCAGACAACATCACTTGACGCACCAGTGCACTAAAAGGGGGAGGCCCTGGCGCAGCTAGGGCTCACTACGCGGAAAAAGAGGGGCTAGCAACAATGACTCTGAAACTTGGAGTGGCATAAAACTACATAAGATCCTAATGGGTTAGACATAGTAAGAAGGCAGGAGACAGCGAATTGTCATTTACCAACAAAAAAGTGCAGAATATGAGCTTTTAGTTTGTAGTTAAATTGTCACTTGGCGATGTGTTCTCCTTTGCCATCGTCTGTTTTCACGCTTTTGCAATTCACCAACGGACTGTGCTTGAAATACAGTGGGTTGGGTCAAATCACTTAGTTAATGCAAGGGAACAGATATCTGAAATAACATCTGATAGATATGCTCGTTATGCAGAAACGACGCTCTTATATACTGACCACATATACGCCTTTGTGTTGACAAACAGTGCCTCTACACTATACGTAACTGTAAAACAAGAGAGAGTTTACTTGATTTTGTATGTGACAAGTAACGACTTCTTTTTATCACAGTTTTGTAAACGAAGTTACTAGTCATTGAAATCCAATCAGAAAAAGAATGCTAGGAGGAACGGAATACATGAGCAGATAAAATAATCACGTACACACAAAATCCACAACTTCTTCAGCTACTCCGTCATGTCCATGTAAACGACGTTGCGAACGCGAGAGTAACAAAGGTCTGTCTTCGGTATTCGGCCCCGCGAGCCGAGCAGATAGTTCTTTCACTTGGGCGTCCAGCTGCTCAATTCGCGTGTTCATTTCATTAAGCAAGACTGCCATGGTCTTTTTCATATCTGCAGATAAAGGGCAAACTTATTTATCACCTACGGAAAAAGTGTGAGGAAATGAAGCAAATTTCTTCCAGATGCGAATAGAAATCAGTTTTAAAACGCAGTATTATCCCTAAACTTATGTTGATCCCGGATAACCATGCGTAGTACTGAGAAAACAATCGAATAACACGAAATAATTTCACCAAAATAAAGATAATTCCACTGCAACAAACTTTACGTGCTAATATACTTTCGAAGTGAAGTTCAAGAGACAAAGTTATGGAGTCACTCATACCATGCATCTGCTTTGACGAGGTTTCTGTGGGCGCAACTACTGACATAAGTAACACAGATTGCACGAGCATTTTTACCCTTCACTCCAAACCAAAAGCTTACAGCCATTTCACATTCCTATACGACTAGTCCTTATCATACGTGGGGGTTCTCCTATCACTTTCATCTACGCAAAAGCGCAACACGGAGTTACGAAAAACTGCCAATATACCTCAAATTAAAAACGCAACCTTTCTCTCACCAGTTCACTTCAGTTTGCACAACCATTCACCTTACAACAACTTGCTCTGGTTTTGGTTGCTACCTCAGAACACCATTTGCTAAAAAAGAATGGTGAAGATCGTTGGCAAAATAGCAAGCTGAGAAACAATCTGAGGAAGAGATGTTCCGAATGTAAGAAAGCCACTGTGGTGCGTTGAGTCATATCATTTGTTGTCTGTAACCTCGTGGACTCCAACCCGATAATTAAAGTGTACCTACAGCAGTCAATCCACTAGTTAGCGTCTTAGTACTTCTTCTACTATCACCTCCCTCCACTCCTATTACCACTTTTATGACGAGTCTCGTTATTTCAGCGACTTGTTAACCTTCTTTCATTTCAAAAATTCCGTTTATAAACCATTAGTTGTGACGTCACACAACCCTCACAAACCTATCGATGGTGTTCACCGAAGTCATAACTTTATCAAATTTCTTGAACTCTGGAACATAATATTACCAATTTCCTCCAAACTATCTACCTTGAGGTATCTGATTAGTAAACCTTTCCATTGCGAAGGATTTTCATGTTATATCTGTAAAGTCAATCAACTGAATAACGATATTCAGTCCGTAGATTATTTGATATTCAGGAAAGGCTGTCCCACTAAACTGCCTTCTGGGCCTGAAAAAAACCAAATTATTATAACAAATTAGTCACATAGAGCCTGACTTAGTCTTACCAGAATCGAATTTGCGGCCTCAGGAGTGTGCATGGAAGCTCTTCGTCGAAGAGTCCACGGAAGAACCACAACTTCGATTCATTGATAATTCTTTGTCAGTTGGGCTGAGCCAACCTTAGGAACGGGGGCAGAATGCCCCAGAATATACACATGTATATACAAACGCAGTAAATAGTATATGGATGAGTAAACAAAAGTTTGCCCGGTACTGGCCAGAGAGATTGAAGGACAACCCAGTTAGTGGTATAAAAGGCACACGGCTAATAATTGATAGCCCCTGGCGAAGAATTTTGGCCTTTCTTAAGTAAACCTGGAAGAATAACAGCAGAACAGTAAAGGATTAGAAAAACACATTGGTATACAAATGACGAGATGGTGTTTAGGTTCACCTCGCAGTGTCAAAGCTATCTGGTTTGAAATGGCAATCGCCAAATATTCTTTACACAGGTGGAAATGTGAGAAGTCCACTTCAGAATTTTATCAGTAGTAACTCCTAGGTATTTCACAGAATCAACCCTGGTCGATGCTTCTGAGTCGGTGGAAGACGTTTGGGATGGGTAGGCTGACCGAGAGAGGGAACAGACATTCGAAACATTTTGATGTGTTGAGATCTAAACCAGCTCTTGCGGAGAAATCGTAAACAGAAGATTGGTTGTTAGAAAACTTAAGAAATCATGGTTGCTCGAAACGGCTTGAGGGAGCAACATCATCAGCATACTTAAACAAATGACAGGGGGAGCTAGTTGGTAAGTTGCTGATTTAGAGAAGAGACACAGTGAAAGAACAGCATCCTGAAGCACTCCTGAGTTGCTAATCGGTGGTTTTGAAGTTTTATTGCCCATTCGTGTGCACTGGGTTCAGTCAGTAGCGTAATCAGACAGTCATGCTAATAAAGGTCTGGGACAACCAAATGTTTTCAGTTTGTGAAGCAGAAGAGACCGTGAGACCGAATCAAATGCCGACGAATAGTCTAGAAAGGCGCAACACCCAGATTTCATCGATGCGTTTAAGGACTTATAAATGTAATGAATAAGGGAGGTGACAGCGTCCAATGTGGACCTGTTAGATTCTACCTGTTGTCTCCGTGGCTCATTAGTTGCTATCCAAAGTTTGCTACAGTTCACTTCCTCATAGGTTCAACACCAAAGGTGTAACGTGGACAGGATGAAATTGACTACTTTAGGTGAGCAATGGTTGCTGATAAAATAAGTCGTCTTTTTCACTTCAAGTGTTGCAACCCTATCTTTTCGCGGTAAACTAATTACCTCTACTTTTATCCGCCTTACTGTCTCCTCAGTGGGGCTATGTGGATGATCGTGCAAAAAGATACTAGGACAGCAGACTGTCCTCAACCCTTAACCAGGAAAACCATTCTCAATACCTCTGTGGTTCTTATACTTGATCTGTCACACTACATCGAGATGAACTATCGCCAAGAAAAAGGAAAAAGTCCTAGTTCCAGTGCGGCTAAACTAATATCAACAGAACTAACTTACCTTCCATTCCCACCTAAGTGAACATACAGGATGCCAAACCGATTCTTTATGAGAAAGCCGTACTTCTACAAGGCAAGTTGTGCAGGTCACACTATTCCCCCAATGGGATCTAAACCAGTATGCTCACTGAATGACAACAGTTCGCCACACCGATAGACTATTATCAAACGCATGGTCTTAAGACAACCATTCTCAGTCGATATAAACTAACAGTGGATTAAGAAAGAATGTTTTATCACGAGGAAAAGAGACATTATCTTGCCGCAAAAAATGTTCTGAAGATCGCAAAACATCAGCTCCGCCCCCAACCATTGATGCATGAAACATTGATAATGAAGTAAACTGCTTACCATAATTGGTCCCTACGGAACGATAAGGACCGTCTGCGGTATCCCGTTGCTCGCGCGCGAGAAGACGGACATAATCCGCCGATAACTTGAGAATATTCGCCCGCAACTGAAAAGATCGGATTGAGGTATAGCTAGAGTAACAAATAACTGCACAAAACAATGGGCATAGAACTTTGCCAGTTCCAATAATTTCCCTTGGAAAACAATCCAAGTAGCTGCCAAACACGCGCAAACAGAGAAAATGACGCTGCTTCCTGTACCTAATATTCGTCAAAATAGCCGTCAAAAACCAGAAGTACTGAACGCACCCGTGGCTATGATATCGCTTATTGCGGGTTTGCACTATAAACAGAACATGAGGGATATGCATTATTCATGATATAATGATGTAAGCGCTGGAACTTCAAAGTTTTCATCTTACATAAAGAATTTACTTCCAGCCATTGATGCGCTTTTTTTGGCATTTTTCTTCGTCCGTGACCAACCGTAGTACAATGAATGCAAACAACAGAAACCGAATCAAAAATCTACGATGATATTTTGCCACAAGGTTCAACATGCCACGATTATTCTTGACACTGCCATCATCCCATTTTGATCCCGAATGCCTCGGCATTATCAAGGGTATGTTTTTATTCTCCGAGTTGGCTAACTGCCTTGAATGCCTGTGAAAATGATACCACATGGATATGCGTCTCAAACAACCTCTGCTGAAAAAATATGACACACCGCCTTCTCGCGGCAGAGATTTTTGCCAAAAAAAGAGGATGAAGACAATTGCTCGCAGCACTCCACCGGATTGATCGACTTTCGGTAGTCAGTCTATGGAAGACGAATAAACCTCGATTCCAAACCAACCATGGATGGCGTGTGAAGCATATGGCTGCAAGCTTACTGACATCTGCGGCAGAAAGAAGTACTAAGCATACGGGATGTCCAGCCACATTCAAAGCACGTGAGAACTGAAAAACCCGTCAGCGGTCACCAGTAGATAATGAAAACTTCAAGTCGTTTTCCTATCGTGTAAGTTAATCCACCTAGCGCAAACTTCAAGAGGGAATCTCCTAATTCAGTCCAATATGTAGATTTGGATAACAGAGTAACAAAGGACCTTCGAGAATCCATCGCGGGCTTCGGGGAATACATGATTACTCACAAACATAAAAATGAGTAACATATATAAACATATGTATAGATACGCATATACATATATATATATATCGTTTTGGTGCCCGTTGAGCTGAGTAATTGATTGCCGGGACGATAGATTGTCGGATTTGCTGTTTTGTTTCGTCAGAGATTCCGACTGGCACGGGTAACATACAAACTACAAGGATCTCGAAACCAGAAAATAGAGCACTACAAAGACTGAAATAAGAACCCAATATAATTATTCTTCTGGCAAACAAGGAACGGGTCAAAGTCAGTATGGACAACACAGAGTATTTAGAAAAAGCAAAAACATCCCTACAAGATACGTCAACTTATCGAGAAATCAATGACGATCCAACCTGAAGGCTCGCGACGAAAATCAACGCAAGACTAAACCGATTACAAAAACTGCATCAGATAAACAAAGAAGAGTGCTGGAGAATAAAGGCCAATGGCTGAAATATTGCACATTCATACGGATTACTGAAAATACACACGAAAAATATCCCAAACAACAGTCGCTCCAGCGGGAACGCCAGCATACAACCTAGACAAAAGCCTATGGGAGCGACTGAGACCGCTCATCACAGGACATGAACATTCAATCAACAATCCCCTGCAATTCCTGGAAAAACTTCACGGGTCAAACACTGAAGAGGATGAAATCACCTTTGACGTCGTGTCTTTTATCACATTATTACCCTCAGGTTTGGCAAGACAAACACTACAAGAACTTTCAAAAGGACACCAATGGAGCGAACAATTGAATCCGACCAATGTATTCGAATTAGTAGAACTGTGCATGCGAACATAAGTTCTAGGATACGTTTAACGAACACGTAAAGAGAACCCCAATGGGCTCACCAATATCTGGCTTCAATACAGAGACAGTGATGAAGAAATTGGAGAAGACCGTCCTACCGGACACCAAACCAAAACTGTGACTGTGCCATGTTGACCACACGTTCGTGATCATTAAAAGATCTGAACTAAAACAAACTTTCACGGTCATTAGGGTAGTTTTCACGGAAATTAGGTTTACTATGGAGACAGGACACATGACAACAGCCTACCGTTTCTAGACGTACCCATCACACGGACAAATAGAGACACAATGTAAACATCCGTATGCCGCAAAATCACGCACACAGATCAAATCCTACAATTCCAAAGCAACCACCGAAGCTGCCACAAGAGGAGCTGCATCAAGACACTTTTC